>JABTEG010000006.1:144484-520549 GCA_017311285.1 Pneumocystis oryctolagi
GAAGGTTTTAGTTATAAGTAAATAGTATTTAAGCAGAATTAAATTTATATAGAATTAAACGAAATCTTGTTTCCTGTTGAAAAAACACAAAAATATGTGGATATTTTTGTTAAAATTTTTTTGAATTTTACAACAATATACGGAGGTTTATTATATTAAAAATATGCAGAACATAATTATAAATGTTTTTAGTTAATACCTATTTAAAAAAAGATGCAGATTATGAACTTTGTTGTCGTAAATTTTTGAATTCTGATATGTTTATATCTAATAAGGATTATATTCGATATCAACTAATAGTAATGATAAATACACAAGAGATGTTTCAATACTTTTACATTTTGTATTGGATTTTGTTCCTTGATGCTCAGTCTTATCCGCAAACTTATAAACTTATGAAAGATAAAGGTTCATTTCAATCTTTAATTATTACTGTTTGGAAACATTTTCAAAAGTTTCCAGAACTGCATCGTCTTGGTTTTAAAATGCTTTACGAGATGTGTAGAGAATACAATTTTACATCTAGCGAGTTACTTTTTATACATAAGGAATTTCTTTGTTTTATTCTTGAATTACTCGAAAAAAACACATGCAATGATGACTACATATTTTCTATTACAAAACTAATTGTAATATATTAATCAATTTAATTTTTCAGAAATTTTAATTTTTTTTTATAGCTTCTTATTAATGAACAATATATTATAAAATCATTACCATCTCATTTACAAGATTCACATGAATTATCAAAACAAACAAAAAATAGCTTTCCAGTAAATTTTGTCATGGATATTCTTAAAAAAAAGGGGAACTTATATAAAACGTATGGAGAAAATATAATATTTATATTAAACAGACAAAGTCACCATTCATATTATATATATGTATATATATTTATGAATTATAGAAGATCTATATTTACAATTTTCGATTTTAAGACAATTATATCTTTTGTTTACCACTAAAGAAACGTTCGAATACTTTTACACCAACGATCTTAAAGTTTTAGTAGATATATTTATTAGAAAACTATATAATTTTTCTGAAGATAATAAAAAGGCATTTTTCATTTCAAAATATATAATTTATAACTTACAAATTTAGCTTTATCAAACATATCTTCGTGTTTTTTACTATTTGCTTAAAAATACTCAACTAAAAAACCCGCCTTATTATAAACAAGATCAACTTCGAAGATTATTTAAAACATTGAAAGAAACTGCCACATATCAAAATGAAAAATCAATTAGCGATGTCACTGAAAAATTATTACAAAGATGTATTAACATAAGTTGGATAAAAGATTGTGAACTAGAAAATAATATAATATTTTCTAATAATTGGAACGCGCCAAACAGCATTGTAGACGTAATTACTACTAATAATGACTACATTTTTGACGATTCAAATAAATTACATACCATTTAAAGATTCTATTAATACTTAATATCAAATTAATAAATGCTATTCGTTTTTGATGTAATGCATATGTTCATTTTTATTTTGTTTAGAATACAGCATTTTGCATTTGTATAATAAAATATATCAATATATCAAAATATTTTTTTATATAACTCTGAGGTTTTATCATTAAAATTTCAGATATTGATATAACTAGAAATATAATATAAGAATTATTCTATAATATCTTTCCAATTTTCAATTGCTTTAGATCCCATTTTTCTATATATTTTTTTTCTTTCTAGTACTGATGTATTAAAAACATTAGTATTTTTTTTTATATCAACATCCAAAGATGAAATAGAATCTTTCAAAATCTTCCCATAGAATAAAAGAGGTGGATTTTGTTTTATTAAAACACTATTTTGTGATTTTATAAATAAATGATATATAATTGAATGTTCGACAAAACAAGAATGAAAATTAAAAATACATTTATATGATTCTTCAAATGTTCTACATTGAGAAACAGATTCAATTAATTGTTCAGGAGGTTTCAAATGAGGATATTTCTTATATAAACAATTTGCTTTTTGTAATTGATAATCTTCAATAGAAAAATAACTATAATTTTATTATTAAAAAAAAAATATGTAACTACTTACAGTAAAGATTTAAACTTTCCCATATTAAGAACAAAAGATGAAAAAGAGCATTGGTTATTCCTTATGTCTATATATAATAATTGAAGAAATTTCCCTCTTTGAGCAGCTCTTCCCCAATGATTCAATATCATATCTGTAAGATTTGTATTAGAAACATTCAATGCAACTAAGTTATGTAAATATGAAAGGTAAATAAAATCCTTCGTAGATAATGCTTTATTATTATTAATGTCCAAAATGTTAAGCCAAGATAATGAAGAACAATCAATTTCTCTTAATATACTTATAAAAGATGATATAAGAACTTCATTTCTATTAAACACACATGGTGACTCAATTGAATCAAAATATACACTAACAAAAGTTTTCCATATGTTGAAAGAATCATAACCCATTTCTACAATTTCTTTCCATAAATATTCTCCTACGCCATTCCACGGTATTAATTTCAATATATTAACAGTTAACTGATTCGAACATTCAACAATTTTCTTAATAGCCATCATTTTCAAAGATAAAAGATGTCTTTTTTTACATTTAATATAAACATTATCCATTTTACATCCTTTTAATTTAAGTTTATCTCTAAAAGAATTAAATGAATCAAAAAAAACGTTTTTACAAGATTCATCTATGTCCATTATAATTTTTTAATAATTTAAAAAATCATATATTGTTAAACTTTAAAATATTTTTCAAATTTAATATTAAAAAACAATATTTAAAATACTTATTAAAAAAATCAAAAACAAATCTAAATATAAATAAATGTTAAGATAAAGATATATATAATATTTTTTCTTAAAAAATATCAAAACAATATATATCCTTTTGGAGGGCTGTGTATAAGTTTCCATTTTTTTTGATATACTACCCAAACAGACCATTTTAGATTGTTCAAAACAATATCCTTTAGTTCGAAAATTTTAACTATTTCAGACTCATTAAAATCATGAGATAAATCAAATTCCAATTTTAAAATAAGTTGTAAAGCCAACCCAAAAGATTTACAAGAAATGAAACGTCTAATCTGCAATACAAGAAATTCATAATCTTTTCCAGGAAGCTCAATCCATTTTTTACATTCTTCAAATGCACTATTAAATTCCTTGCTAATTATTCCATCAGATGTTTTCCCAAGAATTTTAGCCTTTTCTTGTAATGTATTAATCAAAATAGATTTTTGCAACTTTAACTTCTCTTTTTCTTTTTTCTGATCATTTGTTATATCTGAACAAGAAAGCTTCTCTGATTTAATATACTCGGTAATTTTTTCGAAATCAATATAGTTAAGAATAGAATCAATAATACTAATAATATCTTCATCAGAGCCACATTTTAAGAAAGTTTTCAATTTTGCATCCAATAAAACAATTTCATTAGAAAAACGTTTTAAAAGATCTTCCAAAAAGCTTTTTTTTTCTTCATCATCTTTGAGTTTATTTAATACTTCAACTTGAAGATCAACAATATTTGGATTTTCTTTCAATAATATATGTTCTTCTGGCCCTAGTACTAATGAAATCTCAACAGGGTAGCCAAAATTTTCCATTTTTATTATTTTTTCTTCTAAATATAATTTACCTACTAAACAATCACCATTTTTGGCATCTTTTGGAAGATCTTTGGAATTAATAAACGTATTTACAACAAACCTTTTACGATCTCCTTTCTTAAACACAGTTTTTAGATCTTGAGGCTTTTCTTTATCAAAAGCATCAATATTATCTAAATAAATAAATATATCGAAAAAAAAATTATATTATTACCATTAAAAATATTCAAAGTAATTTCTTTTGAATCTGCAAAAGATTGAATAACAATTAATGACATGTTTTTAATCCTTTCTAGTACCAAAAGAGAACTATGAATCAATTGAACTCTGAAAACATATTCACCGTTTTTTAACTTGATTTTTTTAGGATCTGTTTCTCCAAATTGAAGTAATCTTTTACTTTTGTTATAAAGTGCAGTCAAAAAGCAAAATGAAGAATCATATAAACAACCTGAAAGCGGAAGAGAAAATATAGCTTCGGTATCCTCTGAAAATTTTACAGAATATGTAAGAATCATTTCGAACAATGCTTTAGAATCTGGCAAAGTATCACGTTCTCCTAATGGTCGTATAAAGTTACTGGAAGGATAAAATGATCTTTTCAAAAAACCTAAACAATACAATAAATATATCATAAAAACACCCAAAACAAATCTCACTTAATTTCAAAACGGGATCGAATACTTCAAGAGATAGAGAATTAATTACTTCCAATCGTTTTATGCTATGCGAGTTTCCTAACAGTACTGTATTAATTTCACTAGAACTTAATTTTAATCCATGAAACTCCAATTCAACATCTATTTCTCCAGAACTAGTTGACGACCAAAAGTTCGCAAAACAAACTTCCATTGTAAGACCTGGAATTACTTTAACGCTTTTTGATATTAACTCATTTTCACATAATTTCAGAAAAAATTTATGTTCAGTTTCTTTTAACCGTAAATGGGGAACCAATTGGACAAAATGACAAAAAATTCTTATAGGAGTATTAACTTTTTTAACCCGTATTCGAAGTTCTAAAAAATTAAATAATAGAATAATCAATTAAACTAAATTACCAGCATAACTAGCACCTTCAGGGACAAAAATAAATTTTCTTTCTATGTATCCAGAAATCAACATCATATTTTTCCAAGATATAAGAGGTTTTAGAACAGGTTCTGGTTTACATACTGTAACAGGGATAAAAAACAACTTCCGTCTAGGAACAACAGTATCATATGCAACAATCTCTGCATAATGGAATCCATATGGAAGATTAGTTGGATCTACCTGGACATCAAATATTCTTCCTATTTAATATTAAATTTTAATATATATTGGTGAAATCAGACCTGCCGAGTTCAACAGAAGATAGTTTGGAACTTTAACCCATGATTTCGAAGAAAGCAATATCAATCTTAGCTCTAAGTTATACTTTTCCATTGTTTCTTCTTCTTTAAGAGATGGTTTAACTTCTACTGTCACTTGATAAAGATGGTGCGTTTCATCATATTCGCGCAAATATATTCCACGATTACGAGACGACGAATTGTTAACTGTTATTTTAAAGTCGAAATCTTGATCTAAAAATTCTCTATGTTGAAGAAAATATTCATATGATTTCTCAACTTGTAAAAACCCTACGTTCATAGGATCGCCTATATCCTTCGAAGCATTTTCAATTGCTTTATATATCCTAAACATTTAACTATAATAATAACAAAAAAACTATATTACCTTAATGGAGTATACTTTATTTTTTGAGCTTTCAATGCAGAAAGAATTAAAGAAACTCCTCCACAAACAGATGGCGAAGACATACTATAAAATAATCAATCTAAAACGTAAATAATTATTATCAACCTTGTTCCATTCATCAATTGGCTACGTGACAAAACATATGTTGGAACAGATGTTATTGCTGCACCAGGGGCATAAATAGTAACTCCTCTAGCACCATCGGCACTAAAACGATATTAAATTTACTCAAATATTAAACAATTTATACGTTGGTCCTCGACTAGTCCACGTATATTCCCCTTCTGGGGCATTTTCTAAAATAGAATACTCTGCTTTTATCATAGATGTAGTTACATATGCTCCTAATTTTATTCACAAAATTTTTCTTTAAAGAAAACAATCTTACCAACAGAAATTACACCAGAAGTAGTTCCACCAGGTGTTCCAAGAGTACTTAAAGCAGGACCATTATTACCTGAACTAGATACAAATATTATATCTCTTTCTCCAATCACAGTTTTTCGCAAAAAATCAATAAATATACCAGCATCGCTAATACCTGTACTTTCCCCATAAGACATATTAGCAATATCAACTTTCAAATTAATCATTGCAATAGCAGCTCGGAGAAGTGATTGGTTGGTTTCTGTAGTCCCAAGACGACTGTCCCCAATTTTTAAAGAAACAAACTGAACACCAGGCGCTATACCATTTAAATCAGGATCATTAGGATGATACGCTCCAATAATGCCAGAAACATGAGTTCCATGTGACGCAGACAATGTTACAAGACTAAAAAAATCAAAAGTTTTGAAAAAATCTTGAAATTTACCTCAAAACAGATCCATTATCATATATGTTTACAGAATAAGAAAGCATATCTTGTTTACTAAATTGCTCATAATGATGTTCGATGCGATAATCACACATAGGCTTTTTGTCTAAAACAAACAATTAATGAAATAATTAATTTATAATAATACTTGTTAAATCTCCATCTTCATTTGTGTCAATAACCGCGCGCCAGTTTTCTCCATCATGCCAAACAAGACAATCATAAATAGGCCCGGGATCTTCATAATTAGTCATCATTTTCTTCAATGAATCATATTGTGCTTCGAGATCTAATTTTAACTCCAATTCTTCTTTTGTAAGAATGCTTTCATCTTTATGCAATTCTCTAAACATATTGATTTCATTTTGCACAGAAGCTAAGAGAGCAGTATGTTTTTGATTAAATTTATCGTATCTTTCCTAGACATTGCTATAGAAAACCCTTATTAAAACACACTATATACTTTCTTCAAACGAGAAATTAAAGATTCTGGAAATATTTCATAAGCCCGTTTTATACCAAGACGCCATTTCCCATCTGGATTTTTCCATTTTTTATTTACTTTCAATTTTTTCCCAGATAAACCAATTATAGAAAACACATCCCCTTCATCAAAAACTTCTGAAAACGTTGTCATATCTACATCCCCCGCGCCTTAATCTAGTAATTAACTACTAATTACATAAAAAATAATTATTCAACAAACCCGAACAATCAATAATATCAATAATCTTCGGCTTTCCATCCGTCGTATACTGCATACCTGCAGCCGCAGGATCAATTCCTGTATCCAGAACTGCAACAATTACTCCTCTTCCGTCAAATTCTGGATATTTTTTTAAAAATTGTAAAGATTCTATTTCCTAGAAAAAATTAATAAATTTACTTAGAAAAAAAAATATACATCTTTAGGCAATAATCCCTCAACAGGAAACGTGTATAATGGATCGCTAGAAAAGCAAGAAGGGGTATATTTACTCATTTTTTTTTTTTTTGAAAACTTGAGTTTTCGATATTTCAATATTTAAAATCTAACAGATTATATATACTGAGAAACATATAAATAAATAATATATAATTTATTTAAATGCAAGTAATTATATTTTTGTATATTTTATAATAAATTATAAAATTTGAAAGAATCGAAAAGTACCCAACTTTTAATCATTTTTTGTAATATTTTTATAATCAGCACGTTTTATAAAAAAGATTATTTATATATTACTTTTAATTTTATTAATATTTAAACAAAAAACTCAAAAAAACCCTTTTATTTTATAAAACGGCTCTAAATTTTATACTACAATAATCATATGTTTCTAGCAGTAAATATTTTATTAAAAGACAACCAGCGTTTTGTTGGCACTGCGTTTTTGGATAGGTTAACAAAGAAATTAGGTGTAATTGAATTTATAGATGATGAATTGTATAACAATTTTCGATTTCTTTTAGAAGAGTTAAATATAAAGGAAGTTGTTATATCTTTAAATGAAGAAAACAAAAATTTAGAATTATCAAAAATTAAGACAGTTTCAGAAAATTATGGAGCAACTATTACGGAAATTTCTGAAGAAAATTTCAAAACAGATATGTTAGATCGTGATTTTACATATCTTTTTAGTGAAAACAGTCTAAGAATATTATGTAAGTTAATTGTTATATATATTAAACATTTTAATTTTAATAGCACATGTTGAAAGCAAAACTCCTAAAAGTTCAATATCTGCTTTAATAAATTATTTATTAGTATTATTTATCATATAAATATTGTTTGTTAACAAAAATTAGCATACGAATAAATTAGAAGAGTCCGGAAAAATAGAATTGTATAAATACAACCTGCCTCAATATATGAAACTAGATGTTCCTGCTATTAAAGCTTTATCGTTATTTCCTGATAGCAATTTTGAACAAAACAAAAACATGTCTCTTTTTAATCTTCTTAATAGATGTAAAACACCTATAGGAAGTAGACTATTATTTCAATGGATAAGACAACCTTTGATGAATCCAATTGAAATTGAAAAAAGATTGTCATTAGTAGAAGTTTTCTCAAAAAATTTGCAAATTCTTCAAACAATTCAAGAATTTATGAAAACCTTTCCTGATGTTTATAAATTAAGTAGAAGATTTCAAAAAAAAAAAGCTACTTTAGAAGAAGTAGTTAGAATTTATCAAATGATAGTTAAAATACCTAATGTCATAAATTCATTGGAACAAATTGATTCTAATTATTCAACATTAATACAAGAATTATATTTGTTCAAATTGAAGGTTTATTAATATTATTACTAAATATTTGTATTTATTTAACATTTATTTAGGAATTTAATAAAAATTTTAAAAAATATATAGAATTAGTTGAAACTACAATTGATTTTGAATCTATGAACAATCATGAGTGGATTATTAAATCAGAATTTCATGAATCTCTTGATCATCTTTTAAATGAATTAAATGAATTAAAAAGCAAAATTCAACAAGAATATCTTCGTGTTGGAGACGAATTACAGCAAGATACAGTAAAGAAACTTAAATTAGAGCAAACAGATATGCATGGATGGTGCTTTAGACTTACTAGGAGTGTAATTATTTCTCTATTTGAAAAGAAAAAAAAAAACTTATAAAATTAGCATGCATATAATATTCGAGATAAAAATTATATAGAATTATCAACTCTAAAATCTGGCGTTCATTTTACAACTTTGACAATGCGCGAGCTTAGTAAAGAGTATTATAATGTTTTGGCACAATATAAGCATCAACAAACAGAACTTGCGAAAGAAATTATTGAAATTGCAGGTAATCTGGTTTGTTAATTCTAATTCGAATTAATTAATATTTTGTAGCATCATTTTATCCTGTGATGGAAGAATTAGGTATGGTTATTGGTCATCTTGATGTGATAATAAGGTAAATTATTATAAACATTAAATAAAAATTCATCTTTTTTAGTTTTTCGGATTTATCAAGTTCATCCCTACTGCCTTATGTTCGTCCAATTATAAGTAAAACAAAAAAAATTGTCCTTAAAGAATCTCGGCACCCATGTCTTGAAATTCAGACAGATATAAATTTTATTTCCAATGATGTTTATCTTGAACGTGATGTATCAGAGTTTCTTATTATTACTGGACCAAATATGGGAGGAAAATCAACTTATATTCGTCAGGTAATATAAATATATCAACATTTATTGATTAATACTTGAAGATTGGTATAATTGTTTTAATGGCTCAAATAGGATGTTTTGTCCCCTGTGCAGAAGCAGAAATTTCTATATTTGATTGTATTTTTACAAGAGTTGGAGCTAATGACTCTCAACTTAAAGGAATTTCTACATTTATGGCAGAAATGCTCGAAACAGCAGCTATACTTGAAACAGCATCGTCAAACTCTTTAATCATAATTGATGAGTTAGGAAGAGGAACTAGTACTACAGATGGATTTGGGCTAGCATGGGCGATATCAGAATATTTAATTAGTAAAGTCAATGCATTTTCTTTATTTGCTACGCATTTTCATGAGTATGTAATTCTTTTTCTAATAATATTATTAAATATTATAGATTGACTGAATTATCAAAAATATACCCTACTGTAAAGAATCTAAATGTAGTCGTTCATATTGAAAATAAAAACGATAATAACAGAGATGTTGTTCTTTTGTATAAAGTAAAACCTGGTATATATATGTTATTTAAAAAAATAATGTTAATTTTGATTTACAGGAGTATGTGATCAAAGTTTCGGAATCCATGTAGCAGAAATGATTAATGTATATTAGTTAAAAATCATTGTATATACTAACTTTTTGAAGTTTCCAGAAAATGTAGTAAAATTGGCAAAACTTAAAGCAAGTCAATTAGAAAATTCTATTTCAACTCAAAATGAAAAATATACTGCAGAAGATATTAAAAATGGAACCGATATATTATTTCAGATGATGAATGAATGGAAAAAAGAAATTAAAGGGTGTGATATGAGTGGTTTAGAAATGTTAAATATCTTCAGAAATATACTTAAAGAAAAATATATGTCAGATATTAAAAATAATTCATGGATACGTGAAATTATTACTCAATAAAGATTATAAAATTTATTACTAATTATTTATTAAGAATTTAAAATATGAATAACACTACAAAATACTTTTAAAATTAAAAACATTAATAAATATTGTTTTAGTTTGTATTAAAATTATATAAACATTATTCATTGGAAATTATAAAAATATTTATAGAACTTCTATTATAATGTATTTCAATGTAATTTTTCTTATTAAAATTCATAAAATTGAATATCTTAATAAATTCCCCATAAATTTTCTATTAGAAATATTAAAATAAGAAATATATTTAAATTACTACTTACCACATGAATGCAAAATTCTACTTGTTGTCGTGTTTGCACTTAATGAATAATTACTAATAGATATCTTTTCATCTATCCAGCTATCAGCAAAATTATCTTCCCCGTGTGCCATTGCCCCGATAACAACACATAATGATTGATCAGGATCAAGAGCTTCAAGATACTCTGATATTTGAACAGCTGGTGCATCTGAGGAAAGAGCTGTTATTTTTTAATAAATAATAACAGTAAACCATTAAAACTACTTATTTTTTTGCAATTTGGAGGTAAATGATCAGTTATAGGATTTCTGATTACTTTTAAAAGTTTTTCATTACCATCCACACTCCTTATACTAAGTTTATGTAAAAGTTGAACAATTAATCCTGAAAATCTCTTAAAAGTTCGAGGAATTCGAACTTTTGGATTCACTTCAATTAAAACATTTTTAGATGTATGAATATAAATCTGAAGTAAGCCTGCCTTGTTTAAAGGAGAATCAAGGAGGGTTAAAAGACATTCTAAAATATGTTAGACTTAATATTTTATTATAATTAATATACGATGACAAATATCCGGTCTTGCTTCTTTTAAAAATTAACCCAGCAATTACATAAATAAATGAGTTTACCAGAAATGTCTCTATTCATTTTCTTAAGAATTCCTTGATGATCATCGCAATTTAATAATTGATATTTTCCTTCTTTAGAAGTACCAATTTTATATATTTCTAAACATGCTTTCTCCAGCACAACAACTAAACGCCTTCGATTTTCCTTTGAAGCAAGTCTATTCTGAATAGGAGCAAGATCTGGTGTTACCTCATGTTTATTTAACTCATATTTCTGTATCATTTGATAACACAAACTTTTTTAGATGAAAATTTAAAAAAAAATCTTTAAAGAATAAATAAATAGATGTTTAAATCACAATATTTTAAAAAATAAGTCAAGAATATTCTTTTTTTTTAGAAAAACAATTAACTTTTTATTAAATATCCTATTTTATATTTTAAAATTTTCTAAAAAAAAGGAAAAAAATATAATTACACTTTTGAAAATTCAAATCCAAAAATACACTTGCTTAAGTAAGATATTTACGTTTTATCTTTAAATACATTTTTAATGATTTTTTTAAAAAAAAGTGACATCGAAAAAATATCAGCTTCAAAAAATCCATTTTTAAATATTCAGTTCTTTAAATCCTTATTTTATACATATTTTTTGCTAATTTTTAATAGATTAAAAGGTTTTTTCTCAATTCTTTATCATGCCATCTCAAAGTTGTACTCAACAGCCTTTGTTTCGCCGTGTTCAGAATCTAATTAAGGTATAATTTTATTTAAAAAAACACACCAGTTGCCATTTTTTGATCTTTTAAGCATCCTCAATTCGTCTGGTTTATCGGTCATACTGCTATTTTATTCTTTTCTATTCGTTATCTTCTTTTTTATGTCACTTTTTCATCAGTTCATCATCTTTTCTGTTATCGTGCAGCGTTTATGGGCGCTATCTTAACTTATGGTATTGTAGTTTATAAGACGTACGCAAAAACATATAGTGTACGTTTTTCCTTTTCAATTTATCATATTGCTGATGCGAGGGATGGTTATAGCAAGAGAAAATAAATTTCAACGTTTTAATGCGTATATGGATGGATGAAAATGTTCAATATCTATGTATGAAAAAAAAATTATAATTTCAGACGTTTTTTTTATTAATAATTAAAGTTCTTGCAATTTTATGGTTTGTTTCGAGACCTATTGCAGTTAGTTTAATTCCATATATGATATTTTCACTTTTTCATTTTCTTACATATTTTCGTTCAAATGTGTTACATATGTTGAATCCAAATGTGGTCAAACCAGATGAAAAATGTATAGAAGCTGTTATTTATAGATATATTCAGCATCTCACTAAATTATATTATGGATCTGCTATGAAACATGTATCTAAAATAGAGGTTATACTTATAGGAACACGAGTCTTAGTTGGAGCATTTACGTAAGTATTAAGAATACATGATATTATATATTTAAAAATGAAGATTTCAGAATTCGTTTACAATTCTTATGTTTTATTCTTTTTTCATACGTTATCGTTATTTTACTTCAACATATACAAGACAAACATTTTTATATATTACCATCCATATTGATCATTTAATAGCAGACAGTAGAGTTCCTCCTTCTGTGCGTAATTTATGGATGACTATAAAACGACTATTAAAAGATTATGCCGCAAAACCTATTGTAAATACTCCATCTGAAACATCAAGTGGTAAAGAAACTTTTAAACAACAGTAAATTGTATTTTTTTACGGATTGATATTTTTAAGTATTATCAAAATCATAAAATATCATTTATATTAGATAATATAATGAATTATTTCATTAGTAATAAAAAATATTTTAAAGTATTTATTAAAACTAACAACAAATTCCATGAATTGCATATAAATTAGTTTAAAAAATATCCAGCTTTTGCATTTTTCAATTTAATTTGATCATACTTTTCATAACTATTTTAATTGTTTATAAAATCACACTTTTGATGATTAATAATCGTTTATACTTGATAGTTATTAAATTTTAAATATTTTTATTATTTAAGACTAAAATAGTTTTAAACAACCCTTTAATAATCGCGCATCATAAAAATATAACTAGTAAAAACTAGAAAAAATTAAAATCTTTTAAAAAAATATATTGTTTATATTATTTTTAAAGTAGTAATAACTAAAACCTTTAAAATTACTATTTGAAACAATATTATAAAACAATGTTACATATTTAATTTTAAATCACTATAAAAAAGTATAAAAACAGAATAACAATAAAACAGATTCAATATAGAATTTTAAATAGTATATATGTTTTTGCAAAGTTATTCTTTATCTACCCAAACTAAAACCCTTTCTCCGCGCCTTTTCTTCAATGTAACGTCCTGATTCTAATCGAGATTTTTTTTCTTCAAGTTCAGCACGTTGCTGTTGTAAAGTATCACGCATTTCTCGATGTCTAGCATATAATTCTTCTTCAGACTGCTTTAGTTTATTTTCCTTTTCTTGAACTTTTTGCTGAAAAACAAGCTTCATTTCTGCTTCCATTTTTAATAACCTAGCTTCATGAAGCTGTCTTTCTTCTTCTTGTTTAATAGCCGGACTATAATGATAAATAAAAAACTTTAAAAAAGCAAAAAACATACTTCACTTCTTTAAATACGCTAGAATCCTGCGCAATCCCCATTTGTATTAATTTATCAGTTCTATAATTTTCATACAGTACATTATTTGTGTATTCCTTCAAATCTTCCATATGTGTTCTAAAAGATCACTAAAAAAAGAAATAAAAAAGAGACTAAATTACCGAATAAGCATTTGACGTAATTTCATAAAATCAGAATGGTTTTCATTTTCAACTTCAATTACTCCCCATGGATATTTTCTGCCCCTTACTGTGTGACCAGAAGCTGTTGTAACTTCATAATTACTTCCTACAATAGCAAAAGGTATTTTCGAAATAATTTCATTGTTTTCATTTAAAGCTTCTTCATCATCATATTCATAAATTGGAGGCTTAAAAATGTTAATTTCATGATAAGCAATATCATCTAATATCTATTATCGTAAATAAAATAATATAAAAATATTTAACTTATTACCCTTTTCTTAAAAAGAATCACTTCATGCTCTGTCAATGTGTCACTTTTCGCGATTACAGGAATTAAATTAACGCGCTGATGAAGGCGCTTCATAAATTCAATCTCTAGAGGTTTAAGAGAATGTCCCGTTGGATCAATAAAAAATATACAAGCGTGTATACGATTATCCGCGATATTCGCTCTACTAACTCTATTTTCTGCTTCAAGATAAGCATCAAAACGCTGCTCAATGTTTTCCAAAATCGGTTGCCAACTATTTTCAATATAAGTTCCCAATGTTGTTTTTTATAAATCTTTTATATTCTTTAACATACCTGTCATCGTTATTCACAAAATCACCAAACCCTGGAGTATCCACAACAGTAAGCTTGAGCTTTACACCATTCTCTTCGATTTCAGACGTAGTACTTTTAATTTCAATTGTTTTTTCAGGATCTTTAGTTAGAGATTTCAAATTCTTTGGAGGATACAAGTTGCAATTAAACAATGTATTTACTAACGTTGATTTACCAAGACCAGACTCTCCAACAACCATAATATTGAAAACAAACCCTTTTTTAATCGATTTTCGGTACCATTGATTCGGAAGATTTGCAAACCCAACATACCCTAAAATGATATGCATCAGGAGAAATGAACACGCGTACACACTCATTGTATCATGCTGCTATGCCTATACCTGTTAATTTCCGCCTAATAATATGATTTCCCGATGATGCCGCATTCGCCTATATTTATTGATTAAATATTAAAAAAAAGACGAAAAGAAAGGGAAAAAAGCACTCTATATGCTTCCTGATGAACATCAAACGCATTCGTGTCATCCAAAGGAGAATTGACTATATTTGACTCTGACATGGAAGACATTTTACCATTTGACAACATTGTTTCTAAAAATACAAAAATTCACCTTTTGACTCGCGGAAAAAACATAGAATACCTTCCATACGACAATCCGAACGTTGTAAGATCTATAAATCTTCTAAAAAAGACCTCAATTCGCAATATTTGCGTTTCTACGTTTCGCCACTTTTGCACCGTCTTTGAGAAAGAAAACAACAGGGCAGGGTAGGGTCGAGCACACAAGACAGGCAGGGTTAGGGTTAGCAAGCAGCATGTGCAATGTTTAAAACAAATGTATCATTTTTCTCGTTATACACAAGGGGGTTGTATTTACACTGCTGCTTTTGATTTTACACGCTTCTTTGGCTTTGCTGGCTGATCCTCGTCGTCTTCGTCCAGTGGCTCATCGTGCATGTCCAAATCATCGTACGCCTCTCCTAACCAAAGCCCAAAACCCATGTCAACAGGCTTTTTCATCGGATGAACGGGCGCTTTGCGCTCGCTACTCAAAGAATCCAGCGCTGCCGCTTTTTTCAACACCGAAGCCAACTGCGTATTATCTCGCAAAATCGCCTCTCTTGTCAACGACCCCGCGTCCACAAGACCTAAATCTTCGTCCTTCACAGACGCTCCAAAGTAACCCTCCTTTTTTTGATTCGTTTTGGAAACCTGCTCCGCACTCGACTTCTCCAGCGCATCTAACAAAGTATACTCTCCAACATCGCCAAAAATACCCTCTTCTTCCGGCTCTTTTTCCTCCCTTTTTTCCGACTCTTTTACACTCTTTTTAACCTCTTTTTTCTCCTCTTTTGCTTCTCCAATCCTTCTAAATTTGCTGGGCAACGGCGGCTGCACTGGCCGCTGCGGTGGCGGCTGCGATTGCTGCTGTTGCTGCTTCACCTCTCCATAGACGGCCTCCAGATCCACCTCCCCTAACCCTTGCCCTAACCCTTCCCCTAACCCTGACTCGCCTCGCCGCACCTTTTCTAACAACACCCAGTCCAACCCACTCACCAGCCCCGCATGCTCAAAGTCGCCGCCCCAGCGCCGCGTCTGCTCCACATATTCTGCCTGCGAAATCTCACCCCGCTTTACCGCCTCTTTTAGATTCAGCCGCCGCTCTTCCAGCTCCTCCGCCCCCCGCTGGCGCTGCTGGCGCTGCGGGTGCTGCAGGCGCTGCAAACTCTGCAAGCTCTGCAAGCGCACCGCTGGACCCGCAGCACCCGCTGGACCCGCTGGACCCGCTGGGCCCGCCTGGGTGCGCCCCTTCGAAGCCCTAACCCTCGCTGACGCACCCAACTGCAGCCGCTGGCGCGTCATCGTCCTACAATAGCCTCGCTCTGCGTACAAAACGTGCCGCGGCCTCCCACTAATATATATATAATAAAATAAAATAGTCTTTTCTTTTTATAATGTATTTATAAATGTTTTTTTAGCCGATTGCGCTGCACTGTAACGGTGCTCTGCATCGGAAGATGCCTTGTCTCCGGTTATACACGTGTGTCTCGCACGACCTCCTTCGATGGTTTCGTGTTCGAATCCTGAGTACACGGAGACCATGACCGCGAAGGCGGTGTTTGGTGTCCGAGGTGAAATGAGCCGGGACCGTCTGAGGGGAGCATCATCCAGCAGGACACCGGTCGGCTTGGGAGGGGGGAGCACGAGGAAGCCCGAATGTGATGAGACAGCGTGAGGAGAAAGGAAGCGACCGATATTTTTAAATATAAATATATATTTTCTTTATATTGACTGTTCTTTGTAATTATTCGTTACCAAGTCTTTAGGACGATAGTTGAAAAAAAGAGCCTTAAAAACATATTCGATCATATAACATGATAAATAATCGAAAATCATGACCAACGTTAATGTTAGTTTAAATGATGTTTCGAATTTGACCAGTCTTAGCTTTTCATTAATTTCAGGTATAAACTCTGTAGAACAGCTTAAAGCCAGTCCTACCATTCCCAAGATGCCGTAATACATAAGCTTGTTTTCACGAATAGACTCTCTAAAAGGCCTTCCTTGATAATTAACTGTAAACGTTGATATTTGTTGCATAAACTGAAGCAGAAAAATAGCACTGTTAAGTAAACTAGGAGAAAATTCTGATTCAAGATCTACGTTTTTAATAGGCCTTAAACTTTCGTCAGTTCACAATAAATAACTAGATAATATCACATACTCTTCAAAAAGCGATACATAATATTTTATATAAACAAGGGCCAGAATATGAATTAAAAATTGTCCAAGAATTGAACCTATAATGTATATATTAAAAATATTTGACTGAGGGCGTTCTTTTGAAAGTTCTTGCACAGGCTAGAGGAATTAGAAAAAAAACATTATATTTGTAGCGAAAAGAACTCACCTTTGCTTTTGAGATATATAAGAAACATGCAGACATTAACATTCCTGATATTGTCACTTGTCCATCTCCAAATTTAATACCATCTAAATACAATACAGATAAACTATATGCAGATATTAGGCAATTTAATGCCAAAATTTTATACATTTGAATCGTTGCTACCAATGTACATCGTCCTTGCCGAATAATGTTGGCAACTAATTCATCAATTACTATCCAAAACATATATATATAACATACTTGCAACAACATTTGAAAGCTTAGATGTAAATGGTGCAGCACAAGAAGCATCCCCTAATTTAAGCATAGGGGGTTCATTTTCTTCTAAATTTGCAAATGTCGATAAAAATGTATCTGTAAACTTTTCTTGTTTTTTCTTTTTTTCAGAATCTAATGATTTATTCTGCAGACTTTTGTTTGAATTTAAACCATCATTATTTTTTGAAGTCTCTACATTTTTAGAACGAGAAAGGATTGAAGCTTCACGGTGAGGATTAGAAGGTCCTTCTGGATAAAGATATGCAATAGGCATTGGAACAGGCGGAGGTGGTTTATTAAACCTGGCAAATATCTTAACCTGTTTATCGTAAATCTCTTTCAATTTTTTGTTACGTGCATGTTCTGCTATTCGCTTTAGAATTTCCTCGGATCCATTAAGAAGTGCAACTCCAACATGTGCTTGCTTCAATGCGCCAACATCATTTGTACCATCACCACACATTAATGTTATATATCCAGCCTCTTTAAATAATGTCAAAATATATTCCTAAAATAAATTATAATTTTTTTTTTATAATTCTAATATCTTTACTTTCTGTACTGGAGATACTCTTGCATATACCCATGTATGTTTTAACAAATTAGTCAATTGATAAGAATCAGAATATTTTGAAAGAGCATGTCCTGTAACACATATATCATATTTTTCAAAAAAAGTTTTATCAATAGGGTCATTGATATTAACAGGAATTGTTATTTCACCATCAATATTTTTCCAACAAAGATCTAGTATAAAAAATTGAATACATGCATTGCACTATATTTAGTAATACCTGAAGTATCATTAGATGTATCCAATATTAAAACCTCTCTTTCTATTATTTGAACTTCACGAGCAACATGACATGCTGTAAGAGGATTATCTCCTGTAATCATAATTACCTTAAATACATTAATATTTTTCTATATATTTATAAATTTTACTCTATGAGAAGACTCGTTTAACATTTTGATTGTACTAACTGCATCTTTTTTTAAAGAACAACTAAATACAAGGAACCCTGCAAATGTTAAATTATTTTCTACTTCATCTCTTGAGAGAGAATTTATTTCAGAAACACTCATTTGTTCTTTAAGGAATTTATAACCAAGAGCTAAAACACGGCTACCCTTTTTTGTAAAATATTTGTAAATATTCTCGTAATTTTTCGGAACAATTGAAATTTTTTGAAGTACTTCTGGAGCACCTTTGACTGTTACAAAAGTTTTTCTAGATTTTTTATTAAATATTGTTGCTATGGTTGATTGACGCTTTAAGATCAATGAAAACTGGAATCTCCTGTTGATTTCTATTTCATCCTCTTGAAAATTTTTGTGAAAAGACTTTACAATATTATTTTTCCCAAGTTTCCATTTTAATGCATCTAACGTTGCCTTTTCCATTGGATCCCCTGCAATTTTATCGCCTTCAAGTGTAATTAAAGAATGTGCAGTTCCAAGAACTAGCATAGTTTCTTTTGGCACAGAATTAACATCCATAAGTTCTTCTGGATTTTCACTTATATATTTAGTATTAATCTTAAATATTATGAACAAAATATACCTAAGGCCGGCAACACCATTCACAATAAGATCTTCCTCTGTTAATGTACCCGTTTTGTCGAAACAGCAAACATCAATTCTTCCTGCATATGGTATTCTAAATGGTTCAGTACAAAAAATGGCCAGCTTTGATAAAGTAGCAAGTGAAGAATTAACAGCTAACGAAAGTTCCATAGGAAGTTCTGGTGGAACAACAGATGTTATAATTAAAATACAATCAAGAAGAAGTTTGTATCTATTTCTATTGTTTTCTATGCCTTTTTATATGTCAGAAAACTATATAATCTTTATATTTGATTTACCCTTTATCCAAACATAGTAACTAGCTGCTATTGCAAAAACAAGCAAAAATAGAATAAAAAACAGACTTTCAAGATTATTTGCACTAACTCTTTCTGTTGAATATATCATAGTTCTTACAAGATTGCCTTGCTGAGTTTCAAAACCAGTCTTAGTAACAACAGCCAGTGCACCGTTGTTAGGAGCAGAAGGAATTATTGAACCTGTTGATGGAGATATTTGAAGAATTTTAGTGCCTCCAAACAATAAAGAATTCTTATCAAGATCATTAATATCAAATTCTGACTCTGGATCTCTAAGAGAAATGTTTTCTTTCAAAAGAGGTGTAGACTCTCCACTTAACATTGCTTCATTGACAATACAACCACCAGACAATAAAATCATATCACACGGTATATCATGATCCTCTTCAGATGATGAAATGGAAACAATGTCATCAGGTAACAGTTCATCTGTCATGATTTGTGTCCAATGAAATTTTCTATAAACATAAATCTGATATGGTTTAATAGACATCGTTCGAAATTCAGTAAGAGTTCTTTGTCTCTGCAAATATAAGAATCTAATCATATTTGAAGTTTTAATCATACTTGTAAAACTACAGTTGACTCAAACAATATCAACATAAACAATGTGAATAGAGAATAATACCAGTATTCATCAAGACACCAAAGTGCTACACAAAAAACTTGAAAAACAAAAAACGGTGCTACTGCATGTTCTTTAAATAAGTCTATAAATGTAAGAATAGGAATATTAAATCGATTGTATCCGTAATGATGTTTAGCATAATCAATTAATTTATCAGAAGTCAATCCTTTCATATGTTGTAAATCTTTTATAAGAAGTTTTGAATTAACTCTAAATGAAAGTTCTTTAAATTTTTTTTCTTCATATGAATATATAAATTTCTTTTTTTGAAATAAAAAAGATATTTCAGGAAACGAATTGTCACTAAACTAAAAAACTTGTTGAATCTTAAGATATTAACAGAAAAAAATATACCATTTTTCGATTCAATACACATATTTCTGAAGATCCGTGATTTGGTACAGGAGTAACACGGATCAACTGTGCATTCTCAACTTCATAACACTATTTTTTTTTAGTCATATGTCATTCATTAAATTAATTTATACAATTTTTGTTGTTAACAAAGTTTTTATACGAACATTCCAATGCTTACTAAGCCATAAGAGGCTTTGAGTAAAAAAAAGCGCTCCAAGACTAATAAGTGTCCATTCTTCTGATTTAATATATTCATCATATTTAAAACGATAAAGATATATCCATATAGGATATAAAAATAAAAAAGGAAACACATATAAGTGAAATATTCTATCTGTAGGTATATGTAATGATGAAGATGCAATTAAAGAACTATTCACAAAATTCGAATTTTTCCATTGATTTGTTTTTTTAAAAAACCTAAAAACTGTCAAATTATTTAGAAAAAAAAGACAAACAAAAGCACATTTTTAAAGTTCTTATTTTAAACTTATAAGAAACAATATTTAATTAAATAATAAAAATATATTTTTTGTAAAAATTAATCTAATTTTTAAAAAATTAAAAACTCTAATTACGACACTTTAAAACGATAAACGTGTGCAAAATGTCTAATAAATATTCAGTTATTTTACCAACGTATAAAGAACAAAGAAATCTTCCTATTGTTACATATTTTATCTCTAAAACTTTAGATTCAGCGTAATTATTGTTTTTTTTTTTAATTTAAATTAATATTTTCTTTCAAGAAATCTTGATTGGGAACTTATAATTGTTGATGATAATTCGCCTGATAAAACACAAGAAGTTGCTATAAAATTAATAGAAATATACGGAGAGCATCGTATTGTTGGATTACTTTTCTTTTTTCAAAAACAGATTAATATAATTAGATTTTAAAAACTCGTGAACGAAAACTTGGACTTGGGTTTATTTCTTTTTTCCTTCTTGCTTTTACCTAAATAATACAGAACTGCGTATATATATGGCCTTAAATATTGTACAGGCAATTTTGTAATTATTATGGATGCAGATTTTTCTCATCATGTAAAAATATTCAATAAACATAAGAATGTCACTAATATTTTCTGTTTAGCCGAAGTATATTCCTCAATTTATTGATCTTCAAAAGAAAGGATCATATGACATTGTTTTGGGAACACGGTATGCACATGATGGCGGAGTTTATGGTTGGAATTTAAAACGAAAACTTATTTCATTAAGTGCGAATCTTTTAAGCAGGGTTTTGCTTCAACATGGTGTTAGTGATGTTACAGGCAGTTTTCGTTTGTATAAAAAAGAGGTTTTAGAAAAAATAATTGTAGACTCTAAAAGTAAAGGATATGTTTTTCAAATGGTTTGTTAAACTTTGATCGCCATATTATTTGACATTTGAAAAGGAGATTATTGTAAAAGCTAAAAAACATGGATATTCTATTGGTGAAGTACCAATTACATTTATAGATAGACTATATGGAGAGTCCAAATTAGGTACTAATGAGATTATTGGATATATAAGAGGGCTATGGAGTTTGTTTATTTTGTAAATATTTATGTTACTTGAACGTTTTTTTTAAGAAGAAATATCTGATTAGTTAAAGTTATTATTGAGCATGTTTATAGAAAGTACTATATAGAATTTAATAAATGAAATTATAATAACATATCTAATGGGTTTTCCAAAATAGATTTAAAAGTAGATATCCATTTCGCGCTAACAGCGCCATCTATAATACGATGATCCGAAGACAGAGTTACTTTCATACGTTTTTCTGTCTTAAATCCCTTTTCAGAACCAGGATGTTCTACGAGAAAATCTTCAATTGAACCAACAGCTAAAATAGCAGCTTGAGGAGGGTTAATCTAAAAAAATGTTAATATAATTTTAGAACCAAGAAAATGAATAATACAATTGCAGTAAACTGCTCAACACCATACATTCCCATATTTGAAACAGTAAAGGTACCTCCCTATATATTGATTAGAAACGTAATTTATATAGATTTATTAAATTACTTGATATTCTTCAGGTTTAAGTTTTCCATTTCTAGCTTTAGTTACAAGCTCTTTGATTTTACTGTTAATAGAAAGAAGACCTTTGTTCTGAACATCCTTAATAATAGGTGTAATAAGTCCATTTGGTGTTGCAACTGCAACTGATATATCTACAGAGTGATATTGTCGAATAAAATCACCAAACCATAAACTATTTACTTCAGGAACCTTTTGAAGTGCTATAGCTGATGCTTTAATAATTATATCATTAACTGAAATTTTATATTGGTTATCTGAACGACTATTAAGGGCTTCTCTTAATTTAAGAACTTTCTCCATAAAAACAGACATAGTTGTATAAAAATGCGGGGCATTTTGCACTGATCCAGTCAAACGAGTAGCAATTGTCTTACGAATATTTGATAATAAAATATCTGTATATAAAGCTTCAGGGACTTTTTCCAATTGTACAGTAGGAACATCTTTGGGAATAGATTTTTCAATATCCACTTTAATTATTCTACCATTAGGACCTGTTCCTTTAATGTCTTTTAGTGAAATTCCTTTCTCTTTAGCAAGCATTCGAGCAACCGGGCTTGCGAATACTCGATTATCCGATTTTGTTTCAATTTTAGGTAATGTATTTATTTCTTGTGAATCTACAGAATTTTTCGAAATTAAGTTTTCGTTTTTAGGCGCTTCGTTTTCTTCAGAAGAGGATTTGTTTTCTTTTATATCATCAATAGTAAAACTAGAAAATGCAGAAACGTCTGATTCGTTTTCTACCAAAACTGCTATAGGCTAAAATAGGAATAAGAAATTGAAAAATATAGTAAAAATCCTTACTGAACCAATATTTACATCTTTTGTTCCTGATTCAAGTAAAATTTTGGCTATATAACCTTCTTCTTGAAACTCAAAATCTACTTGAGCCTTATCCGTTTCAATCCCTACTAGAATTTCTCCAGGAGAAATTCGATCACCAACATTTTTGTTCCATGCACCAATTGTACCAGAAGACATAGTTGGAGATAAAGCAGGCATGTTTATAATCTGATGTTCAGGAAATTCTAAATTCATTAAATCAAAATTATATAAAAATTCTAAATATCTACGTTTAGATGCATAACCTCGTCTTAAATTAATAATAAAACATGAAGGTGTTTGAATTCTCCAATACGGATATCTAATTCAATAATTAATATTTCTTAATTTATTTTTTTTTCTATTTTACATATTTTTAATATTTTTTAAATTTGAAAAATAAATATATGTTAAATTCGTCCAATTCTTTCTAACTAAACTCATTTGAATTAACTTTATAAGTTAAAACTTTTAATATTTTAAATATTAATTTCTTTGATATTAAAAAATCTCGTTAGGTTTTTTTAAATTTATTTCAAAAAAGTATTTTTAAGATATGTATTTTTTTCAAAAAAAAAATGAAAACATTTTCTTTATATTTTTAAAAACAGGATTATCTTAAATAGTAATAAAAAAGTTAGAAATAAAATTTTTAAAAATAATATTTAAAACTAATAACCTCAAGATATGATTAAACACTTAATTTATCATGAAAAGATCATATGATCCTATAATTTGTTTAGAATTGTCAATTTTTTTTTGTATATTAGTATATCTATTTAAACTTCTTTTAATTTTATTATCAATTTTAAACGTTTTTATATAAGAAAACTAGTTTATGATACTAAATAATATATTTATAAAATAAAAATAGAACATTTTGTTAAAGTCATTTAAAAACAAGTATTTTTGAAATTTTTTAATTATGTTTTTTTTTTAAATTAAAATGAACCAATATATTTTTTTATAAAGCGTTTATAAACATTTAAGTTTAAAAAAATAGTGTTTTTCATATGTTTTATCTTTTTTTATATATATTTTTTAAAATTAAGAAATTATACATTAAATTTTTATATTTTTGAAAAAAAATATAATACTAATATAGCCTTTTTTATGCCTAAATTTAACTCTTTTTATCAAATACTTTTAAACTCAATTTATTAACTTTCGAAAACACGAACCTTTAACAGGTTCTTATAAATTACTTTTTAAAATTAAAAATAAATATTTTAAAGATATGACAGATAATGAAGAAAGTATTAATAAAAATGAAGATTTAGAAGGTATGAATTCTTTTTAAGAATGAAAATTAATTATTTTAACGAAAAACAAGGACATTTTCAAAATTTAGAGTCAAATGATAATTTTATTGAAAATAGTATTTTAAAAAATCCAGAAGAATTGAGTAATTTAAGTAATTTTGAAGATGTTGTTGAAGAAAAAATTCAAGAAGAAGAAGAAATAAATGTTGAAAACAAAGAGTCGATTTTTAACATAGAAACATATCAAGAAACTAAAGATCCGCTAGAGAACCTGTCAAATGCTTCAAGCACTTCTGTTAGGGATAATATAGATAAAGGATTTAATACTGATAGTCACATAAAAAAAGAAGAGTCTAAATTACTTCCATATATTTATGATTCTTCTATGGAAATTACCGAAAGATCTAGCTTTGGATATATTGTTTTTGTTATTCAAGCACTAGAGACCATTCTTTTGACTAAGGAAGCCAAGAAAAATGCACAGCTTAAGGACTCTGTTTTTAAAGCATTAGGTAAATAAACATGTAAAATGAAATCTATTTATGTTTTTTAGATACTATAAAGACAGATGCTTCTCCATCTCCATATGTTATATTAAAACCACTGAAATACGCATGCGAAACTCTTTCTTCTCAATGCACTATACCTGCTTTAGATTGCTTATCAAAGCTTGTATCGTACTCTTTTTTTGTCGATCCTTTACCATCGATACAACAACCATATAATGATACCAAACCAGCACAAGAAACAACTACATCCACAGTTCCTATCATGGAGCAAGTTATTGACACTATTTGTAATTGTTTTCAAGGTGATATTACGGATTCACGTGTACAATTACAAACAGTAAAAGCTTTACTTGCTGCTGTATTGAATGAAAACCCAAAAACAATTATTCATCAAAATACTCTTTTAAAGGCTGTTCGTCAAACATATAATATATTCTTACTTAGCAAAAATACTTCAAATCAGATAATAATACAAGGAATTTTGACTCAAATGGTTCATACTATTTTTGGAAGAATTAAAACAAAATTTATGGAAGATTCGACAAATAAAAATACTAATCCTTCTAATACTATGTCTCTTCCACTTCCTTTTTCAGAAGAAAAGGATGAATCTTCTCAACTTAATTTTAATATAGATTCGGAAACATATTATTCTACGATAGAAGAATTTAATATAAACACTATTCAAGAGAAATTAACAAACCTTGAGGTTACATGTGCGCTAAAAAAAAATATCTTGTATTTTTATTCATTATGTTTTTATAAAAGATTTAATAGGTTCCTAGAGATTCATTTGAAGATTCTAAATCTTCCCAAAATTCAGATGACTTGAATGTGAAAGAATCTCAGAAAATTGACGAAAGTCAATTATTTATAAGAGATGCTTTTATTCTTTTTCGAATTCTTTGCAAATTATCTATAAAGCTATCTCCTTATGAAAAGTATGTAATTTTTTGGATATTTTTTATAACTAATTTTTAGTGTTACTGATTTGAAATCACATTCTATGAAGTCAAAGCTTCTTTCACTACATTTGATATATTCTATTTTAAATAATTATATGGAAATATTTACATCTAAAAATATTAAAATCTGCCTGTTTTCATCGTCTATTACATTTATGGATGCAATTAAAGAACACTTATGTCTTACATTAACGAGGAATTTTATTAGTCCTGTTCAACAAGTATTTAATATAAGTTGTGAAATATTCTGGAAAATGATTGGTTCTATGAGAATGTTGTTAAAAGTAATTGTTTTTTTTAAAGCAATAAAAGTTATAATGACATTAAAAGGTCGAAATTGCAGTTTTTTTGAAAGAAATTTTTCTTCCAATATTAGAAATGCGAAATTCAACTTATCAACAAAAACAAATATTACTTGAAATTTTACAAAGAATATCGAACGATCCTAAAGTTCTTGTCGAGGTTTATTTAAATTACGATTGTGATCGTAGTGCGTTAGATAATATATATGAAAAGAATGTTTATTTTTAAAAAAAATTAAATATTAACTTTTGTTTAGAATTATAAATATTTTGTCTAAAGTAGCAACTTCGTCTTTACAAACAAATCAATATCAACAACACACAATGAAAGTATCTAATAAGTCGTCTATAACATCTCCTTCTTTACCTTTATCTCCTTCATTATCTATTTTAGTACATCCTAGCAATTCAGAAAACAATTTAATTACAATGGAATATAATTTAAAACTGAATTCTTTAAAATGTATAGTTTCTATTCTTCAATCGTTTGTATCTTGGTCTCAAGAGGGTGTTAAAACAGCTACTACTGAATTTAAAGAACTGCCTCAAAATGAGAATGATAATAACTTGAATGAACGTGTCAATGATTCTAAACGATTGTTTACATCTGGATCTTCCTCTCTAGATTCTACTGATCAGTCCAATAAATTAAAAAATAATGTTTTAGATGATCCCGAAATATTTGAAGCGTTAAAACATAGGAAAAATATCCTTTCTGAATGTATCAAAAAATTCAATTCTAAACCCCAAAAGGTTTTTTTTTTTAACAAAATATCGTTTTGTAACATATTTTAGGGAATTGAAGCTTTATATAATCATAAATTTATTAAGTCATTATCTCCTGGTGATATTGCTGCTTTTCTATATGAAACTGAAAACTTAAATAAGACAATGTTAGGGGAATATCTTGGAGAAGGGTAAAAATCAATAACTTTTTAAATAAAAATCAATTATTTTTATAGAAATATCGAAAATATCTCGATAATGCATTCATTTGTTGATCTTATGGATTTCTCTCGAATGTCATTTGTGGATGCACTTAGAAAATTTCTTCAATCTTTTAGGCTTCCAGGAGAAGCTCAGAAGATAGATCGCTATATGCTTAAGTTTGCCGAGCGTTATGTTAATTGTAATCCAGGAGCATTTACAAATGCAGGTTTGTAAACTTTGTCCTTTTTTGTTTGTTTATATTTATATATTCAGATACTGCGTATATTTTAGCATATTCTGTTATAATTTTAAATACAGACTTGCATAATCCTCATATTAAAAAACGCATGTCTTTAAATGATTTTATAAAAAATACTGGAAAAATAAATGATGGAGAATCGCTCCCAGAAAAATATTTGACAGAAATATATGAAGAGATATCTAATAATGAAATCGTACTTAAAGATGAACAAGATGCAGCTCTTATGTCTGGATTAGCTCATTCATCTCATGGTCTGGCACCAAACCTCAGTAATATTTTAGGAATAATTGGTAGAAATATTCAGCGTGAAACTTATATGACTGCTTCTGAAGAAATGGCTAATAAGACAGAGGTAATATTGTTTTTTTATTTATTAAAATTATTTATTTTTAGACGCTTTTTAAAAATATTCTTAAAGCTCAGAAAAAAGGACTTCTTAAACCAGCATCAATTTATTACAGTGCTTCGCATTTTGAACATGTTGGACCAATGTTTGAGATTGCATGGATCCCAATTTTAGCTAGTATATCTGATCTTTTGCAATCGCAGGATGATTCTACTATTGTTTCATTATGTCTTGAAGCATTTAAACTTTCTATACAGATATCATGTTTATTTGATCTCAAATTTGCGAAGAATGCATTCATTAGTACTCTAACAAAATTTACGAATCTTGGGAATTTAAATGAAATGAAAATAAAAAACGTTAATGGTATTAAAGCCCTTTTAGAAATTGCCCTTTCAGAAGGAAATAGTTTAAATGAGTCATGGAAAGATGTATTGACGTGTGTTAGTCAATTAGAAAGATTTCAACTCATAAATTCTGGAGTTGATGAACTTTTTATTCCTGATGTTGGAAATGCTAAAATAAAAATGTGAACAAAAGTGCTTTGATATAGTGATTTGTTAACTATAATAGGCAAAATTCTATAAACGGTTCCCAAAAAAATCAAACATTTCAATTAGGTCGTTCAAGTTTACGTTTAAAACTAAATTCTCAGATTACATACAATAAAGCTGTTGCTGAAGAAGCAGGGTCAAGAGAAGTTACGCATCTTGTAGACAAAATATTCACTCAAAGTGCACATTTATCGGGAGATGCTATTATAGATTTTGTTCGTGCATTAAGTGAGGTTTCTTGGGAAGAAATACAGTCTTCTGGTTCAAGTGAAAATCCTAGAATGTTTAGTCTTCAAAAACTTGTTGAAATATCATATTATAATATGGCAAGAATTCGTATGGAATGGTCAAATCTGTGGATTATTTTAGGTAAACATTTCAATAAGGTATTTTTTTTGTTTGTCTAAAAAAGATTAAAATGTGTTAGGTGGGATGCCTTCATAACATTGTTGTTGTATTTTTTGCTTTAGATTCTTTGCGTCAATTAGCAATGAGGTTTTTTGATACAAAAGAGCTTTCATATTTTAAATTTCAGAAAGATTTCTTGAAACCTTTTCAACATATATTAACACATAATCCTACTGAGAAAGTAAAAGAAATGGTAGAGCTACGTGATTATAGAAGTCAATTAACTTTTTGTTTAGGTTTTAATCTGTTTACAACAAATGATACAAGCACGTGCAAATGATATTCGTTCTGGCTGGAGAACAATGTTTAGTGTATTTCAGTTTGCTGCACGAGAAGAATACGGTCTTTTACTACGTATATTTTTTTAATATTTTCTAATAAATATAGAAAATATTGTTAATTTTTCATTTGTCATAGTTAAACAACTATCTAAAGAAAACTTGGATATTATTGTATCTCAAAATAGTTTTGCAGATCTTATTATTTGTCTTACTGAATTTTCGAAAAATGATAAATATCAGGCAATTAGTTTAGAATCAATGAAACTTCTTAAATCTATTATCGATAAAGTTTTAGAATATCAAGAATTACCGTTAACAGATAAAAGTCAAGAAAAAAACATTGATGATGATTCTATGATTAAATATTGGTTTCCTGTTTTATTTGGATTTTATGATATTCTTATGACTGGTGAAGATTTAGAAACTAGATCTAGGTATTAAAATTTATTTTTTATTAATTTCTCTCATAGATAATTTAGAGCTTTAAATTATTTATTTAATATATTGATTCTCTATGGAATTAATTATACACCATCATTTTGGGATACAGTGTGCAGACAATTGCTTTTTCCGATATTTACTATACTTAAATCTCAATCAGAGACATTTAAAAATAATGCACAGGAGCATTTAAGTTCTTGGATCTCTAATATAATGGTTCAAACTCTTTTAAATGTAGTAGAATTGTTAGACAAATATTTTGATATTTTTGAAAAAATGTTAGATGGGTTTTTTGAATTTTTTGTTACTTGTGTGTGTCAAGGTAAATTACATTTTTTTAGTCAACAAAATACCGACCATGTGTAGAAAATGATGTGTTAGCAAAGACCAGTATCAATTGTTTTCAACAATTGATTTTACAAAAAGTCGATGTTTTGAAGAATGATCATTGGTATCAAATTGTTAATGTTTTTGAGACATTATTTGAAACTACTACACCTCATCAGCTTCTTGAATGTATTTCTGTTAACAATGAACCGGAAAATATAGATAATTCTGAAATTAATTCTAATAAAACTGGTATAATAATTTTTTTTTTTTAAGTAATAACCATTATTTTTAGAAACATCGACAGAAACTCAAAAGTTTAGTAATATTTCATTGAACAATCTTTTTTCTTTAACAAGACAATCATATATATCAGAGGCATTTAATGAAGATCATATAAGTGAATCATATCAACCTTCTATTTCTCTGAAAAAAAGATCAAAAAATTTAATATTAAAATGTGTAATTCAACTGTTTTTGATCGATTCATTAGGTGAAATTCTCAAAAATGATAATATATTTTCTAGAATTCCTTTGAAAGAACTTTTGCGTATAATAGATATATTAGAAAATAGTTGGAATTTTGCACGACAATTTAATAGTGATAAACAATTAAGAATAAATTTGTGGAAGAATGGTTTTATATATTTTTCAAAAAAATATTTCTAATATTAATAAGGATTTATGAAAAATTTACCCAATTTGTTAAGACAAGAAACAAATAGTGTATCGATTTGTTTTACCAATCTTTTTAAAATGTATTTTAATTCTTTTAATGAATCTGTCGATAAGGATATTATTAGAGAAAGACTTATTATGTAATAGTTCCTATTAAATATTTTAAATTTAATTGTTTTAGGATTTTTAAAAAAGTTCTTGCAGTTTATTGTTCGTTAGATACAGAATCGCAATTACGAAATATTCAAGCATGGAGACCTATTATTATAGAGAATTTGAACGCTTTTATAAAATTTGAAAACGCTGATGTAAGAAATTATTTTAGTTTTAGAACTTTTTTAATTTGTCTGATAGTTTGTAAAGTATATTGGGGATTTTTATCAATTTGGACTTGATATTCTTGGGAAAGATGATATTGATTGTAATATAAGAATTTCGCTTAAAGAATTGTTTGAAAAAATTCGAGATGTTCTTATTACAAATAGATAATAAGATTGTCTTTGATATGCACTCAGGAACTATATGTATATTATTTTAAAGCTGGTTTATTCTGGGAGATAATTTCATTTTAATTAGCATTTTGAAAAATAGAATTGTAAATATAGTAATAAAATTGTACTTTAATAGATTTAATGATTGCTTATTAAACAAAATGCTTTTTATAGGCGTGCTATGTTTAAATAGTCTTCAAAATAATGAGCTTATGTTAAAAAGTACAAAAAATTAATGCTAATACTCATAGTTTAACACATATATTTTTTACATATTTTTTAACTCAAATTTTTCTTTTTGCTTTTTTTTACCTGAAACAATTTTAAACACGGGATTCCATTCAGGTTCTTTCGGTTTTTGTGACTTTAAAGCATCTGTCCAACTTCGCACGTTAGTATTTTTTTCAAGCATTCCATTATCTAAAGATTTGTTTTCTAATCTTCGTTTGACAAATTCTTCTGCAAAACGACGTCCATCAAGAATTGCACTATTAGCATATATACTATCAGAAATGATTTCAATAGTTTCCCGATTAGGTTCAACCGGAAGTGACATAAGCATTTGGAGAAAATCATCCACTATAATTAACTTAGAAACTGAAAAATAAAGGATTAAATAAACATACAATTAACACCAGGATTCAATGCTTTAAGAGACATTTTACACCAATTAAGGAAATCATTTGAACTGTTTTTTGTTGTATTTCCCGAAACATTAAAATTAGTTAAATTAGAAAATTGATTTGTAGGTAATATGTTATTAAACTTAAGAACATTGGGTTTTTTTTTACTGTGATCTATATTTCCTGATTTTAACCCAGAAGTATCAGTATTCGTACGTGAAGATGTTATGGTAGTTGAACGTGAAACAGGTCGTCCATCAGCACCAACAGTTATCCAAGGAGCTTGAAGAGGCTTTTTAAAAGAATTAACATAGTTTCTTGAAGACAATGATGCAGCCATAGTATTCCCTAGAAGCTGTTCTTGAAACTTGTTTGCTTTTGCATTTTGTGCTTGTTCTTCTTCTTGTTGTATTTCAGTAAGTGTCTTTTTATTAATAGGAACACTAGGTGACTGCCAAACACATCCTGTAAGTTGACTTGAAGAATTTAAAGAATTTTCCTGTGCGTTATTTGAAAATCCCCATGTTACAGTTTCAGGAAGATTGCTAGATACAACACGTGTTTCTTTTTTAATGGAATTAGCCTTTTTAGAAGATTCACCATTTATGGATACTTCTTGTGTGCGATTTTGAGAATTTTTTGCCTCTAGTTCTTGAATTTCACGCAAAGAAATATTTTTCATATTATCTAAAACATTTGCCCATGGTGCAACAGAATGAGTTTGGATTTTTTGAGATTCAATATTCTGTTTTACTAGAGGTTGGTTTGACGTTTGATTTGTACTTGATGATTCTAAATATTCCTCATTTTTTTTAAAAGACTGTTTTTGTACATTATTAGTATCAGTAGTCTGAATTGCTTCTGGTTTTGAAAATGTAGTTTCTGAAGAATTTTCAGTAAAACTTAATAAATCCTTTTCATCATTAAGAACAGAAGGCATAGAGTCTATATCAGTTAGCTTTTCTTGATTTGTTTTATTAAAATTTGGTGTATATTCTGAACACTCTTTATCAACTTTAGGTATATTTTCCTCATTTAAAAGTTTGCTCCTCATAGGAGGTTCAGAAATTGTATTTTTTGCTGGCTTCATTGGAAATACTTCCTTTTGCCTCAAAAAGTTCATTTGCGTTCTTCTCTCTTGTTGATTTTGAGTCTGTTTTTGAAACGATTGGAATCTTTGTCGTTGAACTGGAAATTGTGTCAATTGTTGGGGTTGAAACAAATCTTTTTTATGCTGCATTAAATATTGTTCTTCTTGTCTTCTATGTTCTGATGTATTTTGTTGTTCTGCTATTAAACCAGGTCCGTATGAAAATGATTGGGAAAATGATGGTTGATTCCATCCAGAAATCATAGAAACTGAAGGAGATACAGGATCATTGTGATTAAAATTAACGCATAAAGGTGATTGAGTCTCTAATTTAGACCCTAATCCTGAAGAATTCCAATTATCTATAGAACTGCAAAAATTTCTCGATGGAATAGATTGTGTCTGTGCTTTGCTAGGAAAAGCTTCCAAAAAAGGTTCTTTTTGATTTCCAACACGCCTTATCAAAGAGCTTAAAGGCTCAAAATCGTTATCATCAACTTGTTTTATAAGCAATGTAGGCTGAAAGAATCCAGCCTTGTACCAATCTTGCATTTTTAAGCCAGAAAAGGGACCTTGTATAACACCCATAGGATCCTTATAAAGCCAGTTTGTTTTATTAGGTATAACTGACATTTTAGAATGAGATTGTAGTAATGGTAATTGCGAAAAATTGGATTGTTGGGAAATAGGATGTTCAAAAAAATTCTCAATTTTATTGTTTTGACTCAAGGATGGAGAACTTGAAAGACTAAATAAGCCCAGAAAGTCCGTTTTTTCTTTTTGGATATTTTCTAAAGGTCTATTAGCATCCAAATTAGTATTGAGTTTATTTTGAAGGGTTTCAAGCGATTTAATATCCTTGTTCTCTGAAATACATCCTAATGCTTTTTTTAATACATCGCCAGAATCATCATGTTGAAATGATGATACTGTAGAAACAGGTGATGGAATTTTTGCAAAATTTTGCGGTTCAAATACATTTAACGCTTGTAATCTTGAAACGTTCCTCCCAGAAATAGACCCTGTATTTTCTGTAGAAGAATTAATAACACCGGGAGATAAAAAAGGAGCACTGATTTGTGAAATTGATGGTTCTGTAACATTTTGAATTAAAGATTTGTTTTCGTTTTCTTTTGTAAATACATCTTTAGATTCTAAATTGGTTTCCAAAGAAGGAGAAGCTGTTTCATTATTTTCATTAGAAAAAGTATTATTTCCAAGAATTTCTGAGCCGGGTTGTAAATTTGGCAAAGTCCATAATTCAGTACCAAAAGTATTGGAAAAATAATCACGAGGCTTCTGTGTATGTGGATTCCGAAAGCTTCCTCCTGTATCCTTATTTCGTATCTTTTGATTATCAAGCCGAGAATTGTTTGGGAAACGCTCATTACGTGGAGAATAAACACGATTTGTATATGAACGTGAAGTCCCGTGCAAAGAACTATTTGCAGAATCGTTTATCCTTCTCTTTTGCTCACTGTTAACAGGCCCCGTAAAAAGCTTTTTTTCATCTTCATTCATTTCGGATAATGACACAGGAAACATGATTTCATCACTCGACACTTGGGAAAATTGATTAAGTTCTAATGGTTTTGGAATTCCATTTTCAGATGTTAACATATCTTTCCATATAGATAACAAAAATTCTCTACTATATCTCAATGAGCCCGGCAATGATGTTAAAGACGATTCGGATGAATTATTAGGTTGAGATGACAAAGAAGAAAGAATAGATGAATACGACAAATCATCTTGAACGTTTTTAACATTTCTATGTTTGTTCTGGAGCATTCCAGACGACGTTAACCCTTCTGATACATTATTATGCGGTCCTTGACGCATCCTAAAAATTATAAATGTATAAGCCTTTTTTCTTGTAAAAAAAGAATAATATTGTTTCATACCACTCAGGGCCAAATCTCATACTGCTTGATGTTGTCATTATCTTTAAACTTCTTGAAATTAATCTTTAATATTATAATTTAACGTTTCTTCTGTTTTTACTTCTCGAAGATCCAGAAAAATCAAATTTATTATCGATTAATCAATTTTTAATTATTTGATAAAATATTCAAGAAAAAAAAAACAATAATTTACATGTTATACATTTGTTTATTCAAATAATTTTTATTTATTGTGGCTTTTATTTTATGTTTTTGATAAATATTGGTATTATCTATTGTTAATAAGTAAATACGAATGTATATTGAAAGATAGAATTTTTTTTAATTATGTCTTTTTTCTTTAGAACACTAACATTTGTATTTTTGCTTTTATTGTTTAAAAAAAGTATTTTGTTTATAGATTAAATATTTAAAAAAATATAAATATTATATAATATACTTTTTTATATTTTTTAATAAGAAAAAAACAGCAGAACTGTCAACAAAAAGAATATTTTAAAAGTATTTATTCATATATTTTTAAGAATTATGGAAAAAGATTTAGAAAAAGAAGATTTTCATATCTTAGAATGGGCATTTATCAAAAGAGATAATATAGATATAAATGTATATATAAGGAATTTAGTTAAATCAGTTATTGATGGTGATTTTGAAACAGTATTTTTGTCTCCAAAAATACGAGCTATTTTGGAAGAAAATGAAGATCAAATAAATCCTGAAACAATATTTACAACAAATTTAACATTATACTTTAAGAATATTTTTTCTAAAATATCTCCCACACTAGAAGGAGAGCTTACGATTCTTTTACTTGGCATTTTATCAATCCATACATTTATACAAATTCATTTTACAGGACCTAAACCAGCATTTGATTCATATATTTTATTTCCCGAAAAATGGAGAACTGTACTTGACAAGTATAATATTGAAAAGAATGCTCTAAAGTGTTTAGAAATCGACAATGTATATCCATACCATCTCTCTCAATGCCCTACTTTTTTATTGGTATCAAAAGTTGCTTTTTCAAGTGTATTTAAATATAGTAAAACATGTTTTTGGTGGAAAGCAAGAGTTGATTTTATACATCAACGTATTTTAGATGAACCTGTGGCAACGCTTTATGATTCTATTTTTAAAAATATGGAAATTATGGCAAAAGAATGTGAAAAACATGAATATTATGTTCGTGCGTATTATGCGCTTGAATTAGGTCTATGTTTGAATTATTATGGACGAAATTCTCTATCTTTTGATTCTATTAGAAATTCAGCAAAAGAAACTGGGCTGAAATGGATTTTAACAGGAGTTATGGGTCGTAGAACAAAATTTCAAACATTTGATACAAGTCAACTTGTATTAATTGCTAAGGGGGATAATAATATTAATGAAATATCAAAAGAGATATATAAAGTACCTAAAACTCTTGATTTAAATGATGATACTCTTCTTGAAACAATATCATTTAAACCTGAAAAAATAGTATTTTCTGATTCTTGTGATAATGATAGTATTTTAAAGTCTTTGGAAGATACCGATCCTAATAATCCTCCGCCTCTTGATTCTTTAGATGCATGTATTCTTTTGGCGTTGACATTATTTATTAAAAATACAAATCCAAATGATGGATTAACAATGGAAGAAATAGCACCGTATACTGAAAGAGTATTAAAACATCCTAGAAACTGGACTGTACATAGTATGGCACTTTTTATACGTTGCAGATTGGAAGCTAAAAAAGGAAGAACTATAGAACGAAGTATTTTACAGTTGCAAGTACTCGTTGATCAATTATTAGATGATATAGATTCTACTAATGATATACCAAAAAATGTATCGTTTTTGCGAAAACCGGCTTCATATGAAGATTCTGCATCAGTAAAAGAAAGGTTGTTATATGTATGGCAACTTTTACTTCTTCCTCGGTGGGCTTTAGAAGAAGAACTAGCAAATAGATATTTATCCGTAGGAATGATTAGATCTGCATTAGAAATTTTTGAAAGACTGGAGATTTGGGAGAAAATTGTAATATGTTGGACTTCTTTAGATAAAGAAAGCAAAGCAATTGAAGTCCTTACTTCACGACTTTTAATAGAACCTGAAAATCCTAAATTATGGACTTTACTTGGTGATATAGAGAAAAATCCTGACCATTGGATAAAAGCTTGGAATATTTCTGGTAATCGGTATGCTAGAGCTCAAAGGTCTCTTGGAAATTTTTATTATTCAAAAAAAGAGTTTGAAAAAAGCTCAGAAGCATTTAAGTTGTCATTAGAAATAAACCCTTTAAATTATGCTTCATGGTTTACTTATGGCTGTTGTAATTTAGAACTAAATAATTGGGAAATAGCGTCAGAAGCTTTTACTCGTTGTGTCAGTATAGATCCATCTGATGGAGAAAGCTGGAATAATCTAGCTTTGTCATTTCTTAAGTATGATCCTCCAAGGAAGTATGATGCAAGAAATGCATTAAAACAGGCACTTAGTAGTTGTTATGAATCTTGGAGAATATGGGAAAATTATTTGACAATATCTTTAGATATAGGTGAATGGAATGATGTTGTAAGGTCTATACGTAGATGCATTGATTTAAGAAAGGATAAAATAGGAGAGAAAGTGATTGATACAAAAGTTTTGAATATACTTATAGAAGAAATAATAAAAAATGAATATACCGGAGAAGAAAAAGGGTTCATAAAACATGCAATTGATCTAATAATTAATGTAATACCTCCTTTGATAACATCTAATCCATTTTTATGGAAATGTGTTGCTAAAATTAATATTTGGAGAAAAAAACCATTAGATGCTCTAGAAGCTTATATAAAATCATATCGTATATGGACTTCTAAGTTAGACGTAGATGTTAGTAAAGATGTATGGTCAGGAACTGTAGAGTCAGCAATAGAGTTGGTCGATGCATATAAAAATTTTAGTTTAATAAAAGATGAGGAAGGTAATCTAATTGTACCTGATTGGAAATTTAAAGCAAAAAGTATTCTTAAAGTATTAAAACGAAAAGGTCAAATATTATGGAATGAATCTAAAGAATTTAATATGATTAGTGAATATTTAGAAAAAATTGAAAATAGTTGAATTATTAAAAAAAAAATTTACTCAATAAAAAAAATATTTAATATTAAAAATTATAATTTATATTCATCTAGATATAATTTCATGTAATATATAAGTCCAAAAACAAAAATTTTTAATTATAAATAAAGATAATTTTGAAAATTTTGTAATATTTTACTTGGAGAATATTCTAATTTATTATCCAAAGGCGATCTTTCTTCAATGGTTTTTTCATATTCTTGTATGTGGTTAGGTAGAATATAATCCTCAATAAAACTGTTTAATATATCAGACTCAATACAACTATTTACCTTAGATTGTCTTAATGGCTGATCGCTATATCTTTTTAGAATATATGATTTATCGTCAAAACAAGAATCAATTTGATTAATTCCATCAATTAAATCATTTTGAACTAAAGGTGTAGTGTCTTGATAAAAATTTTGAGAATCAGAAGATAAACAAAAATTAGGTGTTGATTTTGCATATTCATAAGAACTATTTAAATAAGGATATGTCCTTTCAGAAAAAACCGAAGGATTAACATTATGAGAATTAACAGGTACATGATTTTTATTAAATGTGTTTGTCTGATTCAAAGACGTTAAAGATGATGTTTGTGTATCATATAGTTTAGATGGCGAAAAATGAGAATAATAAGTGCGTTTGGAACGTATACAAAGAGATTCTCCTTCATCTATATCATCTACGCCTTCTTCTAAAGGTATATATGTTTGAGAACCATCATTTTCTTTAGTACTTGAAGATATTACATTATATGTTTCTACAACAGAAACACTTTCTTGAGTATTATTCCAACTATAAGTTGTTTACAATAATGATTAAAACTATTCAAAAGTACAAACCTAAAAGATTTTGAAGCAGGTACTTCTCCAATATGTTTCTATATACTCTTTATCAATTACTGAGCCTCTACTATTTACAAAAAACATAAATATACCTTTGATGTATCCGTTTTGAATCGTTTGTTAATATATTTCTCCATCATCATTTGTGCTGCATTTTCAGCAGTATCTGAGCAATACTAAAATAAATATTAACAACTAAAAACGAGGAAAGCACAAATATACATACAATATGACATTTGTTTTTTGTATCGAAAATAAGTACGGTAATATCAACACCACATAAAACAGATAATTCGTACGCCTTTTTCAAAAGACCATTTCTGCGTCGAGAAAACGTAGTCTAACAAACAAGTCAATTATTCCTATATACAGCAAAAGTTCTTTTATTGTATAAACTTACTGTTTGCGCATATGGATTTTCAATTTTTTTAATCTTTAAAAGGCCATACAGCCCACCATCAGAAAAAAACAAAAGACTTTTTTTTCATCAAATATGAACTTACCTGGATCTTCTTTTTCCCCATCAATTCTTTTATAAACAGTATAAATAATCAAAATCCAGATTAAAATAAAAGTATTGTAAATGTTTAATGTGTTTAAAATCTTGTTATCTTTTACTAAAAAAATATACACATCCTTATTCAAAAATAATAATAAAATCACACTAACGCTTCATTTTTATCTGTATACTATTCTTCATTTGTCGTTAAATTCTTCAATCTCCGAGAGGGGTTGTAATGGCGCGTACTAATTTTCAAGAACCAAGATACATAAAATACGTTTGATATAAATGTTTACCCAGACTATGTTTCATTCTTATGTATCATATAATATCTGTCTTTTTTTTTTAAAAAAAAAAAATATGAACCCTCTTAAAAAGAATAATGAAAAACGATAAATATTCTTCAAGAACTATTTGATTCCTATGGTTGTTTTTACTTGTAGTATTTTTTTCAACTTTTTATATATAAATATAATGATGTATATATATCTATCTATATGTACGGTTCATCTCTTTTCGTACGGTCCGCGTACGGTCCGCGTACGGTCCGTTGATATATTATATAAAACTCATGGTTTTGAAAAAAAAAAAACATCTTCAAAAATATAAAAACAATATCAAACATCCTCTTTATTCATCTCATTATCAATGTCTATACGCTTATCATCAATGAAGAAAACAAAATCCATAGACGTCCGGAAATCCCTTGGAACACCCGCGTGTTCTTTGGCCGTTCATCTTGCAACGAACGGGCAAACGTCGATAAACGAAACCAACGAATCTCAAGTCAACAAGAGAAAGTAAAAAGGCGGTTTGAGGGACGTTTGAGCGAGATTTTGTTATTTGAAAGGGTTTTAAGGGGGCTGATTGTTTTTAAGGAAGAGTTTGAGGGGTTTTTGACGGGATTTGGTTGAGATTTGTTTGTAATTTGATTAATCTCTGATATGGATTTAAGTTTTGGATTGGGATTATATTTTTTAAAGGATTCAGAATTGGTTGAATAGTGAATTTGAGCGTATTTTGTGCGTGTATGTTTTTTTTTTGATAAAAACAAGCTATATATATATATATATATGAATCAAGAACCAACTTATGTTTATTTACCGCCTTCTTTGCGATACCCTGTCACAATAGGCTCAGTGAGAATTAAAGCGAAAGATCGTGTGAAGAAGCATGATGCTTTGTTATCGTATAGGTACCAGGGGAGTTCTTCTGAGTATGATGAAGATGGATCAGAGCATTTGGTGGCTCGTGAATATGTTGAAGTATTCCAGAGCCCTATTGAAGGTACTATTGAGGCATGGTTTGTGGAAGAAGGAACGGTTGTTATGGACAAAAACTTTTGTATTCTTTCCATTATTGAGCCATGTTTACATGCAGTTCAGTATCACGGACTATGTGCAACATGTGGCCGAGATGTAACTCAACAAGATTTTACAGGGTTTTTGGATTCTACTAGAGCAACTATTCAAATGTCGCATGACGCTACAAAGTTAACAGTAAGCATGGAAGAAGCAACAAGACTTGAACGCGAAACAGCTGAACGTTTGCTTAAAGAAACAAGACTTTCACTTATTGTTGATCTTGATCAAACAATTCTTCATGCTACAGTAGATCCTATTGTCGGTGAATGGCTGTCAAATCCTTTGTCTGAATATTATTCATCTGTTCAAGATGTTCAGACATTTTGTCTTAAAGAAGGAAATTCTGATACAGGAAACTGGTATTACATTAAAATGCGACCCGGTTTAGAGCAATTCCTTGAGAATATTAGCAAACTTTATGAAATGCATATATATACGATGGGAACACGGGCATATGCTGCATCTATTGCACGTCTTATTGATAAGGACAAAAAGTATTTTGGAGATCGAATTCTCAGTAGAGATGAAAGTGGTAGTAAGTATATTTGTTATTTATGCTTTTCTCAAAGATTTTTAGGTACTACGCAAAAAAATATTCAGAGACTTTTTCCTGTTGATACAAGTATGGTTGTTATTATTGATGACCGTGCAGACGTATGGCAATGGTGCCCAAATCTTATTAAAGTTACTCCTTATGAATTTTTTATTGGGATTGGGGATATTAATGGAGATTATGTATCAAATAAGGTACCCTCTTTTTTCTCTAAATACATTAATAGCTAAAATCTATATTGAATAACTTTTCATCATCAGTCACTTCTGTTCAGTCATCAACATTACAAACATATTCCGTTGATCATCAGAGTGCTCCTTACTATTCTCCTCAACCGTCCTTCATACCTTCTCATAATAATATATATCAAGATGTAGTTATAAATGATCTTAATATTGCATTGGATGGAAATTTTTCGCAAACTATTAATGAGGATATTGAAATGCCGATTTCTAAAAATCAAGACAGATTATCTATTATTAACGGACAAGAAGCAAATCAGATGGTTAATGAAACAAATGGTTTAGAATTCTCTAAAAAAACAAATGAAAAAGTTTTTTTATGCAATAATGATACAGAGCTATACCGCCTTGAATTATCTTTAAAAATGGTCCATAAAGAGTTTTATAAAGAATATGACAGAATTCTAAAAGCAAAAGAAAATCATTCTGATCTTGATGTAAATAAATTAGATATTAAAATTATAATGCCGATGCTCAAATCAAACGTATTGAAAGGGACTAATTTGCTATTTTCAGGTATAATACCTATTGGAACAGATGTTTTAAGGTAAAAATATCTTAAATATAATATTTATTTTATAAACAAATACAAGTTCCAACATTGCGCAATGGGCCATAAATTTTGGTGCGAAAATTTCTAAAAATATTTCTAATGATGTGACGCATTTGATAGCTACAAAGGTTTTTTTTTCTTTTTAAAGAAATTTTGATTAATTTCATAGATACGTACAACTAAGGTAAAAAAAGCACTTCAGCAAAAAAAAATTAAAATAGTATCTATTGATTGGCTCCTTCATTCTATTTCGCATTGGAAAAGATTACCTGAATCTGATTATTTGCTATATTCTTTTTCCGATAATGATATTTTTAGTACACAGTTTCAAGAAAACTTTCATTCTTCAGATAAAGGTTCTAGAAATTTATATGATTTTGTTTCTTCTGATGATGAAGATGATAATGAAAATCGTAAATATAATTCTTTTTTTAATTTTTCTAAAAATTTTAGAGTCTATAGATCTTCAAAATATTTCTGAAAATATAAATAATGAAAATAAAATTGATGTTATTGATTGGGAAGATGCAATTAGAGAAGTTGACGAGTTTTTAGCAGAATCTGAGGATAATACATCGACTAGTGAGGATATGTCTAAGAATGAAATGTATTTTTTCTTTTTTTGAAACGAATTTTAACTTTTTTAGTGTTTCTACTTTCGAAAAAAAACGGAAAATATCTCATTTATCAGAAATAGACAATTCATAATGTACAAAACAGTAAGAAACAAGAATGTTAAAGAAAAATTCTGGGCTTATAAAAAAAATAATTATCTTCAAGTGTTTATTAGTTTTGCATGTTTAAAAAATTAAGCCGCTAAATATTGAAACGTCAAAGGTTTTAAAACATCATTTATCATTATTAATTATAATAATATTTGTTTTTATTAAAAGTTACATTTTCATTCATATTAACACATATTACATTTGTATATTTAGAACATATTTTATATTCTTATATAGTTTATAAAAATGTAATTTTTATCTAACGAGCAATATAACATTATTAGTATTTTAGATTATTCTTTTATAAAAAAAATAGTGATTTGCATTAAATATATATATATTAAAATATTTTAATGAATACTCATGCTTCTATGACAAGCTTAAGACATCTTTTTGGTGGTGCTATTACTACAGAAATTCCTAATGATTTTATAGATGCTAGGTTAATTTAGAAGTTCTATTTTTGAAACTAAATTTATTTTATTTAGTCAATTTAGGCAAATACCAGATCATCAAGAAGTATTAGTTAATGTCAATGATGAAAGAAGTCTTATGGTTGAAATTTTAGAACTTGCTCCAGTAGATGATATGGATGTTACAAAATTTCATTTTGATATTTTAGCAGAAGATAATGACTCAAAAGAAAACTTAATTTTAAATTCATCATACATTACTTTAGAAAGGTTTTTATTTAAATAATTTGTTTATTTTTTTAAAATACATCAGTGAATACAAAGTTTATTTTCTTGAGGGAATACAAAAAGTATTTAAATATAATAAACAAACAATACCCAAGGATCTTCAATCAGCTTGTGTTCCGCATATTCCTTATATTGTAGTTTTTTTATCTGTTTTACGTTTGCATGAAAAATCTACAGATATCGTTATAACTATAAATATTCCATTTTCGGAAATACAAGGCTTATATCCTTTTCTTAAGGATTCGCAGCTTTTAGCATTAGAATCAGAAAATGTTTTAAATCTAAGTCGTTTAGATCTTCTGAAAAATATTCTTGATATACAAGAAACACAGTTTTCAACAAGAAAGATGTTTTTAAATCTTTTAAATACGTTTCGTATTCATGATTGGTCATTGTTTCAAAGTAGTTGATTTTCATGTTTTTCGAATAATAGTTTAAATATATTTTTATGTAATATCTATCCAATAACTAGTAATACAACTCCTACATAAAAAACATTATAAAATTTATTAATAAGCAAACGTCCTTTTAAGAAAAATATGTAGCCATTACACGTTGCCTTTCTAATGGCATATTAGAAATGATCATATTAATTTGTTCTTGAGATAGTTTTTGACAAAATATTTTACTTGAACTTAAAATTTTATCAAGAATATGTCCTTGCAAAATTTCAGATTCTAGAACTTGAGTAATAGAATCTATAACCAACGCAGCCTGAGATAATACTGATGGATGATTTCTATAAATGTTAGTCAAAACATGTTTTAATTATTGAATATACCTTTCAATAAGTTCTACAAGGAATGCATATGCATATGGAGCATCTTCTTCATCATGAGTAACAGGAAGAGTTTTAATCCATAAATCAATGACTTTATCTATTTCAGAAATTTTAGAGGAATTAAATCGTAGAATCTTCGCAATTGCACAACAAACATTTTCGGTAGCATAAATGTTATCCTCACTCCGAGAGTCAGGCCGCTCAAAACAACGAAATAAATGTGGTAAAGAAGCGGAGCATACCATTGAAAATGGTTCCCCGCCATATTGTCCAGCAACTCCTATACCATATGCTGCTGCCTGTCTTACACCAGGAGCTAAATAATTATTAACGATTTAGGAAAAAAAGGCATAGTAAAATCATACAATCATCAGCTATACCATTAGATAAGAGTTTTAAAAAATGATCTCTATATTTCCATGCCTCTGGTCCAGTGAATTCGATTAAATCGTCCATTACACAAATTGCCCATTGTCTGGCATTAGAGTCATGTTGATTGTTTGCAAATTGGTCAAAAAATGGTAATAAACGTTCCCAATAAGGAAGAAATAGTAGTCTATGTCTTTTAAATATTACATGAAAAGTCTTGCTCATTTCACTAAGAAGATCATCATCTAATGCTATAGCAGTAATAACATCTTCATCTTCTAAATTAGCTTCTTCAGCCTGATGATCCTCACATCTTTTTTGAGCTCTTTTAATATACTCCTGAAGTTGATATTCCGATGATGCTATAAATGTATTCATTTTTCCTGGACTTAAACAATTGTCACCGATAACATCGATAGATTCATATAAACACTGATAAAATTCAGCTAAAACGTCAATTGCAGACTCAGTATTAATTAAATTAAAAATTTTTTCTGATAATGTATCCCACATTGACATTAATTTAAAATTATTTTCTCCGTGAGCTTCTTTTATACATGATAATAACTGAGGTACTGCCTTTATTGATGCAGAACGAACACCATCATGAAAGTAAAATCGCAACCCGGGAATTACTATATCTGTGAATATTTCATCTACATAAGGCTCAAATGAAGCCTTTAATTCTGAAGCATAACATAATAACATTTCTACTGCAAGGCATTTTTCTTCTAGAATACTAGTTTTTATTCCAATTTGTTGGCCCTGAACATATATAAATTCCCAACCATCTTCTTGAAGATATTTTTCACGATCATCATCATCTATAAAAATATAAGAAAAATAACAAATAAAACTATATTTTCACCGTCCAAAACAGTAAAATCAGGTTTCAGTTTAGCTGAGTGAAGAAGAGATGGCATAATTGTCCCTAAATAAGGAATAAAATCCTTACCCATAACTTTACATATTCTACCCCATGCAGCGATGAGATAGCTTCCTTGAGGATCATCGGGATCAGTTACAGTACCTAACAAAATTAAAATTTAAGAAACAAAGTATATGAAACATACTTTGAATTAAACCCAAAGTCTGAATAATTTCATTAGAATTTGCAGAAAACTTTTCTTTTCCAACAGCCATAGCTATATTTCAATTAAAATACATTAAAATGAAACCATTAATTGTACCAATCAAAGTAACACATTCTATAGCTTTCCCTCTTAATAACCTATATTCTTGCTGTTTAGCTTGATTAAGTATGTTAATTAAAAGAGGCATAATTGAATCATAATACTAAATATAAATTATAAAAGTTTAATTACTATGTAAAATTATTACTTTGTTAAATTTTGTTTCAGCTGCGTCCGCAACTGTAGCGATAGTAGTAATAGCTTGCTCTTGAACATAGCATTTCTGACTTTTAAGGAGATAAAAAAGTCTATTAAGTATATCGTCTAGATAAGGTTCTAAAATTTTAGTATTTGCTTCCTCACAAAAATTCACTAGAGCAGCAGCAGCATGTGCTTGAACTCTAAAAGATTAATACATGAAGTTATTTATTTTAGTTACTACCTTGGCTCGGGCGCTTCTAAAACAGGGATAAGTGCGGTTAATACTTGCTTGTGAAATTTCTTTTGCATAGTTCTAGCAAAATCCGTACTCATTTGCCCAATAGCATTACACGCAGCCCAACGTACTCTAGGGTGTATATCTTTAAGCAAAGGTAAAACCATATCTAAAATACGTTCAAGTTCTGCTTTCATTAATTTTTCGCAGCCTTCTGCTATTGCTGATATAGCCATTAAAGAGGCATGGCGTTGACGCCAATCCTGAGAACTTATAAGAGAAGGCAACCATTGAAAAATAACAGGAAGAAGAACTTTTCCTCCTAAACACATATTAATATATTATATATATATATATATAGTACCTAGTTTTCGTGCAAGTCTATCCATTGCTTGTTCACCAACTATGTGGTTCATCTCGTTTCCAGAAAGATTCAGCTGACCATTAGTAATGAATAAAATGAAGGAAGAAAAAATACATCATCTGTTTCAAGCCATTCATCCAATTCATCACCTTCTTCAGTTCCTACTTCAGTCATAAAAGACAAACATTCGTATATTACACTCCTTGCATAATTTTCATCTTTATTACACATTACAGGAGCGCCTTCACTAAATGTTACTAAAAATTCTAAGCTTGATTGTCTAGAAGAATTGTCAAGATTTTTATTTTTTAAACACTCTACAAAGAATTGAACAACTGTAGGAAAATATGGTTTAAACATTTTTGGATAAATTTCCGCTAAATTGATTAATGATGTTAAAGCAGATGTAAGAGAATCGCTATCAAGAGACTGAAGAAGTGGAGGAAGAATATTTAGCATTAATGGGATGAGAAATGTAAGTTCTTGAGAATCCGAATCTGAATATGCGAGTAAAGAAGATAATGCTTTTAAAGAAGATAATCGAACCTAAAATATTTAAAAAAAAAAGAAACAACAACAAAAAAAAATCACTTTAAGATCTCCATCTTGAAGACCTGACTGAAAAATTTCTTTAAGAACACTTATATGCTCTTTCTCAATAATTTTTGAAATAGAAGCAAATACATGGAATGCAGATTCCCTTTGCCCTGGAACCATTGATTTACTACATTGAAAAAGCATATAAAAAAGTTCTGGCCATGGAACTTTCAAACGTTAATCCAAAAAACTACACAGAAGAAAATTAATCTACCATTTTCTTCATAAAGTGTATGTGCGATCTCTGCAATAGTATCTCCAATTTTGTGACGAACATTTTCCTCATTTTCCTTGGTAAAACTTTCAAGTAACAATAACTTGATCCTATCTATTCCATTTTGACTAAGTACGCTCCATACCATTGTTTCTTTTGCATCATTTTGTGCTGGAATTAATTTAAAAGAAATTCTTCGGAGAAGAATAACAGCAAAACTACGCAACTACTCCTATTTAGTTTCTTTATTAAACGCGTATAAAAAGGCTGCGTACAGAACTGTCTTTCGCCATATTTACTTGCTCTGCTAATCCAACTAAAAGCATTTCTGGTTCATGTGCAATCCATTGCTCATATAAAGATGCTTCAGCTTGCATTCGAATTTCATTATCCGAATGTTTCAAAGATGATAATAAAGATGTTAGAGCTAACATTGTTTCTTGTTGTATAAAAGGCATTTTTTTGTTAATCTTTCAATATATTTTGTTAAAATCTTTATAAACATATTTTTTTTGACATTCGAGATTTGAGTTTTGATGAGGATAAAAAGTAAAAAATAAAAAATTAAAGGTTTCTTTGTATCTTTTTAATAAACAAATATGTATTTTTTGTGTATATTTTTTCTTAAAAAAGGAAGATATAAAAAATATGTAATTAATGTATTTTAGTTAATAATGAAAAAAAAAAACAAGAATGTATTGAAAAGCTATTTCCGAACATACCTATAAGCAATTGCAATAGTGGCTATACAAAAAGCAATAGACATGGAAACAAAATAACCAGTTAATCGACATGATTTATGTTGCTGTGTATTTTGATTATGATTTTGATCTGTTGAAGACGAATCTATTGGTACTTGACTAGCAATAGACTCGTTAAAATGATGAACTATAAGGTTGACTTTGTCTTCTCCATTTTTATGAGCTAATTCGACAGCGTGAAGCATATCGTCATCTGTTGTCATTGACACAGCATCTCCATCGTCGTCAATAAAGCTGATAGACAAGTTATCACTTCCACCTAATCTATCAAGTTCTGGTCTTAAACGTTCAATAATTGCAAGTCTAAGAGATGCATATCCTGTCTGAGGGATAAGTTGTATTCGATGAGTTTTTCCATATGGTGATTTAAATTTAAAAACAAATGGAATTTGACTCAATAATGGAGATGTTTTGGCTGAAGAAGCATTTCTCTCAGGTAGAGATATCCATTCACCTTTATGAGACAATTTTGTTCCAGAAGGATCAGGTGATGAAGTTTGTATATCTTGTTGATTATTAGACAAAGATGTAAATGATAATGATTGGTAATTTTGTGATGCAGAAAATTGATTATCAGACAAAATTGACTCTGTATCGCCATCTCCTAAAGCATTCCAGAATTTATTCCAAATGGGTCCTTCTCCATCTGATGAAGTAATACTTTTTATCTAAACTAGTTAATTACCTTTCAAAGCTAGGGTTAAACAAACTTGTTCCAGAATAAGATATGTCAATTTCATAACATCAACCATTCCAACAACTTGAGATTCTTGATCTAATACAGGAAGATTGAGGTAATGCCCTTCTATAAAAACAATATTAACATTTATAATTTAAATTATTGTAATAAAATTTAATAAAAGTTTTAGATCTACATACCATGCATTTTTTTTAGAGCTTCTTGAACACTCATATCCATTGGTGCACAATCTGGATGAGGAGTCATAACACGAACTACAGAACAATTTGCAGGATCAAGTCCTGGAGCAATGACACGCAAAACAATATCCTTAGATGTAAATATTCCAGAAATATTCATTTGATCCATAACTAAAACAGCAGTTGTATGATTTTCTCTCATAAGGAAAGCTGCATCTCTAACATTAGTCCGTATATTTACGGTAACAGGTGTAGTTCCATCTAGGGCATTTGCTAGACTTGGACTAGACATTTTCTGTCTTAATGCTTCAACATACTGAATAATCTGTTCAGGCTGCTGCATATGACCCCACTCTGTTTGAACTCCCTCCAAAGCATCATATAATTGCTGAGAATCGGTATATAAACGCTCCATCTCCATATATTAATAATAATTCAAATAAAAGAAGTATATAAACCTTTTTCATAGCTTCATGAAAACATTTTGTTATATCCAAAATTCCAGAAATATTTCCATCTTCATCACATACTGGTAAATGTCTAAATCCTTTATGTACCATAAGATCAAGTGCATCTGTTGCGGACGTGTCATTTCGAGCACACATGGGGTTTTCTGTCATTATATCTTCAATAAGGAGATTTCTTGGATCCATATCCATCCCAACTACACGAAAAGCAAGATCTTTTGCTGTAAAAATGCCAATTAAATGTTGATCATCATCTACAACCAAAACACAGTCTTCTCTTTTCGCTGCCATCAATTGAGACGCCTCTGAAACGGTAATCCCAGACTGAACTGTAAGAGGGAGTGATGGACTCAATGATAATACTGTTTTATGATTTATTTTACGTGAAGGATGCATACGAGCAGCAGTAGGTCTTTTTTTACTCAATTCATTCTCAAGTTTTCGACGAATTGCCTTTAAAAAAAGTAAACAATAATTTTTTATTCAAAAAATCATAGAATATACTTCATCTTTTCTTGATTGACGTTTTCTTATTTCCAATATTGATGGATTCATATCATGTCCTGTTTCATAATTTAAATCTTTTTGATATGCATCTCTTGTGCCTAAAAAAGATGTTATTTAACATTTATTCAAATAAACACACATTTACGATGCATATTGGCTCTTAATATAACAAAATTAATTTGGTTTTTTTAATATTGAATAAACCTTTTTACGAACGTATTTTTTATAAAAAAAAAATTAAAAAAGCAATTTAATACAATATCAGTCAGCAGAATATGTTGATTACTGTATGTTATTTACTTTACATAACAAAAAAATATTAAAATAGCTAATAAACCAAGAAAGTTATAATTGAATGTTATCAACAATTTTAATAAATATTTATATATATAAGAATTTTCTAATATTATTATGAAATATAGTTATTTAACTTATGAAAAATGTAGAATGTAAAGTATTTAAAAACAAAAGATTAATGTAACAATATAGAACTTTTATGTAACGATAAAAATTATGATTTCAATAAAAACTATAATCATTCCCAATATGAATTCCTGTCTAATGTATATACGTCTTCCGGAGTCTGGTTCTCTACCATCTGTATCTATATCACGATCGTCTACATAAGGTGGACCTGAAATATGTCCAGAGCCATCCTCTTTAGCAATTCGTAAAAGTGAAGAACATAATTTACTAGTATGGGGAGTTTTAATATGTGCCAATCCTTTAAAGGAACATGAACCAGAATTTTTATGCTGTTTATGATATAAACCAAGAATAATATTAAGTTGTTCCTTAGGACTACAAACAGAATATGCTCCATAAACACCTGTTTTTCCATTTTTTGATATAGCCCTACAATCAATTTCATTGCATATATATGAAAAAATTTCAGCCATTTCAGAGTCCGAAATGTCACTCACTGAAACACATGAAGAAGCACTAGATGCACATGCACAAAGTTTTGAATTAGGTATAGGAGGAAGATTTGTTGAAGCAGACCAATATTCACTGTTAACTGGACATTGAGGAGGAGAATTAGTTGGGTTATAATTTGAGCTCTGGAGAAGTATAGGATTAATTGAAGCTAACTTATCTTTAAGATTATAATAATCTTGACGCGGAGAAACTGTTTCACCATAAAGATCAATCAACCCATAATTATTTGCTCCTTGAAACCATTCATAGACAATCCCCCCGGAAAATACATTTGTCATTTCCGAAGAATAAAGATGAGGTATTTGACGAAAAGTACGTACTCCTAATTGTCCGTTTACAATATTGCATCCAAATTCTGAAAAAAACACAGGAATATTATATGAAGAAAAATCACCAACTCTATCTTTATATCCAGAAGTTTCAAAAGTAGTAGGTTCACACCATTCATAACTAATATAAGATAAATATATTTTTTATAATAAAAAAACATATTACATATTAATTCCAAGAAAATCTGCGGAAGACTCGCTGTTACCGCATGCAAAATAAGATGCTAATGGAATACGTGTGTGTTGATGGTCATTGGCAGCATATCCTACAAGAATTCTCCTATACTTTTTATAACGAATATATGATTTAACATCTCTTATTGCTGCTTTAACAAAAGGTGCTGCGTCTGTACTTTGAGAATCAACAATTACTTCATTTCCAGCAAAAAGTCCAAATAGATTAGGATAATGATGCATACTATCAATAACATTTTTATATCTCAAAAAAAGTTCAACATTCCATGCTGGTTGATTAGTAACAATAGAAAGATTTGGTTCCGAAAGGTCAAGAAGAACATAAATTCCGTAGCTTGCAAAAAGGTTCATACAATATGTATGATCTTGAGTTGGGTCTACTGCATACACCCGAATAGTATTTATTCCTAAATCTAGAAAGTACGGCAAGTCTCGATTACATATTTTTGGATCAGCCAAAGGATCTATATAAAATCCATTATATCCAAGAGGTAATTGCGGCTGATAAGCAACGCCTTTAACAAAAAATTGTGTACCATTAGAATAGAAGAATTTTGTGCCATGTTTTTGAATTGTTTGTATATGCCCATGTGTATGTCTTATTGTATATGAAAAAATATATAAAAACGGTATAATAGATCCAAAATACATAGTGAATGGATTTTAGTGAATTTTTTAATAGAAATATGTACAAAACTTTTTTTTTAAAAAAGGTGTTCCGCAATTTGATCTAAATTGATGTCAATTTATGTCAATTAGCTTTCAATATTCGTATATAAAGAATTATATTCGTGAATTTTTAATTTTTGTAATTATATCAATGATAATTCGCATGTATGTTAAATGTGAGAAAAGAACCGTGAATTTTAGAGAATATAAATTATATAAAAAAATAAAATATTGAAAATAAATATAGAGAAATAAATTAATTATATTGTTTTTTATTATTATGACATATGGTTAACTAAATAAGATTGATAACAGTTAAAGTTACAAAAAAATAAATACAGTATGCATATCATTTATATTTTGCGCATACAACGCGTCTTTAGCATTTAACTTAGATATTATATACACGAAGCGTATATGCGTTTGTTTGTATATATAATATATATATATATATAGTGTATCTGTTTACCCATATTATATATATTACACTCATAAACGCGTAAAGGTTTGACGCGTGTTCTTGGACACCCATGTGTCCATAAGTCTAGTAACACTGAACCTGATTGTTTTATAAAATCATCATAATAGCATCAACGTAACAAAAACAAAAAATGACGCAAAAACATAATTAAGAGAAGGATTTGGGCAGATATTTGGTCCAATTAAATTAAAATAACAAACAAACAAGTCGTTTGACAGTTTGTATTCTTAGATTTGGGTTTTTTCTTTTTTATTGGATGAAAAAACACTATAAACGAAATATCATCAAACATGTCACAACGACAGCATTATTACGATGATTCTTATCCAAGCCAAACGGATCCGTATTATGGAGACAATGGCTATAGTAATGCGGATTTGCATGGATCTTCGTATGTTCCTGAGGCGTATGGTCATCAAGGAGTTTATCATCCTATGGAATATGAACAAGAATATTACGATGAGGGATATGATAATGAACCAATGCCGTATGACGGGCGTGCTTATGATGCATATCCTCCGTCTGAAGATGCATATTATCGCCAAGAAAATGCTTACTATGGCTATCCAGAGGACACATATGCTGCAGATGCGTATGGTATGTTTTTTTTTCATATTTTAGAGTTTAGTCATTTCTGATTATTTTCTGCATCATTAGACTCATATGGAGTTCCTATTGGTGAGCAACATCCTTTTCAATATTTTCAGGATAATGGGAATTATCATATGTATGATCGTAAAGGAAAACGCAGAGGATCATCTGAAGGCTCGGAAACATTTTCTGATTTTACAATGCGCTCAGATATGGCGCGTGCTGCAGAATATGATACCTATGGTCGATTTGATGAACAGTATAGATCATATGGACCTAGTACTGAATCTTTTAATCAAACAGCATCTCGACAACGTGGATATCGTCCGGATTCATCGCAAATTTCGTATACTGGGAATAGATCTTCCGGGGCAAGCACACCGATCTATGGCATGGAATATAACCAAGCTGCTATGATAACATCTGCAAGATCTCGTGAGCCTTATCCAGCATGGACTGCAGAAAATCAAATACCTGTTTCTAAAGAAGAAATTGAAGATATTTTTATTGATCTTACTAATAAATTTGGATTTCAAAGGGATTCTATGCGGAATATGTATGATCATATGATGGTACTTTTGGATTCACGTGCAAGTCGAATGACACCTAATCAAGCTCTTCTTTCTCTTCATGCGGATTATATTGGCGGAGATAATGCCAATTATAGAAATTGGTATTTTGCAGCGCAACTTGATTTAGATGATGCGGTTGGGTTCTCTAATATGGATCTTGAAAAAAACAGAAAAACAAAACGTTCACAGAAAAAATCTCAAAATACAAAAGCTAAAGATATTTTGCAAGCTCTTGAGAGTGACAATCCTTTAGAATCTGCGATATATCGCTGGAAAACCAAATGTAGTCAAATGAGTCAATATGAACGAGCTAGAGAATTGGCACTTTATTTACTTTGTTGGGGAGAAGCAAATCAAGTTCGTTTCACTCCAGAATGTCTTTGTTTTATTTTTAAATGCGCTAATGATTATTTAAATTCTCCACAATGTCAAGCAATGGTTGAACCGGTTCCTGAAGGATCATATCTTAATAATATTATTACACCACTTTACACATATATGCGTGATCAAGGATATGAAATCATTAATGGAAAATATGTTCGTCGTGAGCGAGATCATAATAAAATTATTGGTTATGATGATATTAATCAGTTATTTTGGTATTCAGAAGGTATTGAACGTATCGTTCTTTCTGATAAAACTCGTATAATTGATCTGCCACCTGAGCAGCGATATCTCAGACTTAAAGATGTAGTGTGGAAGAAAGCGTTTTTTAAAACATATCGTGAAACAAGAAGTTGGTTTCATTTGTTTACCAATTTCAATAGAATCTGGATTATTCATATTACTGTGTATTGGTTTTACACGGCAGCAAACTCTCCGACTGTTTATACTCACAATTATCAGCAGTCTCTTGATAATCAACCACCTTTTGCTTATCGTATGAGTGCTGTTGGTTTTGGCGGTGGTGTCGCTTCATTATTAATGATTGTTGCTACCTTAGCAGAGTGGGCATATGTTCCTCGAAAATGGGCTGGTGCTCAACATTTAACAAGACGTCTTTTATTTCTCATCCTATTTCTTATCATCAATGTTGCACCTGGTGTATATGTAATGAAATTTGCTCCATGGAAACCTAGAGTTAGCGCTGTTACAACGCTGATAAGTATTATACATTTTCTGATTGCAATATTTACATTTCTTTTTTTTGCAATCATGCCTTTAGGAGGCTTGTTTGGGAATTATTTATATAAAAAGACACGTCGTTATGTCGCAAGTCAGACCTTTACTGCTAATTTTGCAAAATTAAAAGGGAATGATTTATGGCTTAGTTATGGTCTTTGGGTAGCAGTCTTTGCATGTAAATTTGCAGAGTCGTACTTTTTTCTGTCTCTTTCTTTACGAGATCCTATTAGATATCTTAATACTATGACAATAGGTCATTGCGGTATTCGATATCTTGGTTCTATCCTTTGTCCATATCAAGCTAAAATTACTCTTGGGATAATGTATATCACTGATTTAGTATTGTTCTTTTTGGATACATATTTATGGTATATCATTTGGAATACTATTTGTTCTGTTGCTAGGTCCTTTTATTTGGGAGTTTCTATATGGACACCTTGGAGAAATATATTCTCAAGGATGCCAAAGAGAATTTATTCTAAAATTTTGGCTACGAATGATATGGAAATAAAATACAAACCTAAAGTCCTTATTTCACAGGTATGGAATGCTGTTGTTATATCGATGTATCGTGAACACCTTCTTGCTATTGATCATGTTCAAAAATTATTGTATCATCAGGTATGATTCTATATAGTAATAAATAATACCTTTTTTAATATATTATTAGGTTCCTTCTGAACAAGAGGGAAAAAGAACACTAAGAGCTCCAACTTTTTTTATATCCCAAGAGGATCATTCTTTTAAAACGGAATTTTTTCCATCACATAGTGAGGCAGAGCGTCGTATTTCTTTTTTTGCACAGTCACTTTCTACACCTATTCCCGAACCTCTTCCTGTTGATAATATGCCCACATTTACTGTTCTTGTTCCTCATTATGGTGAAAAAATTTTATATTCTTTGAGAGAAATTATTCGTGAAGACGATCAATTGTCAAGAGTGACGTTGTTGGAATATCTTAAACAGTTACATCCTGTGGAATGGGATTGTTTTGTTAAGGACACTAAAATATTGGCAGAAGAAACTTCTCTTTATAATGGAGGATCATCTTTTGATAAAGATGAAAAAGATACAGTAAAAAGTAAAATCGATGATTTGCCGTTTTATTGTGTTGGATTTAAATCGGCTGCTCCTGAATACACATTAAGAACACGGATTTGGGCATCATTGCGTTCTCAGACTTTATATAGAACTGTTTCTGGATTTATGAATTATTCACGGGCCATTAAACTTCTTTATCGTGTTGAAAATCCAGATGTTGTTCAAATGTTTGGAGGAAATACAGATAGGCTGGAGCATGAATTAGAAAGAATGGCTCGCCGTAAATTTAAGTTCGTTATATCTATGCAACGATTCTTTAAATTTAGTAAAGAGGAACAAGAGAATACTGAATTTCTTCTTCGAGCTTATCCGGATCTTCAAATTGCATATTTGGACGAAGAACCTCCGGCGCATGAAGGAGATGAGCCAAAAATATATTCGTCCCTAATAGATGGTCATTCAGAAATTATGGAAGATGGTAGACGGCGGCCAAAGTTTAGAATTCAATTGTCTGGTAATCCTATTCTTGGTGATGGAAAAAGTGATAATCAAAATCATGCAATTATATTTTACAGAGGGGAATATATTCAGCTTATTGATGCTAATCAGGATAATTATTTGGAAGAATGTTTAAAGATTCGTTCGGTTTTAGCAGAATTCGAAGAAATGACGCCCTCGGAAGAATTCCCATATAATCCTAATGAAAATTCAAAAGTTATTAATCCTGTGGCTATCTTAGGTGCTCGAGAATACATTTTTTCAGAAAATATAGGTGTTTTAGGAGATGTTGCAGCTGGTAAAGAACAGACTTTTGGAACATTATTTGCACGAACTTTGGCCCAAATTGGCGGAAAGCTTCATTATGGTCATCCCGATTTTTTGAACGGACCTTTTATGACTACGAGAGGAGGTGTATCAAAAGCTCAAAAAGGTTTGCATCTTAATGAGGATATATATGCAGGCATGACAGCACTACTTAGAGGGGGGCGTATTAAACATTGTGAATACTATCAATGTGGGAAAGGTCGTGACCTCGGATTTGGTTCTATTTTAAATTTTACTACAAAAGTTGGTACAGGAATGGGTGAACAAATGCTTTCTAGGGAATATTATTATCTTGGAACACAGCTTCCGCTGGATAGATTTTTGTCTTTTTATTATGCTCATCCTGGATTTCATATTAACAATCTTTTTATTATTCTATCGGTACAGCTACTTATGATTGTTATGATAAATTTAGGGTCAATGTACAATATTCTTCTTATATGTAAACCTCGACGAGGACAACCTATAACGGATCCGTTTCTCCCAGTAGGATGTTATTCTCTAGCGCCTGTACTTGATTGGATAAAACGTAGTATTATTTCTATATTCATTGTTTTTTTTATTGCATTTATACCTTTAGTTGTTCAGGAATTAACTGAAAGAGGAGTATGGAGAGCTTCTACACGGCTTGCTAAGCATTTTGGTTCATTGTCACCTTTATTTGAAGTATTTGTTTCTCAAATTTATGCTAATTCATTACTTCAAAATCTTGCATTTGGTGGTGCTCGGTATATTGGTACTGGTCGGGGATTTGCCACTACTAGAATTCCTTTTTCAATTCTTTTTTCAAGATTTGCAGGCGCTTCTATATATTTGGGCTCGCGTACTCTTATTATGCTTTTGTTTGCGACCGTTACCATGTGGATACCTCATTTAGTATACTTTTGGGTTTCAGTATTAGCTCTTTGTATATGTCCATTTATTTTTAATCCGCATCAATTTTCATGGACAGATTTCTTTGTAGATTACAGAGAGTTCATTCGGTGGTTATCACGTGGTAATTCTAGATCTCATGCAAACTCGTGGATAGGTTATTGTCGTTTATCTAGAACTAGAATAACAGGATTTAAACGAAAAGCTCTTGGTCAACCTTCAGAAAAGCTTTCAGGAGATATTCCTAGAGCTGGGTTTAATAATGTTTTTTTCAGTGAAGTTATCGGTCCACTGATTTTGGTATTTTTATCACTTGTTCCATTTTGTTTTATGAATTCTCGACCCGGGTTTGAACCATTTGGTAAGTCGAATCCAGCAAAGAATGGCTCAAATCCTTTAATCCGTATTGCAATTGTTTCATTTGCGCCTATTTGTGTTAATGCATTAGTGGCCTTTGTGTTTTTCGGTATGGCATGTTGTATGGGTCCGATTTTAACTATATGTTGTAAAAAATTTGGAGCAGTGTTAGCAACTATTTCTCATGCAATAGCTGTAATAGTCTTGGTAACTTTTTTTGAAGTTTTATGGTTTTTAGAGGGTTGGTCTTTTTCCAAAACTATTTTAGGATTAGTTACTATGATTTCTCTTCAACGAGCTTTCTTAAAAATGTTAACGATAATGATTCTTACTCGCGAGTTTAAGCATGATGGGTCCAACTTAGCATGGTGGTATGTTTTTCAAAAAAAAATCTTTGATTTTAAATCTTACAGTTTTTAGGACAGGGCGATGGTATAGTAATAACTTAGGTGTTCATGCTATGTCTCAGCCTGCTCGAGAATTTGTTTGTAAAGTTATAGAATTATCTTTGTTTGCTGCAGATTTCTGTCTTGGGCATTTATTATTATTTATTCTTACTCCTATATTAGCCATACCTTATATTGATCGTTGGCATTCTATGCTTTTGTTTTGGCTTCGACCTTCTCGACAGATTCGACCACCTATATTTTCATTAAAACAGAATAAACTTCGAAAAAGAATTGTCCGTCGATACGCAACCTTGTTCTTTTGTCTTTTTCTACTTTTTCTTATGATCATTCTTGTCCCTGCTGTAGGACATTCTAAATTTCCAAAATCTCTTAATAATATAGCTGCTCTCAAAAATTTGGGACTTATTCAGCCTTCCAATGATCCAAGAGGAGCAACCGGTAGAACTACTAGACCAGCAAATTCTAATGGAACATATAGGATGTTTATGTAGTTACAGTCATGTGAAAGATACCAGAATTTTTATGATTAGTTCTGATCCATATAATTCATGTTCAGGGGTGTTTATAAAAGAATGTGCATATATTTAGAGTTTTGTTTTACATAATTCACTTTGGTTTGGTAGCAATTTCGTATCAGTAAAGTAAAAATTTAGCTAGTTTGATTTAAAAAAAATGTATTTATATTAATAATTTAAAAAATATTTTCATTTTAAACAAGTTTTTAAGTGTTTTGAATCATAGAAAACAATTTAATGTTTAGGGAATCTAGAAATAAAAATGTAAATAATTAATTACAAAATAAATAAACGATTTAAATCGATTGGATGAGAACAACTATATATGTTATAATGCTATTTTTTAAAAATGATAATTACCTAAGCTGAGGTTTTTGATCATATCTTTGATACAATTCTGCCCTAATTGAATTTAACAATTGTAAATACGATTGATTTGGTATTTTTAAAAGCGCGTTTCTAAAAGCCCAGCTCATTGCACCAGTAGCTTGGTTTCTTACAGAAGTATCTGCAGACGTTTGAGAATCTTTACAACTAAAATTATTGGAATTATGCTATTTAAACATATTTGAAATACCCTGAAAACATGATTATATCTGCAGGAGATGCTTTCATGTATTTTGTTTGCTGAGAATTGTTATCTAAATTTGTAGCTCTTTTAATCATTTTAAAAATAGATGATGTCATCCCCATTACGCTCCTTGTTGAAGGTCCTTCTCTTAATAATCTGTTTGCAGAATCTAGAACGACGTTTTGTTCCTTAAGTTTCCCTTCAGTGGACTAAATGATCAGTAATGTGTTTTTATATTGTTTTTTTTACATAAGTAAAAGGTAAATCCAAAATAGAACCAGAATGACAACCTAAAAATTTTCAATTTTTTTTTGTAGAAAGAAATGATATTTACAGTCAAATATAGCAGTGAGGCGACATCCAGGAGGTAAAGGTCTAACAAGAATGTTGTGCATCATATCATCAGTAATATGACCTGCGTATTTAAAATCAACAGGATATATTACTTCATCACTTCCGTCCTCTTCGTCGCCATCCATATCATCTATTTGTCCCCCCTGGATAACATTATTTTAAAAAATATCGTTTATAAAATACTAACATGACCACTATAATGGAAAAAAAGGCTATCCTATAAAGATAAGTAAATAAATAAATAAATAAATAAATAAATAAATATACGTGAGGATTAGCATTTTTCACGAGCCACTGCATTGCTTCGATAATATTGTGTTTTGTTGGAATACTACGAGGATTTGTTTGATCATCTGTAAGAATGACTACGGAATATAAATTTATAAAAAATATATGTATAAAAATCACACCCATGTCATCTTTATGGTATCCATAACGTTCTATAAAATGATTTAATATATTTTTTTTTGTTTTAATAAATAACCTTGAATAAATTGTGAAATATTATGTACGTCTAAAGTTGTTTTAATCAAAAAGATAAAAAGGCACATTCGTTCACCATTAATACATCCAGAAAGCTGCATGGATGTTCCAAAATAATTAATCCCAATAAATAACGCTTTTTTCTTTCCCGAACAACTAGAATATTGAAAATTCCCCAAATTGTCAGGTCCACAAGGTAAAGAAGAAGGCGCTTGATACGTATAAGGAGGATAATTACAATACGGACGCGGATTTTGAGGTACAGAAGGATGACAATAATATGGATCTAAAGGACCTCCTGTATATATATAATGGTTTCTATGGCTCGGCGTTCCTGGATGTTTTCTGTGGTATCTTTCGCCTGGATAACTCATGGTTTTCTGGTTAAAAAATGAGTAAAAACTATGTAAAAAAAGCTTAAAAAACACTTACAACGTGGTGATGAACTCTTTTGTTTTACGGTCGGTCAACCGGTCGACCGACCGGTCGGTCGAACGAACGTCAAAAAAACGAGTTCATGAAAGATCTGGTAAAAGAGGCGTCAGAAAGCCTGTTTAGCGGGTCTTTAGACGATCATTTTGAATGGTTTAATCATGCTTTAACGCTTACAAAACTTTCTCCGCTTTTCCGCTTTTCTAAAGACTCTTTATCTTCTCATGCGCGCGAAATGGCTGCAGCAATTCGCCGGTCCCAGCAACAGATGAAACAGCCGCCGTTTTTTCCGGCGGATCGCCGCGAAAAACAGTCTTCTTCATCGTCTTTTTCCTCTCTATGTCTCTCAGAAATGTGTTTTATCGCTTGCCGGTGGATTTGGGTTCCGGCACAGCAACAATTGGGTGGTTGTGTTTGGATGGTATTTGAATTTACACAGGCGGATGAAGATATTAAAAGGAATGAAAATGTTTTTTCTGTGACAAGAGCACAAGGAAGCAGTTATGCATGTTTTTTAGTTTCTTTGAATGATGAGCCGAAAGGAAAATGGGGAGATTTCCCGTTACTTATTTCACGTGTTCCGGGTGATTTGTTGCATATTGTTATAACATATTTAACCACTCGTTTTGATACATGGGCAGCGCCGTTTCGATTAAGTACAGAAACGCTGGCGCATCTTTTACAAATATATATATTATCAGTCGTTCCTGCTAGTGAAGAGGCGGCAAAACCGCTAGAATTGACATTTTCCACAAAAGGGATAAAAGGGTTAAAACGTATAACCGTTGGGATACGGGGTCAGGATGCACAAGTGTGGAAAGAGAGGTTTGTTAGGTATTCGATGATGAATGTGTATTTTTAATGAGAAAAAGAGAATCTGGTTTTTTTGAGGGGTTAAAAAAGCATTTAGAATGTCAGACTGCGATTGATTTTAATCAGCTGGAACTTTGTCGTATAGGTTGTGGGGGATTTATTGCTGCTGCAGAAGGAAAACTAAAAATTCTTAAACCGATTCAACAACAAGTAATATCAGAAATCCTTAAAATAGAAGTAAACAAAGGGAATATGGAAATAATGGCGGGTGCTAATTGAGTCTTTTAAATATATATTGCAAGTTTTTTGTGTTTACCATAAATAATCTACTCTATTCCATGACACTGCACTGTTTAATGATGTAAAAACTGCCTTGTAAAAAAATATATTAACATTAAATAAACAAAAAGTCAAAAATTAATATATTGTATCAATTGAATATAAGTTGAATAGAAAGAATAAGCTAGTAAATTGCTGCTTTTTATTCATCCTCATCAGAAAAAACATCCTCACCCCTTTTACGTCGAGCCATACGTTCCTTTTTCTTTTTCCTCAGTTCAGAACCTGTTAACTTTTTCGGTTTCTTTTTTACATCGATTTTGTTTCCTAATGCATCAAATTGATCTTCTTGATCCTCTTCTTCTTTAAGTCTAGGTCCAGTTCCTTGACCTTGAACCCAATTATGCCCAGACGGTTTCATTTGTCCATTTTGCACGCTCCAAACTTCATCGGTAAGATTTTTTGTAAATTCTGAAGAATGTGTAATGATAACAACACCCCCTTCGAATTTTTTAAGAGCTTTTGAAAGCGCGCCCAAAGAATCCCTATCAAGATAATTTGTAGGTTCGTCTAACACGATAACATGAGGCTTTAGCCAAGACCCTGCTGCAAGAACTAATTTGACTTTTTGACCTCCTGACAATCCCTTGATCCTTGAATGTGTAACAAGTTCTGCATCAAGACCAAAATTTTCACAATGTTTTTCGATTTCTTTACGGATTAAAGGGCGGAAATTTCCAGATTTTAAAGCTTCTTTCAGATCAATTTCTGCAAGCATCTTAAAATGAGACTCTATTAGCTCGCCTCGTGGCAACCATGCATTGTCCGTGCTATTCAATGGTATCCATCGTTCATTCTTTTCTCCAACATTTTCTCCAAGAAGAAAGGAACACTCATATTCATATGTATTTTTAAATTTTCTTCGTGAGTGTATTTCTTTAATCCTCCTATTCGTCCCATTGATTTTGAAAATTTTATTCATAAGAAGTTCATCATTCTCTGTTATTTGACGAGAAGCTTTATCTATAGTTTCGGAATCTTCTCCTGTTCGATACCTCCATTGAATGTATTCAGATGGTGTTTTGTCTTCATGAGAACCAAGATGAGTAAATGCAGCTTGTGCAACATATGTGATTCGAAGATTAGGATGGCACCAAACCTCACCTTTTTGCGGAATAAGTTCACCACAAAGAATTTTGATTAATGTGGATTTTCCTGCGCCATTAGGACCTATAACAGCGATGCGTGATGATAAAGAAACTTGAAGTGAAATATCTGTAAGTTGAGGAGAACTGGTTCCTTCATACTGGAATTCTACATCTCGCATACGGCAAATAGCACGTTGTTTAGTTTTAACACCCTCCAAATAACCTGGTTCTGGAAATGTAAATTCAAGTTCAGATTGAGAAATATCTTGATAAGACCGTGCAGAAGGAACCATAGAAATAAACTTGCTCATATTACCTACATATTTCTTAAGTTTGAAGTATTCATAATGAATGATGCTTTGAACAACATTGTCTAGGAAACCGGAATCGTGAGAAACAATAATACTAGTAATTTGATCTTGCGAGACCAAGAAATTTTCAAGCCATTTAACGTTTTTTACGTCTAAATGATTTGTAGGTTCATCCAATAATAAAATGTCGACTTTTTGAAGCATTGCACGAACTAAAGCTAATTTCATTTTCCAGCCGCCAGAAAGACTAGAAATAGGCATCGAAAGCATATCTTCTGTAAATGAATGTTTTAAAAGAGAATTTATGACTTCTTGTTCATCATTAAGAGCAATTGATGGATCCTTTGCTATGAAATCAAGAACAGATGTTTTTGACTCTGTATCATCGATATCATGCTCAACATATACTGTTTTCAATTCTGTAGGAAACCCGTCCACCTGACCATTTGAAATAGCACGGAGAAGAGTAGATTTTCCGGAACCATTAGGACCACACAGACCATATCTACGACCACGTTTAAGGTTTAATGAAGTCCTATTCAAAAGAATCTTTGCACCATATGCAAGTGAAAATTCACAATTACACAGGTCTTCTCCTTCTTCTTCTATTTCATTCAATAAAGTATCGAAACACGAAATAGCCCGTTTTCTAAAATGGTCGACAATAGAGTTAATGTTTTCTTCATGAACAACAGAACGTAAATATGGAATAACGTTTAAATTCCAATCAACAATTTCGCTATTCCTTTCGTTAATTAGTTGAGATGCTATATAAGAAACATAATTTAAATGAACGTCAGGTGCTTCTAATAGTTCTTGTCCTTTAAGAATAGAATAAAGAGTTTCTAGGCAGACTTTTGGCTCTCCAATGGTTGAAATTTCTGGTATTTTTCCATCCTTAACATTCCCAACACGAATTAATGTAGTTAGAGCACGATCAGTAACTGCTCTACATTCAGGATCTCCGATAGTTTCTTTAACATGTTCAAGTGTCGGTATTAATTTATGCAAGAAAGGTCTAATAATATGAGAGTCTTCAACAAGTTTACACATATTGTCAATAATAACTGCGGACTTTCGCTTTATAGCTGTAGCACGCTCATTTAGACCTCGTTCCAATAAAGGAACCATAATCGATAATGTGGATGCATGTACTTCCTGAACAAAGGTTGTTGCACCAAGTGTATGGACAGTTTCCGGAACTTTTTCCGGTTCAGCAATACAGTCAATAAGTATAGGAATAAAACGCTCAATATCCGGATTAGATATAAGAGAGCATACTTCTTCCATCGTTTTCCTTGCTTGATTTTTTATTTCTGTTCGTGTATCCCACATCGACTCTGATAAAACAGGAATTAACTCTGGCAACCGATATGACATTTGACTTGAAGCTCTCTTAACAAGTATGCTAAGCATACGGAATGCGCACATCTTTTCTGCCAGCTTTCCAGACGTTTGAAGCGATTTAATAATGGATGGAAGAACTGCTTTAACAGCATACGGATTAATCGCTTTAACAATACTTTCACTCAAAGCTATAGCTTCTGTCCGTACTGCTTCTACCTTGTCCGCACCGATCTGCTCCAAAAGCACTGGTAAAAATAACACAAGATATGGCTCAAGTTTCGGGTTAATTCCTTTAGAAATGACCGATAATACGGCTTTTAATGCCTGGGTTCGTACAGTAACATCTTTTGCCTTAATTTTTTCCTTCAAAATACAAAACACTTTCTCATATATATCTAAATTTTTATGCTCTGTTTCCGATGGTTTTTCGTCTTGAACGACTTTTTTTCCTGTTTCAAGTGAAATATTCAATTTAAACATAAGTTCTGTTAGTATTTTAGAGGATGGAACATCTCCAACCACAGAAACTTGTTCAACCATATCAACTATAGGCAACATATGTTGAATGATAAATTATTTATAAAGTTGCCGTCTAGAATTTTTTTTGAAAAAAATGCAGATCGATCGCTTGAAAATAAGATAAAAATGATAAAAAAACAGGTAAAATGAGGAGAGAAAACATTAAATGATCCAAGTGTATATATTATATAGTTAATTCGTTTGTGATGTTGAAACAAAAAAGTAGTTGATAAATATAGATTGGATTAAAGTGAAAAATACATGTATCAAGATTTAAAATAGATAATTTACAGTGTTTTTATGTATAAATAAGAATTGATTGATTAAAAAGGATGATATTTTATATATCCTGTGTAAAAAAATAAGTTATGGTTATTTTTTTTTGTTAAAAGTTAAGTGTAAAAATACCTTTTTTTTTTGTAAAAAAAAGTTTATGATGATGGATGAGATGTCCATGAATCGGATGGCATAGAAAGATTCATGCTTTTAAGTAAAGTATTAGCAGGACCAGGTGCACCATGTTGTCCATCGATGCTTTCATAAATGTTTTTAAGAAGATTGTATTGTATATTAATGTCTTTATTTTGTTCCTCTACTGAACCGGCTATATCAGTAGGCAAATTGGAAAAAGAGTGTTTGAGGGTTGTAGATGAAAGCTCTGTATCCATAGCATCTATAAAATCTTGAATAGTAAGCTCGTGTGGTGCCGACTCGTCCAAGACTGATGGACTTGGCAATGATTTTTTTAATTCAGAATCATTCTCCATTTCAATAGTTTGTTCATTAGATATATCTATAAAAATGTTTAAAAGTTTTTCATAAAAACGTATTTGATTTTTTACCCAATGTTTCTTTCATAAGTTTTATAAACTCATCTTCGTTAAAACTTATATCACTATCAGTACTAGTATCACTGAACAAACAACTTTTGTTATGTCAAACATGTTTTTGCATGATAAACAAGATACTTACGATTCGTCATCAATGCCATCAGGACCTGCATTTTCATTGTCAATAAAATCTTCGAATTTTTCTACTACTGATTTGAGTTCTTTGCAAGGTAAAGGCTTTTGTTCTTTCTTTTTTATTGTACTACTTTCGTCATCTGATGAAAGTGCTGTTTGCAAACGCATCAACTCATCGAGTTCTTCCGGTGTAACGTGTAAAAAGTCATCAGTGTCGCATACGCTAGGCCACTTGGAAATGTCCTCATCGTTCGGGAGTGTTTGTTTTAAAATATCAGATATTTGTGATAAAGGATTAAATATTGTTTCAACAAGAGGCTGAGATGATTGTGATTTTAAAAAACATTCTTCTGCATGTTTTTCTAACGATGCGTATTTTGAAGAGCCTTTTATTTCATTTTCAAAATAGCCACTTGACTCTAATTTTTTAATAAATGCTGTCCAATTTGGATCCGTTTTCAAATCATACTGTATAGAATAAGAGAGTGATACGGACACGAGATAACCTACTGCTGGCGAATCCGAGGATGTTTTTGCGCACAGCATTTCAAGTCCACAAGTAATCTTCATACCCATGACCGCTTCTTCATAGTTTAAAGACCCGGGCGCCGGCAAATTAAACAATGGGTGCTTGCAAAATAATTGACCCTTTAGCTGTGCATGCAAGGTCTTGGTTGTTTTGACAACGACAGAAACCATGTCTTTCGGGAAAAACATATCCATTTTTTCACATACTTTGAACGAAATCGGATCTCTTGTGCAAAATTCGTGCGTTGCTCCGGCTATAAGGTTTGGTGCCTCGTGTAAAAGATATGCAACTGTTCGAGGAACAAATACCCGTGTTCTGTGCAGATTTTTCTTCATTTTTTCCCGGTATCTGGCAACTTTTTGTCAACCTTTTTCGTGCAACCCCCGCCGCTCCACAACTCACCCCCGAACCCTGCGAAACGAATGCCTCTCAAGCACCTCATCATGCAGCAACCTCTCTGGCGTGTTTCTAAGAAAAAGCAGCGCCTCATTCAGCGTCAAAGACGGCACGGCCGTCCCCACAGGTGTCGCTGTTGTCACGTGATCTCCTTGTGTCACGTGATCTCTTTTTGTCACGTGACTTTCCTGGGTCACGTGACTTTCCGGCCCGGGCGGAATCACCAGCAGCCGCCCGCTGTTCATCCACACCTTTTTCCCTTCAGCCGCCTCTTTCATCGCTCCTCTTCACCCACCCGATGCCCTGCAGAACCCACATCCAGCCAGCGCGGCAACTTTTGCGCTCCTTCAATCAGCAAAAACTCGCCGTCCTCGTCCGCCATTCTCAAATACGTCTCAGGAAACGCCTGCGACAGCTCCCGAAGCAGTCCGACCAGCAGCCATTCGTCTTCCACCCCTTCGCCGCACTGCAGGCGGCCGTGAAGATGGATGGGGGCGCCGCTGAGAGTGAGCGCTGGCCCGGCGGCGTCGTGCCAGACGTAATCCTGGCAGCAGCGGAGCCAGTAGGTAATGAAGGTTTGTTTGACCGTTTCCAGTACTGTTTTTTGTTTTTCGCATGTTGAAAGGTCGGACGATAACCAAAAGACCCAAAACTGGCACTCGCCAGGTGCTGTGCTGCGCAGCGAGCCGGAAGCATTCATAGCGAGCGCAACGGCGAGCAAAGCGAGTCGTTGCACAGGATGAATGCGGGGTGTATGCGCAATGAATGCGTCGTGGTTGCACAGGATATATGCGCGTTGTATGCGCAATATATGCGCAATATATGCGTGCTGACTGTGGGGGCGGCCCAGCGATAACAGTGGCACCGCCGTTGCACAGTGAATACAGTGTGAGCGCTGCGAGCACAGGAGTTGCACAGGGGTTGCACGGGGTTTATGCGTATGGACTGCCCGGGATGGTTGCGTACTATATGCGCACTGTATGCGCGGTGGTTGCGCTGCGCGAACGCCAGTGAGCGCAGCGACGACACGCAGACTGTGTGGCGGTTGCACCGCGTTGGTTGCGCAATGAATGCGTGTTGGTTGCGTCATCTATGCGTATTGTATGCGTGGTCTATGCGCCCTGACTGCGCAGCGCATACAATACGCAACCAATACGCATAGAGTACGCATACAACGCGCATACAGTGCGCATAGAGTACGCATACAACGCGCATACAGTGCGCAACCATCCTGTGCAACAGCTCGCCTGACGGCTCGCTGTTGCTTGCACCGTATTCGCGGTGCAACCACGACGTATCGACCGCGCAACGATGGCGCTGCGCTCACCGTGCCGGCTGCGCCTGTTTTTCTGTCCAGCACCTTTAAGCAGACCGCTCTTTTTCAGAGCCGCGCTTAAATCAACCCATTCAGCACCAGCACGCTGGACCCGGCCGCTCCAGCGGCTCCAGCGGCTCCAGCAGCTCCAGCAGGTCCAGCAGGTCCGCTGGCTGGAATATGCTCGGCTGGCACGCTGGGACCGGCTGATCGGTGCTTGGCTCTTGTACCTGCCAGCAACATGGTCGATCGGAATGGCAGCCAGTGCTGCACAGTCTGCGCCTTATGAAACGGCGCGTCTGCTGGCACTGTTTGGTGTAGGCGCAGTGCTTATGCGCGGTGCGGGCTGCACGCTTAACGACTGGTGGGACCGGCGGATTGACGCGCACGTTGTGCGTACGGCACAGCGCCCGCTGGCAGCTGGGACGATTGGCCCGGTGGGCGCAGGAGTGTTTCTTGTTGCACAGCTGGCCGGGGCGGCGGCAGTGTTGGCGGTGCTGACGCGGGAGGAAACGGCGTGGTAAAGCGGGTGATGGAAAGCAAAGGAAACGGTGAGGGTAATTCGTAAGCAGTGGGTGGTTGGGTGTGGCGTCGCTGGTGCCGGTTACGGTGTATCCTTTGATGAAGCGTATAACGTGGTATCCACAAGTGGTTCTCGGTAAGGCCCCACGGTGCAAGCAACAGCGCAGCAGCAACGGGGAGCGCAGCGAGTCGTTGCACAGCGAATACGATGCGAGCAAAGCGAGCGCCGTGTTGTATGCGTGTTGTATGCGCGTTGTATGCGTGTTGGTTGCGCAACCACCCCGTATTCACGCTGTGCAACTCCTGTGCTCACTCTGTTCGCACCGTGTTTGCACAGTGGTGGCTGTGCAACGACTCGCCTGACGGCTCGTCGTTGCACCGTCGTTGCTGTTGCTGCGCTGTTGCAAAAGAACCAGCCAACTGGCGTGCGTATAGGACTCACGTTTAACTGGGGCATTTTGATGGGCTGGCCAGCAGCGGTCGGATGGGAAAAGGTCGAATGGGGCGCGTGTCTGCCGCTTTACCTGTCTGGCGTACTTTGGACGATCATCTATGATACGATTTATGCACATCAAGATAAACGAGAAGACGCAAAGATACGCGTATACTCAATGGCACGCCGGCTAGGAAAACAGACAAAGCCGTGGCTGCTGGGAATGTCGGCCCTGCAAGTAGCCGCAATGGCATGGGCAGGATATATAAACGGGCAAACAGAAACGTTCTACCTGCTTAGCTGCGGCAGCATCAGCGCATATAACGCGTGGATGCTGTGGGCAGTCAACCTCCACCATCCCGCAAGCTGCGCACAGTGGTTCGCAAGGAGTAAGTATGCTGGCGGACTTGTGAGTGTGGGGATCTTTGCAGACGGGTGGGGGCGGTGTGTCCAGTAGTTTGTCCGGTAGTGGATGTGTCCGTGGGTCGCGTGACGGGGTAAAAGAGGGTCGGCGTGGGTTCGGGGTTCGACCGAACGAGAAAAACAGGCGGCGGCGGCGGCGACGTTTGGGTGAAGAAGGATGGTGAGTGGCGGGTGGATTGGAGAGGAGGGGGTGGATGTTTATGTAAAGTAGACGTTTAAGCGTAGGAATAATGGGCGCAACAAGCACGGGCGCGGCCATACGAAGCCAGTGCGGTGTTCTAACTGTGCGCGCTGTGTTCCCAAGGACAAAGCGATTAAGCGGTTTACTGTGCGTAAGGCGGTCTTTGTGGGGAGAAAGGGGTTAGGGTTTGATGGGTTTGTAGGGAATATGGTGGAGTCGGCGGCGATTCGTGATATTTCGGATGCCAGTGTGTATCAAGAGTACGCGCTGCCGAAGCTGTATATTAAGCTTCATTACTGTGTCTCGTGTGCTATCCACAGCCATATTGTCCGTGTCCGGTCGCGCCTGGGCAGGCGGATCCGTGTTTTACCCGCGCGGGTGCGTTACAACAAGGTGAGTCGTTGCGTAGGTGCGGGCGGTGCGGATTCATGGGGGTGGTTTAGGACGGAAGAAAAATTAACCCGGCAAGCGCTGCAAAAGCACTTCTCTCGTAAACACGGCGTGTCTGTAATATAATATATCATGTATCTTTTGTAATTTAAACGGCTGTTTTTAAACGGCTGTTTTTGTATGATGTCTCCTCTGGTGTCCCGTCTTGGTGTCCCCTCGCGATAGCAACGCCTTCCGAGCCACCCGACGTCAGCAGAGGGCGTGTGAGATGCAAAATGAAGCTCGTCAGGTGAAGCGGTGTTTTTTAAAGGGGGAAACGGGGAGCTGACGGTGTATGTGCTAGGTTTCTTATGAAGTTGACGAATGAAACGGTTTCTATCGAGCTTAAAAATGGTGAGTGTTGAAAGTGTTGTTTGACAGGATTTGCTGCATGTTTTCGCTGTCTTGGCGCGCTAAACGTCTTGATGTTTCATAACGTTGTCTAACGCAGTGCAACAAAAGGGACCAGCATCAATGGAACAATTACGTCCGTTGATATGCAAATGAACACGCATCTCAAGAATGTAAAAATGACCGTTCGTCAGCGGAACCCCGTTACGTTGGACGCGATGAGTATCCGCGGCAGTAATATTCGTTACTTCATTTTACCCGACAGTTTGCCTCTCGATACACTCTTGATTGACGATGCACCCAAGCCAAAACAAAAGAAAAAAGATGCGCTGCTGGCGCGCGGACGGGGACGAGGACGGGGACGCGGCGGTGCTCGCAGGGCGCGAGCAGCGCGTGGTTTTTGAAGGGAAAAACAAGCGTTTTGTGTATAAAAATAAATTGTTTAAAAAAATACCCGACTTTTGCACAGCCACTGCTGTGCGAGCAAAGCGAGCGCAGCGAGCACAGCGAGCACGGGGGTTGCCCGGGATGGTTGCACGGGATGTATGCGTGTTGTATGCGTCATCTATGCGCATTGACTGCGTGTTGACTGCGTCTTGACTGCGCAGCAAGTCTAGCGGTGGCCCAGCAAAGCCCAGCAAAACCCTGCGCCGTCCCCACGCAACCAACACGCATACACAACGCAGTCAGGACGCATATAACGCGCATAGACGACGCAGTCAGGACGCAACCATCCCGTGTAATCGCTGCGCAACGACGGTGCCACCCCCACGCAGTCAGTGCGCATAGACTGCGCATAGACTGCGCATACAACACGCATACAGTGCGCATTCATTGCGCAGTTCATACTCCAACACAGCGCTCACTCCGTTCGCACCGTGTTGGCGGTGCAACCACGACGTATCGACCGCGCAGCCAGCGTGCAATTACGACGCAGAGTCGGTGCAACCACTCGGTGCAACCACTCGGTGCAACCATCCGGTGCAACCCCACGTACAACGACTCGCTTCGCTCGCCGTGGCACTGTGTTGGCGCTCGCCATGCTCAAAGAAACCGACCCGTGGGCCGTGTTTTCTGCATGGATAACGCGAGTCACGAGGCAAAACCAATTAACCCCTCAAGAAAGATGGTGGAAAGAACGGTTTAGAGGGTTTCTGAACAGAATTGTTCAGCGATGCAGGCCAAGTAGTTATACGCACGCCCACGCAACCCCTACGCAACCCCTACGCCGTCAGCGCATATAGAGGGTGCAGTCAGCGCGCAGTCAACACGCATAGAGTACGCATACAACGCGCATACAGGGCGCAACCATCCTGTGCAACAGCTCGCTGCGCTCCCTGTTGCACTGCGTTCGCACTGTGTTGCACCGTGTGGGCGTCTGCCAAAGAGCCCGGCTAACCCGCCCAGCGGCGCAGGTTGTAATGTTTGGAAGTGTTGCAAACGGGTTTGCCAACAAAGGCTCCGATATGGATTTGTGTGTAATGGACGACACCTTGGAAAGCGAGGGGGAACAGCAGAGGCTCGCCAAAGCAGTGGTCGAGGCGGTGCAGAGAGAAGGCGTCGATGCAGCGCTGCTGTTGCGGACGCGTGTGAGTATTATTAAGGTGAGGAGTCGTGGGAGACGGGGAGCTCTGGAAGGGTTTCCAGAAGGGCTTCCGGAAGGGTTTCCGGAAGGGTTTCCAGAGGGATTAGAGTGTGATATAGGGTTTAACAATAGGCTGGCGGTGTACAATACGCAATTACTGGCTACGTATGCGGGGTGCGATGGCCGGGTAAGGGAGGTGGTTTTGTTTGTCAAGTATTGGGCAAAGCGGCGCAAGATTAATGATGCGTATCGGGGGACGCTTTCGAGGTAAGGAGAAGCGAGGGTTAGGGTTAGTGTGCTGAGAGAGGGGCGCTGTGTAGTTATGGATATGTGTTGTTAGTGCTGCATTATTTGATGAATGGGGTGAAGGAGCCGGTGGTGCCGAATTTGCAGCGCATGAATGCGCTGCCGGGGGTGCGGCTGGTGCAGTCGGAGGTGGAGTGTGAGGGCAAGTGAGGGCAAGGGTGAGGGTTAGGGCTGATGGGTGGAAGGGTTTAATGTTTGGTTTTTCAAAGATATTGATCGGTTCCGGCCGTTTTCCTGTAATACAGATAGTTTAGGAGCGCTTGTTTATGGGTTTTTTTATTATTATGCATATCTGTTTAATTGGAAGGAGCATGTGGTGAGCATACGAAGTCCGGCAGGGCTTTTAACAAAGCGGGAAAAAGAGTGGACGCAGGCGGTGAGGGAGAAGAAGCGGCAGAGGGCAGGGTTAGGTTAAACGTGTGGGTTAGGTGGAGCGGGTGGCAGGCTCGGATAAAGTGTTTAAAGACCGGTATATTCTTGCGATAGAAGATCCGTTTGAAATTACGCACAATGTTGGCAGAACAGTGAGTAGACAGGGTGCGTATTTGATACGAGGGGAGTTTTTCCGTGCGTCGAAGTTATCGGGTTCACAGATCAGGAAAAAAATATGTGAAGAGTTGTGTGAAGAGCGTCTGGTTCCAGAGAACCAAACGAACCAAACGAACCAGACGGGTTGAATGTGTTTTGTTTTTTTATTGTTGTATACAACAATAAATATACATATATATATATATATACAATACATGTGTTGTCCTTTTTTATGAACGTTTACGTGTTTGATTGTTTAAATGGTAAAAAAAGAGAGGGGGTTGTTGAGACACGACCGCTGCACGGCCGGTGCTGCAGGCGTTGCTTCTGACTATGTAATACATTTTCATTATGATGCAACGTTAAAAAAGACGTTAAAACAGTTCAAGCAATTGGTTTTGAGGCTTTTGGAAGCAGGGTTGAATGTTGAGTGTTTAAATGGCCCGGGAAACTCGCTGTTGGTGTCTGTGACGTGTCCTTCTTCCAGACTACGGGAGATTTCTCTTGTGTCTTGGTTATTTTTTGTGTTGTTTTGCTAAAATGGTTGTAATTATGGAGCAGGCGTAAAGATTGGCTTGATGGGGTAGAAAATGGTCTTCCTGACGTGTATAATAATGAAAATATATCGCCTTCTGAAAAATTGAGACTTATATATTACGTGATTTCTTCTCCTGTTTCTGAAGGAGGCGCAGGAATTCGTCTGGATTTAGATGAGTGGAAGATGGTTAAGTCTATTGTTCCACTTCATGATCGCGATTTTAACAGAGTATATTTGTTACAAAGTCTTTTTTATGTTAAATGTATTAGAATTGTGTTTACAATGTTTTGAAAAAAGGGTTTATAAGTGAATCAGATTTAGATGTTATAAGGAATCATTTTGGAGAGAAAGTATTGACTATCTTTAAGAAATGCTGGTTTTAAATGTTTCAGATTGCTATGTACTTTTTTTTTATTCGTTTTTACCTTTTATGGCTTGCGTTTCCTGCAGTGTTTGGTATTTTTTCCCATTTTTTTTTACCAAAATATTCTATAGTCTATGCTGTTATTGTAAATTTATGGTGCATTATATTTGTTCAGAAATTAAAAGATATGGAGGTAAAATGGTCAATACGTTGGAAAGTATATGGCTCTAGCAAAGCATATCGAAGGCGTAAACAATTTGTAGGAGATAAAACGGGAATACGTATGGTAGTTGGCAAGAAAAACGCTTTGTTTTTGTTATATAGAAGAATCTTTAGGAAGTTTTTTTCTATTGTGTTTCAGACAGTATTATCTATAGGACTTATTTTTGTACTTGTCGGTATTTTTTTTATTGAATTGTATTTTTTAGAAATATATGACGGTCCTTTTCAAAAATATTTGGTTAGAATGTTCGTTTTTTGAATTTTTAAAGAATTTAACAGACTAAGGTTTTTGTTCCTACAATTTTATTCGCAGTATTCGTTCCTATCTCTTCTATTTTATATAACAAAATGTCAATATATATAAATTATTCTGGAAACGATCGAAAAGATACTGATTGTGAGTCTGTGTTTATTCATAAAGTTTTTATGGGAAACTTTATTATTTGTTATACTATACTGTTTATGATTTCGTGTTTTTATGGTAATTTTAATATGTTATGTTTATTGTTTCTCATATTTTTAGTACCATTTGGTTATCGTATTATTCCAAAAATAAATATAAGAAATATTCAATCAATATTTGTAAACTCTGAAAGCATGAAAATCAAATCATTTGTTACAAATCCTAATAAGTTACGACAACAATTTATTTATTATATGATTACAGGGCAAGTTATAAGTTTCTTTAAACAATGGATATTGCCTTTTGCTTTAAAGTTTTTTCTTTCTATGTTGAGGAGAGTTTATAATACTAGAATTTTAAAGTTTGATTATAAAAACACAAATAAATTTCATGAAAAAGCTGACTTTTTATCTAAAGTCCTATATGAAATGGAATTACCTGAATTTTCTCTTTTAGATAACTATCTTGAGCTGGTCATTCAAGTATATGCTTTGGATGTTTTCGGTTGTGATTGATTATTATTAGTTTGGATATATATCTTTGTTTTCCATTATTTGGCCTTTGGGATCTGTGTGTGCATTTATAAATAATATGATTAAGATTATTTCAGATTATGTGAAACTTTTAACTATAACAAGACGTTCTATTCCTTCTCGTTCAGATAATATTGGGTTATGGTCTTCGAAATTGGTACTATTGACATGGTTAGGAAGTTTAGTTACGTCTATATTGATTTATTTTCATAAGCATTTTTCAGGTGATAAGTTTCTTGTTGAAGTTTTTGTACTTGTTATTTTTGCAGATTATTTATACAGAATTGCTTTTAGTATTTGTAAAAAAATTACCAAATTTGCACAGCATGAGGAATTGTATATTCTTAAAGAAGAATATACATTGAGAAAGGCATATTTACAGAAATTGGTTAATTGTGCATCTGAAGAGTGTGGGAATAACTCTCATATACAATATAATTTTACAAAAGTTATTGAAATCGGAACATCTATGATTATAAATTCTTTTGAAAAATATAAAAAAACATAGAGAAAAACATTATGTTTTTAATGACGTTAAGATATTGTATTTGGTTTTAATATGTTTTTTATAGTTTAAAAAATAACTTTTTAATAAAAAAAATCTATCGATTGTGAATTGTTTTAGAAGATTTAAAACGTTTGGTAAAATTTGTATTTTAGTTGTTTAATACGCTCTAAGCAATGGGTCTGTCTTCTCTTTCTGAAGAAGAAAGTATGACTTCTTTTTTTACTCGAAAAATTGAAGAAGCAGAGTTACAAGTGAAGAAAAATATGAATATTTTCTTTTGTAATTAATGTCCTTTTAGATTAATGAAAAAACGCAAAATTTAAGAAGACTTGAGGCTCAGCGCAATGAATTGAATGCAAAAGGTGTGTCTTGTTTTTGAGCGTATCTTTATTTTTATTTTTTAGTGCGTTTGTTACGTGAAGAGCTTCAGCTTCTTCAAGAACCTGCTTCTTATGTTGGAGAAGTTATTAAAACAATGGGAAAGAAAAAAGTTCTTGTAAAATGTCAGCCTGAAGGAAAATATGGTTTGTTTTTTCTATAAACATTTATATTTTTTAATAAAGAATAGTTGTTGATATTGCAGATGGAATAGATATTAAAAAGTTAACAGTTGGTCTTCGTGTATCTCTTTTGTCTAGTTCTTATACTTTGAATTCTATACTTCCAAGCAAGGTTGATCCTCTTGTATCTTTAATGATGGTAGAAAAAGTTCCAGATAGTACTTATGAGATGATTGGCGGGTTAGATCAACAAATTAAAGAAATTAAAGAAGTTATTGAGCTCCCTGTCAAGCATCCTGAGCTCTTTGAGTCTCTTGGGATTGCACAGCCTAAAGGTGTTTTGTTATATGGTCCTCCAGGAACAGGAAAAACACTTCTTGCTAGAGCTGTAGCACATCATACTGATAGTAAATTTATTCGTGTTAGTGGTTCTGAGCTTGTTCAAAAGTATATTGGTGAAGGGAGTCGTATGGTCAGAGAGTTATTTGTTATGGCAAGAGAACATGCACCGTCTATTATTTTTATGGATGAAATTGATTCTATTGGGTCAACAAGAAGTGAAAGTGGCAATAGAGGTGGCGATTCTGAGGTACAGCGTACAATGTTGGAATTGTTGAATCAACTTGATGGATTTGAGCCGACAAAAAATATTAAGGGAATTATTTATTTTTATTTAAAATAAATTAATATATAAAACAGGTTATTATGGCGACTAATAGGATCGATATTCTTGACCCTGCATTGCTTCGCCCTGGACGTATTGATAGGAAGATTGAATTTCCTCCACCTACGTTAAAGGCTAGAACAGATATATTAAGGATTCATTCCCGATCAATGAATTTAACTCGTGGAATTAATCTGCAAAAAATAGCAGAAAAAATGAATGGCTTTTCTGGAGCAGAAGTGAAAGGTGTATGTACAGGTATAGTTTGTTGCTAAAACATTAAACATTAATTTACTTTTTAAAAATAGAAGCAGGGTTATATGCGTTGCGCGAGAGAAGGATATTTGTGCGAGAAGAAGATTTTGAGCTTGCTGTATCTAAAGTAATGAATAAGGCTGGTATATCGGATGTTAGTTTATCGAAACTTTTTAAGTGAAAATATAAATTGCAGTTATATATTTTATACATTATGTCAAAAGGGTGTGTTTTTTGTATATAGATAAAAAAAAGTATGTTTTTTTTAACAGTTTTTCCTATAAATTGTAAATATTGGGTCTAATTAAAGAAAATCAATATTTTTTCTAATATCCGATTATTTAATTGCACTTTAAAATATTATATATAAGGTATACGCTAATCAATTGTGTTATAGTTAATTCTCAATAGCCTTTTTTAATTCATTCCATTTTTTTTTCAATAAATCACGTTCATCATGGATCTTATATAGTTAAAATATGTTTTAAAATAATATTGTACTTACCGTAGCTAATTGTATTTTTGTTTGCACAAGTTCATTTTCCATTTCCGCCATTTGATCTTCTAGTACGCGATTTTTGTTCATTACTTGTGCATTTTTATCGATAATTCTTTGCATTTCTGATTTCATACGATTTTCAATTTCAATGGGTTGAGATTCAATTGTTAATTTTAATTGAGAAACTTCTGATGCTAACCCTTCGTTTTCATCTATCAAACAAGCGATTTGCATTTTATTTTGAATCATTGTGTTAGCGAGTTTGATATGCTCTTTGTTCTAAAAAAAGATTAAAGGAATAAAAAAGAAGAAGAAGAAAAACCAAAACATCTAGTGATTCTTCTAGATTTTTTATTTTAAGAGAAAGGGAAGAATTTTGAGATCTCAAAAAAGTTATCTCGTTGTTTTTTTCTATTTCTGTTTCTTTTATTTCTTCGTATTCTGTTGCGTATTTTGAAAGTATATTTTTTGTAATTTCTATAGAGTATGCATCATTTATAAACTCTTCTATTCTGTAGTCTGAAGCTGTAGTTGACCATGATAATTTTGTTATTGATTTTCCTGGAATCTAAAGCCACAATTAAATAAAGATTGCGTTGTATATATATATATGTATTACGCTATATACAAGGAAGATTTTTTCTTTCAGAAAAGTTAAAAGTTGATCGAATTTTAAAGACAATATTCTCTCTTTGTTTTTCTTTATTAATGCAATGCTGAATTTAAGAAGTGCTTCAATTCCTTCTGCAATTATTACATCAAAAATCCTCACTACAATGTTTATCGGAAATTTATAGGCAAAAAATGTCATAAACCATTGCGATGCATACATTAAAGGCTTAACTCCTTGCTTGTGAAGATAAGTATGAACTTCTGGTAAAAATTCTCCCATTAGTCTATCAAATTGATATAAACGTAAATGTAATCCTGGCATATTTGGTATATAAAAACTGCGTAGATCATAGTCTTTCATAAGTCTAACAAGCACGCAAAATGCTTCTTCATCAGACATCTTAATAAGATAAGTATTCTTTTTTTTTTAATGATTTTTTTTACATAAAGTAATAAAGGGCCTACTAAGAATGCTGTTTAATGTTAATAATTTTGTATCACTAAAAGAAACGAATAAAAACCCATTCCCTGTGTATAACCTACTTCTGGGTCATACAAGCTGTAAGCTTTAAGGACTCCGTAAAGTCTTTCCATGGAATATTGATTTTTATATGGAAATAAAGTTTAAAAAAAGGAACGAAAAAGTGTACATTGAAAGGAAAGATTTTTAATGAAAAAATATATTAAACATTAGATGAATACTGATCCATTGCTTTTAGCATTGCTTTAGGGAATGTACGATGAAGATCCCTTCGTATACTTTTTTCATTAGGTGTAGGTTGGTTGATAAGAGTATGATAGATATGTTCCATATCGATGTTTTTGGATGAAGTCATGGTTTGCCAAAGAATCCCACGAAGGACTGAAGGAATTCCTGCAGATATAATGTTTGATAATTCTTCTTTATGTGTTTTGGCAACAAAATCATAATCACTGACAATGAGTCTAAAAAATTCTATGAAAATTCAGTATTAAGAAAAAATATAAAAAAAAAAGTACCCCAATCGATTGTTTTGTCAAAAGATGAGTGTTGGTATATTTCCTCGAATTTTTTTTGTAAAATGTTGGTAGATGTTTCGCATATTGAAAGAGGTTGCTGAGATGTTTTTTGCGTTTCATAGGATTGTTTAGATGGAAGGCAAGAATGAGCAGATGCAATTGATGGTGACGTGCTAGCAGAACTAGAAGGTTGAGTAAATGGAGGAATATGTGTTTCATAAGATGTTGATAATAATAATTCAAGAGGTTCTCCCTGTATATGCACCTCCTGTTCTTGCATAAAATTCCCAGAAATTAAAAGAGACGGGTTTTCATCGTGTGCATGGCATTCTTTATCTTTTAGATGAATTGGTGCTGAAAAAGCATTTGTATCAGGATGGTCTTCTTTGTTCAAATACACATCTTGTTTTGTTTCATTATATTCTGAATCCTGTTTTTCTAAAAGAGCATTTTCAGACAAGTCACTCCGAGAAACGTTCAGACTTTCTTCTTGAAGAATCTTGTTTGCTGAATGATATGACATGTTTTGTTCATCTTCTGTATCATCATTCATCGGACCGCTTTTCTTTTCATTATTTTGCCCGTATTTTTTTTCCTGGGTCACAGTAAGCAGCCGCTGCATAAAGGCGCTCAGAATAGACCTTTTCTTTGCAATTGCTCCTCTTTTTTTCTACCAAATCAGCCTGCTTTTCGTTCCCTTTTTTCGGCTTATATTTAACGCTAGAAACACCCTTTTTTTCCGGAAAAAAAACATGCTCCCCCCTTCTCTCTCGAGTCGGATTCAGATTCTTCTTATGATTCATCGATTCAACGCCATTTTCCCTGTTCTTTTGTCTTTTTCTATCTTTTGCTGAAGGGTGGTCGACCGTTCGAGAAATCACCCGTCACTCCGAGAACGTTGCTTTTAAAACACGAGCGACCGATCTTCTTGAAATTTTGAACGACCCAAAGACAAAGAGGAGATACGTTTTAAACAGCAGAGAAAAGCCGCTTAGAAGGCTGGAATGAAAGCGTTTTTTGAGTGATATTGTAGATTCTGGAAGGACTGGGTTTTGGCCAAATAAAAGGAGACGATGAAGATTAAGAGGGCTGTTCCGAAAAAAATTTCTCAACCTGTAAGTGGAAGAAGCAGCGATATTTTAGAGATATTCTGTAGTTTTTTGTGTGTTTGTGCTGATGGGGGTTGTTTTTAGCCTTTGGAATTGAAGGAAGTGATTGATCGTGCGTCGGAGGTGATAGAGGAGGAGCTTCCGTTGTTATTGAATGGTTTTCAGGAATGGAAATATGCGCGGGGTGATTTGTTCCACTGGGTGACTGTATTGAATCGGTTTGATGGGATACTGGAGAGGATTTGCAAGGAATATGTATTGAAAAGTGTTCAGACCATTGTTTTTACAATAAAGACTAAGGAATTGTTGCTTGCAATTCTTCGGTTTTCAACGATTCTTTTAGATAACTGTTCTAATCGGAATATTTATAATTCGTGTAATTATCTTAATGACCTCTTATACAGTACAGATATTGACGTAGTGGAACACACTCTCTGTCTTTCTCTCAGGCTTGCGCAGAGAGTGAGTAGTCAACGGTATTATAGGTCTAATTATTTCATCTCTTCAGAAAGATGTTTAAAACTTGCTATGAGCTTGCAGCAGTCATCTCAAGAACGAGGCACGTCTGGGATTGATATGGTTAAATTACTTTCTGATTCTTATGCTACGGATATATATAAAAGTGTTTATTATGCGTTTTATCGTCATTTAAATCCTATTGAAGCGATTGCACTTTCTTCAACGTATTCATTTTGTGTTTTCTTCATATAAAGATGATTAATATAATATAGTAAGGATAAAGAGACTTTATCATCTACCCCTGTAAGCAAGGGTAAAGTCAAAGAAAATCAGTCTTTGTCTTTATCGGAATCTATAGATGATTCTGCAGAAGGAATGACTGCAATAAAGATCGGCTCTGAAAAGCTTTATAACAGACAAGTCGAAGATATTTTTAGTGATGCAATATCTACATATAACATTCCAACTGCGAATTACTTTGATTTAATGTTAAGAATTAGATTTGCAAAATATGTTTATGATAAAAAGAAAAGGCAGCAGTTGGTTTGCATAAAAATTCTTGCTATAGCTGTGCTGGGTAAGTATTGTTTGTATTTCTTTGTTTTATCTAATATTATGATAAGCATATACTGTACAAGAACATGTATTGCATTCTCGTTTTTTTATTTTCGAACCAGACATTATAATAAACTTAGCTCAACTTATTCATCCTGATAATAAAATATCTAAAGAAATAGAAATAGCTTCATTTTATGCTCTTGAAGCATTGGCACATCATAGGCCAAAACTAATGGACGTTCTTTTGGCGTTGAATGCATCAGTGAATCATGGCATTTTGATGTATGTTTTTAGAACAATGATAATAGAGTTGGAGAATTCTGGTTTTACGAAAGTTTTTTTGAAAGAATACGTTGATGCTTTATTTTTACTTATTCATTATTTGACAACTACACAGCAGGGAGGAAATATGTTAACATCTGCTGGTATTATTTCTTTTCTTATTCGATTGTTAAAGAACAAAACACCTAAAGCGATTAGAGCTGTTACTAAAGCTACTAGTTTGTTAGATCATTTGACATATGGATTTCCTTCCACTTTTAGTTCATTTTGTTCTGCAAGAGGGTTAGATGTTTTAGTGGAACGAATAAAATGTGAAGTTGATTATAATATTGAACAATTCTTATTACCTGGTAAAACTTCAAAAACTAGTTTAATAGAACATTCTATGTCTCAAGAAAGGTTTATTGTCTTGAAAACTATGTTGAAATTTACTTTGCATATGATGCAGTCTACAGGGACTTCTGATGGATTACGAAATCTTATTGATTCTTCTCTTTTAGAGACATTGAAAAAAATTTTTATTTATTTTGAAGATTTTGGACCTTCTATTATTGCTATGTGTAAGATTTTTCTTGGCTTGTTTTTTGTATTTTTGACTTTGCTTAGCTATAAATATTTTATCTACTTTTATACATAATGAACCGACCTCATATAGCATTATTCATGAAGTAAAATTGTCAGAAACGTTTTTGAAGATGACGTCTTCGTTGATATTACCGTCACCGGATGTTATATCAGCAATACCTAATGCTTTTGGTGCAATATGTTTGAATACTCAAGGGATGGAGCTATTTAATAGTATAAAACCATTATCTTCTTTTTTTAGTATTTTTACGTCCTCTTTACATCGTAAAGCATTGCAAGAAAGTGAACTTTCGAGTATTTTAGGTACATCTTTTGATGAGTTAGTACGACATCATCCTAGTCTTAAATCAGATGTCATTGATGAAGTTCTTTCAATGCTTAAGCGGGTTCTTCAAATAGGTACTGAATTAACGAATATAATAGATAATGCAAATATGTCGACTACGACTTCAGATAGTGATTTGAATTCTCAAAACGATGTAGTTATGAAAGAGAAACTTGATTATATAGAGGATGATGAAAATGGTGTGAAAAGGCCTGTTATTGTTTCACATATCGATTTTGTTTCAAGGGTAATATGAATTTTTTTTTAGAAAAAAATTTATGGTAATATAGTTTCTTGAGGGTTTTTTCCAGAATTCTAGTCATTGTAGAGAATTCTTGAGAAATAATGGACTTGATATTCTTTTACAATATTATTCTCTTCCTTGTCTTCCTTATGATTTTATAGATACACCCGCTTCATATTCTTTATCACATTTATTCCGTATAATTAGTGAGGTAAATGTTCAGAGTGTTCTATTGGATATTGTGAAATATTTTCAAAAGTCTTTAAACAAATTGGATATATTTTTAGAGCATAAAGGTCTTGAGAGCTTTTTTGAAAGATATTTGAAATTACTTCCAACAGGATTAGAATTTGTTTTTAGCGGTAATTGTTTTTTAAAAGACTTATCACAAGTACATTCTTTGGGTTCTTTACTTTCGGATATATATGAATTGCCTATATTTTCTCATGCGCGTTCTGCTTTATCATTTTTTCAGTTATTTTTATCAAATCCTGAATTAGATGGGCTTTTGGAAAAAATAGGGCATTTAGTTCGTGTTTCTGTATGGGAAAGTATTAATCTTTTGAATATAATACCGAGCGATTTGGAGGAGGCCACAAGACTTTCTGATGATTCAAAAATTAAAAATAATGATAAAGAAAAAAAAGATTCGAAATTGGACCAATCGATTGATAGAAGTTCCCCTGTTTTTCTTAGTATAAAAATGATACGTTATCTACTTGCTCAAATTCCAACATCTTTGAATAATTTTTTTCAGGGTATAATTAATATTATGTTTTGATAATTGACTAAATTGGAAAGGTCTTTCAAAAATGTTAATAACACATCGATTTTCTGATTCGGGACAGCGGAAAATGGCTTTGAAAGTTGCAAATATTATTGGTGTTATTTTAGCTCAGCATTTGAAATGGGAAAAACTTGGTAGATGATTCTTTATATTTTGTTTACAAACTTAATGTCTTAGATAATGTGGAATTTGTAAATAATAAATATATGTATTGGGTTATGGTTCTTGGTTTTAATCAAGCAGTAATATTAGAAGGTATGTTTTTTTATATAATATTGAATATTATATAATTTTTTTTTTTTAGAAAAACAGCAGATTTCTGTACAGACTATTGTGCTTTTAGCATTTGATAAATTTGGAGGAATACATGCCACCTTGCATATTTTGAAAACGTTTTGGCAAGAAGTAGATAAATTATCTTCGATAAGTGAACGTTCTAAAGATAGTTGTTCTATTACGTTTCGTGTATATGACGGAATTAAAATTATTCTTCAGTTTTTTAAAGTAATTACTTTACCTAAAGCATTGTTAATTTCTCTTCAAACTTCTGGTTTATCATTTCGAGAAAAAGATAAAGATAAGCCTGATTATTTTAACCCTAGTGATTTTATTGCTCAGCTTAGGGCAAATGTTTTACCACCTATTAAAGATCTTTGGGCTTCTGATATTCTTTATAAAATACCTTATTTAAACGTAAAATTTATAGTTCAGATTTTTACTCAAATTTTTAAAATAGAAGGGGAAATGAATGAGAAAGCGGAAAGCAATGCGTCTTTGGTAGCATCTGGTCATAGAGCATTATCTGGGCTTAGCGAAGAAAGGATTCGTCAACTTTGTGATATGGGTTTTGCAAGAAGTGCTGCAGAAACAGCTTTAATGAGATGTGGTAATCACTTGTCTACTGCTACTGAATATCTTCTAGCACATCCTGAGCTAAATCAAGATACTGGAACATCTAGAAGTCATAGTAATGCTAATTCCCTCTCGAATCATCCGTTTTCTTCCCAGAATGAACAAGTTAATAATAGTACTAGAGATCATGTCGGTGCAACTCAGGATTCATCTTCTGCATTAACGAGTTTTTTAAATTCTATTGATCAGAGTGCATTTTCTACAGATGGGAATAATGAACAGATTATTTCTAGATCTAATGATACTGAAAAATTGGAAATTAATACTGTATCCGTAAAGGGTAAAGGGAAAGATAATTCAAAAGTTGATACTAAGGCACACGTTGATACAAATCTCTCTGGTGTCCGTAAGTCTATTAAGACCGATTTAATTGAAAGGGTTTTAACGTTATTGAATATACATAATAATCTTGTTTTTGAATTATCTGCGTTAATATTAGAAACGTGCGTATATTTTAATGAGAACAGTTGGAATGTATACGTGGTAGAATGCATTGTTAATAAGATATGTGAACTTGAAAGTAAAATTAAGTCGTCAGAATCAGATGGTCTGAAAGCTGCTTCTATATTACATCTTCTTGGGTTACTGCTTCATGATTCTTCTTTTTATGAGTCATGTAAAAACGAGATTTTGAATTTTCAGCCTGTTTTTATTTGTTTTCTTACTCGTGAGAATGATAAACCTTCTCCTTGGCTCGCTCCTGTGCTTTTAGTTTTTGAGCAGATTATAATAACATCAATACAACCAAAACAGCAGCCTCTTCTTCCTGCTAGCGAGGATAGTGCTCCAAGAGTTGTTTCTGATTTATTTTTTTTAGTACAGAAAGAGAGTATTTTTGATGCAATATTAGAATTGTTTAAAACGGAATTTCAAAAAATTGATGACATACTTTCTCTTCTTAGGGTATTGGTTATTTTGACTCGTTCGAAAGATATAGTTGTTCGTTTTTTTCAGAAAGATGGTATGCAGTTATTGTTTTCTGCTATAAAATCTATATCTGGAAAATATCAAAATGAGCATTTGCAGATTTTGATAGTAACTATTTTAAGGCATCTTATTGAAGATCTAGATGTTATTAAGAATATAATGACTACTGAGGTTAAGTCATATTTTAATCAATCACGTTTTCGAGGGTTAGATATTAATGCTTTCTTAAGAAATAATGCGCATCTTGTTTTGAGAGATCCAGATATATTTGTAGATGTGATTGAAAAAGAATGCAAGTTTCCGAGATATGATATACATAATAGAATACAACAGATTGCTTTGAAAGATTCGGAATTCATTGAGAATTCTGTGCAAGAAATTACATCTACTGATCAAACCTCTATGTCATCTAAATTATCGTGTCAAGATGTTATAGAAATAAATAAACTTGAGGATCCTGACAGTGTCATCTTCTTTCTTTTATCTGAATTGTTGGATTGTAAAGATGGTTTTGATTATGAGGAAATAAAGCAGCTCGATTCTGCCAATGCTGATACTGTAAATACTGCAGCTTCAAATGTAGATCAAAGTAAAACTTCTGGTACTATTTCTAAAGAAAACGAGTTTAAAGCTGAAGAGCATCCTCAATACATGTATAAATGTTTCTTACTGCAATGTTTAGCAGAATTGTTGTCATCATATAAGCATTGTAAACTCGAATTTGTTAACTTTTCAAAAAAGTATGTTTTTAAAGGAGTTGTTCTCCCATCAAAAGTACGATCAACAATGTTAAGTTATTTGTTATATGATGTTATTCCATATGGTACTATTAATCCTTCGGAAAATATACAGATTAGGAAAAGGTTTAGTGCATCAAACTGGGCTATATCTGTTATAATTTCTTTATGTGCATCTACTTCTGAAAGTGTTGAAGAGAAAAATAAATCTGATTTGGTTTTTGTTCGTAAACTTGTTTTGGAAAGCATTTCAAAAGCGTTTAAAGATGCTTCTTGTTCTTTGGAGCCATTAGAAATGAGGTATTCTCGCTTACTTACTCTTTCGGAACTTTGTTATAGGTTACTTGTTGCAAGAGCGAATATAAAAGGCGTTAGTAATTATATTAATGATGATCATAAAAAAATAGCAAAGTTGATGTTAGAAAAAAATTTTATGAGTATATTAACAGGGGCATTGGCTGATATTGATTTAAATTTCCCGTCATCGAAACGTTTAGTTAGATTGATACTTAGACCGTTAAGGAAATTATCTCAAATAGCTGTTGAGTTAAACGAGAATTCGGAAATTGAAAAGCCCGATAATAATGATAAACAAGATGAGACGTTAACTGATGCGTCTATATCTGAACGAGAACCATTAGATGAAAGGGAAGAAACTCTTGATTTGTATCGCAATTCTGCATTAGGAATGTTTCATGGCGAAATGGAAGATAATGAAAATTCTAATGAATTTGATTCTGATGATGAAGAAATTTATGATGAAATGGATTTTGATGAAGAAGATTCAGAAACAGGAAGTGTATTAAGTGACGAAGATAATGATATCGATATGGGAAGCCAACAAAATGGCGAAATGGATGTATGTAAAAATTCTGTTGGATGATGAAACTAATAAATTAAGGTTGAAATTATACTTGATGATCAAGTAGATACTGATGATGATGTTAATGAACAAACAGAACTAGGTTTAAATGATGTTATTGATGATCCTAATAGGGCATCAGAAGATGGTTTTGATGTTGAAACTGATGATGAGTCTGGATGGCAAACAGAGTCTGAACATGACGATCGAGATAATATTGAAAATAGGTCTAATCAGTTACATTCTCTGTCTAGTGGAGCTCAAGGAGATAATGAAGCTGATGCTGATGTGTTAATTGATGATGATAGAGAAGATCAAGAAGATGATGATGATGACGATGAAGAAGATGATGATGATGTTGAAGAGACTTTGATAGAAGAGGAGCTCTTGCCTAATGATATCGATGATATTGAGGCTAATGGTCAATGGGGTTGGAGTTCTATTGATGATATTACGAATGAGGATGATGATAATGATGGTGGTCGTTCCGATAGGAGATCATGGCATGCTATAACATCAGGAGGTTGTCATTTTATCAGTAATATAGTTATATTTGTGTTTTTTATTGGTACTAAATGCTAAAAATAGGTGAACCGAATGTACAAGTGTTTCGTCGAAGTTCTAGAATTAATAATGGGATGGAAAATAATATTAATCCTTTGTTAATTGATTCGACAAGTGTGTCTCAAAGACATGTATTGCAAAGCCGTGATAGTTTTTCAAGATCTGACAGTTTTACGGATTGGGTACAATCTATAGAACAATTAATAGGAGGGGGAGCGGTACAGGTATTGGGTGATGTGATGAATAGAGTAAGTCGTCAAATAAGAGGTCCTTCGCAACATGCTATTAGAGTTGAAGTTAATACAAGTAATGGTAGTTTATTGACACGCGAAGTAGAACGCATGTTTGGTCAACGTTCTCAATCTGTGCAGCAAAATCAAAGATCTTCTAGAGAAGATCCAATTACTGCTGTTGCTATATTGTCTCCAACATCAACTAGTCAAAGATGGTCTGATGAAGCACGCCTAATTTATGGTAATACTGTTGTTGAAAAGGCATTGTTGATGTTGAATTCATTAATGAACGTTCTTGTTCCTCAGGCAATAAGAGATGAAAGAATTCGTAAAGAAAAAGAGAAAGTTTTAGAAGAGGTAAAGAAAAGTCAAATAACGGAGAATTCTGGTGATGATAAAAATAATGGGAAAAATATGGAAGATGAGTTATCTGGTAATGAGTCTGATAAAACTGGATGTACTGTAGCGGATGTATCTACTATGGATGGTGTTGAGAATATTCCAAGTCAAATTCAAGAACGTTCTGTAGACGAGTCTGTTGGTCCGTCTCAGCGGGTTACTGTCATGTTGCGTGGTAATGAAGTTGATATTACTTCATTAGATATTGATCCTACTTTTCTGGAAGCGTTACCTGAGGACATGAGAGAAGATGTTCTTACTCAGCATATTAGAGATCAAAGAGTTGCAGCATTGACGAATCAATCGTCTGAAATTAGTCCTGAGTTTCTAAATGCTTTACCGGATGAAATCAGAGAAGAATTATTGCAACAAGAGGCGGCTGATAGGAGAAGAAGAGAAAGAGAACAACAAATTTATTCTTCAAGAAATAATGTTGACGTGACTACCTCTGGACCAGTTGAAATAGATCCAGTAACATTTCTGGCTACGCTTGATCCTTATCTTCGAAGGCAAGTTCTTCTTGATCAGAATGATGAATTTTTATCTCAGCTTCCTCCTTCACTTGCTGAAGAGGTAAATGTGCTTCGAGAAAGATCTACAGGAAGATTGAGTCAGATATTACAAATACCAGCATCATCGTCTCATCAACGAGAAACAAATAGTTCTTTACCAAAAAAATCCTCAACAAAACATGAAATAGTACAGCTTCTTGATAAAGCGGGGATAGCTACTTTGGTTCGATTACTTTTTATTCCCCAACCTAATGGGAAAAATCCATTGCATGATATATTGTTAAGTGTTTGTAAGAATCGTCAAAATAGAATTGAAGTAATAAATCTTCTTCTTTCTGTATTGCAGGACGGTACTAATGATTTATATGCTGTTGATAAAAGCTTTTCCCAGATGTCTCTTAGGGCAAAGAATACTACTTTAAAAGGAACACCTAAGTCTAAAACAACTTCAAAATGTCCTCTTTCTTCTTTTCTCCAATCAAATGGTGAAAATATGCCAAATTTGGTTACTCAGCAATGCATAGAGGCTCTTGAGTTTCTTGTTCAATGGAATGAGCATTTACCTTCGTATTTTTTAAACGAACATGATCATATAATTCGTCCACGGAGGTCTAACTCTCGTAAAGATAAAGGGAAGGATACAATTACTAAAGGGTCCAAATATGCTATTAATATATTATTAAGTCTTCTTGACAGGGATTCTATTTTGCAGAATTCTAGTATAATGGATCAGTTTTCTCATTTACTTTCTATTATAACACGATCATTATCGACTCTTAAGAAAAGAGGAAAACAAGAATCTGAATCATGTAAGAATTCGAAATCGCCTCAACTTCAATCTGAAGTTAATGAAGATACGATTGATGAAAGAAGTGAGCAAAATGTTGATTCTCATAGCGATGCTGATATAAAAATTGTTGATAATAATGATAAAGATCAGGAAGCTATGAGTAAAAATAGAGTTATAGAATCACCTTATATTCCTGAAAGTAATTTAAGACTTATCGTAAATATTCTTACTTCTAGAGATTGCTCGAGTAAGACTTTTCAGCATACATTAACTGCTATGCAATATTTAACAATAATTCCTGGGTCTAAGGATATTATTGGAGATGAGCTTGTCTGTAAAGCCCAAACATTTGGTTCGAGGTTATTAGGACAATTAGATGATTTAATTCAGCAAATTCGAAATGTATCTTGTGGAGCAGAATTGCAAGGTTCTGCTTTATCTGAGTTTTCTCCAGCTAGTTCTGATCAGGCTAAATTATTACGAATTCTTAAAGCTATTAGTTATCTTTTTGAACAGAAAGAAAAATCCGACTCCACTGAGACTGAAGATAATAATAGTGATTTATCTAGGCTTTATGATTCATTAACATTTCAGCCTCTTTGGGGGAAATTAAGTATTTGTCTTTCTGCGATTCAAGAAAGACCGGATATGATGCATATAGCAACAATTTTGTTGCCAATGATAGAATCTCTTATGGTTATATGTAAAAATACAGCGTTGAAGGATATATCTAAACGAACTTATGGGTCTCGTCATCCTACTCCTGCAGAAGATTCAATGGAATCTATATTTTTTTCTTTCACTGAAAACCATAGAAAAATACTTAATCAAATGGTACGAAATAATCCATCATTAATGAGTGGTTCTGTTTCTCTTTTGGTAAAAAATCCTAAGATTTTGGATTTTGATAATAAACGGAATTATTTTAACCGGAGATTGCACGATCGTGGTTCTAGTAGAGAGCATTATCCACCTTTGCAGTTAAATGTTCGTCGTGAAATGATATTTTTAGATTCATATTTAGCTTTGTATTTTAAGTCAGGAGATGAAATGAAATATTCAAAATTAAATATTCGATTTCATGGTGAAGAAGGTGTAGATGCAGGTGGATTGACTCGTGAATGGTATCAGGCTCTTGCTAGACAAATGTTTAACCCGGTAAATTTATAGATTTTATTTTTATAATTGTTTATAATTTGTTATTAGGATTATGCATTGTTTATTCCTGTTGCTGCTGATAAGACTACATTTCATCCTAATAGAAGATCAGATGTTAATCAAGATCACCTTTCTTTTTTTAAGGTTGGTTTTTTATTGTTATGAGTATTTTTTTAATAAATGAAGTTTATTGGTCGTATTATTGGGAAAGCTCTTTATGATAATCGATTGTTGGATTCTCATTTTAGCCGTGCAGTATATAAGGTGATTTTTTTGTATTATTTTTACATTTTAGTAATTTTGAATAGAAAATATTAGGAAAGCCTGTATCTTTAAAAGATATTGAAACTCTTGATTTAGAATATTATAAATCATTAGTATGGGTAAGAATAGTTTTTGGATTTTTTTGTTTATTATATATAATGTTTTTAGATGCTTGAAAATGATATTACTGATGTTATTACTGAGACCTTTTCTGTTGAAACAGAAAATTATGGTGCGACTGAGACTGTTGATTTAATACCTGGAGGGAGAAGTATATTAGTTACTGAAGAAAATAAACATGAATATGTGAAAGCGGTTATAGAATACCGACTTATTAATAGTGTCAAAGATCAGTTAGATAATTTTCTTATTGGTAAGCATTTTCTTGAATTGAGTAATTTATGTTTATTTTTATAGGATTTTATGATATTATACCTCCAGATCTTATTCAAATATTTAATGAACAAGAGTTAGAGCTTCTTATTTCTGGTTTACCGGATATAGATGTTGATGATTGGCGACATAATACAGAGTAAAATTTTGTTATTGTATTATTTTTAGACTTATATGTATAATAGATATTGTAATTATACTGCTTCATCGCCTCAAATACAATGGTTTTGGAGAGCTGTTCGTTCATTTGATGATGAACAACGTGCAAAATTGCTTCAGGTATGAATATATTTGTTGTTTCTATATTTGTTTATGTTTTTTTAGTTTGCAACAGGGACTTCTAAGGTTCCTTTGAATGGCTTTAAAGGACTTGAGGGAATGCAAGGCATTCAAAAGTTTTCTATCCATCGTGATCCTACATCAAGTGATCGTTTACCTCAAAGTATAGTTTTTTTGTTTTTCAATAAAATGTTGAGATTTTTAGGTCATACATGTTATAATCAGATAGATCTTCCAGTATATGAAAGTTATGAAGCACTTCGTGCTGCTTTACTTACTGCTATAAATGAAGGTTCTGAGGGATTTGGTTTTGCATAACAAGTTATATTACTTACTCTGCTTATTTTAAGCACATAAAGCGTATAAAACATGTATTTTTATAGTTGTTTTGTTTTATTTAAAAAAATAAAATATTTAATTTTATTATATAAATGTTTAAACTTTTAAAATGTGGTTTCGTTAAGAGTGTTATTTTTAATAACGTTTTGTTTTATAAATGGTTTTTGTTACTCGTATAAATTGCGCACGATCTTTATGGAAAGGTTTTTATGAGTTTATATTATTAATGATTTTTTAACGAGTTTTAGGACCTAATCTTGCTTCTTTTTCTTTATCTTTATCTAAAGCGTCAAAAGATATTCCGCCGATTAAAACTCAAGAAAGATCTTGTACAATTCTTCCGAGTTTTGTTGGGTATGTTTTAATGGTTCTATTTTTTTTCTTTTTTGATATCTAGTTTACGTTTCTTGGTTCATAATGGAAAGAATTATATAAATGTTCTTATAACAGAAGATGTAGATTTTTTATAATAATTTCACCTTTGATCTGATTTTTTTAGATGGTTGGTCATAAGCTTGGAGAGTTTTCACCGACAAGAAAAAGGTGTTTTGATTATTTTTTTGTGTTTTTGTTTTTACAATTTAGGTTTATGTATAGACACACGAAAAACAAGTGATGTTTGATTAATTATTGGATTTTATTAGACATTATATGATATCTTTGTTATTTTTAATGTATTTTGTGGACGAGTTTGTTTTTTTTAAAAAAAATCTATTTTTAAAATATATATATTTAAAATACAAAAGATAAATATTTAGTTTTCTTAAAAAAAAAGTAGTATTTGAATCTATTTTTTGTAGATTTTCTGTTTCTTATATGTTTTTTGCTTTACTATTTTTTATATATAAAACTAAATGAAATATTTTAATGAGATGTTTTGATATTTAATCATTTTATTTGAAGATAGTATATAATTTTTCTTATGCGTATAATATCCGTTGCTATTGATGTTTTGAATTGTTTTTGATGATTGATTTTTGTATTTTTTACTTTTGAAAAACAAAGATCATCGATTTTAAGACGTCTGTTCAAAGTTAAAGAAAATAATAATGGAAAATCCTCATGAAGAACAGCAGAATGCGTTGATGGCTAGAATTGTAGCAAATGTTGTACGTTTATGTTTTTTTTTTTCGTTTGTTAAATTTGTTTTAGGAAAAATTAAATGAAGCTATCATGGAGTTTAACAGATGTATTCAGGTAAAAAGGAACGCAATGATATATTAAACTTTATGTATTTTTCAGGAGATTAATATGGCAAATATGAATGTTGAATTGATTTCACAAATGTGGGCTAATTACGGACGTAATGTCCGGTTTCATTTAGAAGGAACAGATCAACTTGAAAATCCTCTTTAAAATATAAAGATATGATAGTAGAAGCATGTTGCTTTTAAGTGAATATTAAAGTCTGTAAATGTAGTAGGGATGGTTTATATGTTTCAAAGCGATTGGTTTTCTTGTTTATTGGAGTCATGTATTTTTTATTGGGTTTATTTTTTATCTTTTGTTTTTAAATGATTGATTTCATGGGGTTATAACAAATAGATAGATATTGTATATTTTTTTTGTATATTTATTTATTATTTGCTTTTATCAATTATATATGTGAACCTTCGTTCGTCGTGTTTTTTGAAAGAATACAGGCGATGCAGACAATTTATAATGTTAGAGACCTTGTTTTTGAAGGTGAAGAGGCTGTTTCTTATTCAAAATATGAAGATCCGCTTATTCTTATTGATAATGGTGTATATATTGATATTTTTGTTGTTGTTTTTGTGTTCTGAATGGGTTAATATGTAAATAGGATCTTGGCAGTGTCGTGCAGGATATGCTTCTGAAAAAGAGCCGCGTATGGTCTTTGACAGTGTTGTATCAAGTTATAGAGATCGTCGCCAGATGAGGACGTATACATTAGTTGGAAATGATACGTTAGTGGAGCCGATGGTGAGGCAGATAGCGAAAAGTCCTTTTGATTATAATGTTGTTGCAAATTGGGATGTGATGGTGCGGAACAGTGGTAGCAGGATGGCAAAGTGGTTACGCTGCAGTATAGTAGTGAGCCACTTGTTGACTGTGAATCTGTGAAATAATTGAGCTGATGATGTAAAGGAATCGTTGTTGGATTATATTTTTTTAAAAATAGGTGTTTCTGGCTGTGGACAAGTAGAGCATCCTTTATTGATGACAGAGCCTGTATGTAATCCAAGTTATAATCGTGGAGGTGTGTTTATGAGTGTATTGAATGAGAGGAATTTATAATGGGTAGTCATGTCGGAATTGCTGTTTGAATGTTATTCTGTACCATCTTTGTGTTACGGAATTGATAGTCTTTTTTCGTTTTACTATAATGGAGGGATAGATGGTATAGTTGTAAGTGTGGGTAATAATGCTACACATGTGATTCCTGTATTGAAAGGCTGTTGTAGTTTGAGTGCATCAAAAAGGTTTTTTGATCTTTTAGGTTTTTATGTTTAAATAACATTAGATATAGAATATCATGGGGTGGTATACAATCTACTGAATATTTGCTTAAACTTTTTCAATTGAAGTATCCAAATTTTCCTCAGAAAATGACGTTTTCTCAGGCACAATGTTTGCTTCATGATCATACTTATGTTTCGTTGTCTTATAGTGATGAAATTAAAAGGTTTTTGGACCCTGAAGTGCTAGCTGTTGAAGATAGGATAATTCAGTTCCCGTGTATAGAAACTCCTTCAAATTTAAAAACAGAGGAGGAGCTTGCTCGTTTGGCTGAAAAAAGAAGAGAGGCAGGGCGTCGTTTACAAAAACAGGCACAAAAAACGCGCTTAGAAAAGCTTGTTCAGAAAGAAAAAGATATGGTATATTATATTGAACTTCAAGAAGCTATAAAATCTAAGGATAAAAAATTTGTTATTGAAAAATTAGAGTCAGAGGGGTTTGCTGATGAAATGGAACTTGCTTCTACAATAAAAAGACTTGAAACTGCAATTAAAAGGGCAAAAAATAAAGATTCTGTTCAAGATTCTGAAGCACCGTCCTTTCCTTTACTTGATGTTCCTGATTCCGAATTGGATGAAGCAGGACTTAAACAGAAAAAACATCAAAAATTAATGAAGTCTAATTATGAGGCTAGAATGCGAGTTAAAGCTGAAAAACAGGTGGAAAGGGCTCGCAATGAGGAAAGAGAGAGATTAGATGAAGAAAAACGTTTAAATAATTTGGAAAATTGGCTTGAGGAGAAAAGAAAGGCTAGAAATTATCTTTTGGAAAAAATAAGAGAGAAAAAAAAGTTAAAAGCTGATCTTAATAATCGAAAGAGCATGGCTAATCAGATGCGTATGAAGAGTATTGCTAGTTTAGCTAGTGATCAATCTTCTAGAAGAAAAAGGAGGAAGGCTAATGACGGTGAGTATTACTATTTGATAAAATTAATCTAATTAAAATTTAGTTGAGGATACATTTGGAGCTAATGACGAAGATTGGGCTATTTATCGTGATATTGTTAACACTTCTGAATCAGAGGAAGATAATAATAATCTTCAGTATTTGGAATCTCAATTGATGTTGTATGATCCAACGTTTGCTAAAAATGATGCATCAGATCTTGATAAAGATCCTACTAAGTCTTGGATTCATATGTTTTATAGAGGGGTATATCCTCCATTTGATCCTAATGATGTTCAACAGTTGCATCAGTTACATTTAAATGTTGAAAGAATTAGAGTTCCAGAGATTTATTTTGATCCGAATATTGCTGGTCTTGATCAAGCAAGTGTAATTGAAGTTATAAGTGGTATTTTATCTCGCTTCGATATAAATGACTCACAAAGAATGGCAAATGATATTTTTTGTACAGGTGGTGCATCTTTGCTTAAAAATTTTAGTCTTAGAATAGAAAAAGACTTTCGAGCATTATGGCCTGTGGATAAATCTATTTGTGTACGGCATGCTAAAGATCCTCTTATTGATGCGTGGAGAGGTATGCAACAGTGGTGTCATACTGAAGAATATAAAAAAAGCTTTGTAACTAAACAGGAATATTCAGAGATGGGTTCAGAATATATGAAAGAGCATGGTATGGGTAATGTTAAAATATAAATGTTATATTTGAATATGTCAAAGATTTCGGGGTTTATATTAATATGTTTTTACATAAGGTGTTTAGTCTTGGAGTCATTTTTAAAATGTCTATTATTGTTTGATATTTATGATATTTGTGATATTTAACTTTTTGTATAAATAGGAAATGTATTTCAAAATGGTTTAAAATACATGTTTTTTAAAAAGTTTTTGTAATATTTTTCTATAAATAAGTTTTTATTGAAGTATTTAAGCAATGATGTAATGTGTTTAAGTGAAAAATTATGTATAAATATATTGATCTTGATTTCTCTTGAATTATAAATGTTAAATCGAAACATTAATTTGATTAGAAAAATACATATATTAATTTAAATTTCTTGTTTTATAAGAGTTTTTGGTTCAAGGATTATTTAAATGTTTTACATTTTAATATTTATACGTTTAGTTTGTTTTTTTTTATGATGCGTTCAGAAGAATCTCCTATGGACTTTACATATGAAAATCCTGGTTTAGAAAATGATGCAAATTCACCTTTTAGTCTTTCAAATATTTCTAAATATCTTGGAAATTCTGATTTATCAAAGAAGCGTACTTCTTTTTGTTTTGAGTATATTCTTTGTTAATGATTTATTAGGAACTTTTTTTGAAACTTCAGAGAAGCATGTGCCTTCAGCAGAAACATCGTTTGTTCCTGTTGGAAATGGCTCCCAATTCCTGTTTTCTACGCCAAAAACAATTCCTAATTCTCGGAAAATATTTTTGAATTCTCGTTTAAATGTTGCGCCAACAGATAGTTTAAGTTTAGATAACACTCCCAGTTATGGGACAAATACTGATACTGGTAATACCTCTGCTGATAATACATGTGATATCTCGAAAAATGATTTTTTTTCCTTTGATACAAAAAATAATAAAATAAGTCAAGGTGTTGTAAGAAAAGTAAAAAAAAAGCGTATGTCTAAAAAATATGATGAGAAGAGATTTTTTTCTGGGAACATAACTAATAGTGATGTATTTTTCTTTTTTTGTGATTATTTAATGTTTATTTTTCTTTAGGACGAAACAGTATTATCATCTCAAAATAGTCGTTTTTCAAATTGGTTTATTAATTATCATAGAGATATTCCTTATATTGCATCAGGATATATGCAATTGTTTTTTAATATATTCCTTGTAGGAATCTTATTGTATTTTGCTATTACTTTTGTAAGAACTATTCAGAGAGATGTTGATCAAAAAGTAGAAGAATATTCTGCTGGTAAGATTATATGAGTTTTGTTACTTTTAGTGAATTTTGTCAAGAAATTTTACAGGAAATGTCTTTATGTTCAAAAGAGTATAGTGAAAATAGATGTTCTCCGGATCATAGAGTTCCAGCAATGGAACGAGCATGTATAACGTGGGAGAAGTGTATGAATCGTGATCCTACAGTTGTAGGTCGTGCAAAAGTTTCTGCAGAAACTTTTGCTGAAATTATTAATAGTTTTATTGATCCTATTTCATATAAAACTATGGTGAGTGTTAAAATTATAAAGTAAAGATTAATTTTTAGATATTTTGTATTTTGATAGTGTTTGGATCTGTTTTTGTTTCGAATTTTGCATTTGGATTCTTTAGGGCGAAAAGTATAAATCATCCTCACCCATATATTGCTGCAGCTGCGCCACATTTTGATAATATTTATAATTGTCAGAAATATCATAAACAATTGAACAATAATTTACGTAATTCAAAAAGGCTAATATACGAATAATAATACATATATATATTGTTTGGTTTGTAATTATGTTTTTATGAATCTATTTTTATAGTTTAATTATTAATATTATTGTTTCTTAAATTGATATTTTTTATACAGTTATTAGAGTATAAATTTATATAAATTAAATTGAAGTATTTTGTAGAAATAACAAAATTCCTAGTGTACATGCCCCAAAATTTCATAATTTATATATTTTGGCATTAATATATACATCATATATTTTTATATTGTAAAGATGTAATTTTATGTATTTTCTTCACATGCCCACCCTTTGATTCCTTCCCCTCGAGAACCTATCGGTATATTAAGGTATTTTTTATTCATTCCAGGTGTATCTTTCAACCATGGATGATTACTCATTCCACCTGCATTAGCTCTTTTTTCTGGAATAATTTCTAACATTGGAAGTAAAAAATTACTTAGTAAATCGGATTCGCTCCATGATAAATGATATTTATCATGGAGAACTTCAGGTAATCCCCAATAGTTTAGTTTTGAAATATGCCGTAATTCACCTGTGAAAAGTTAATTAAAAAGTATATATATCGTTTTTTTACATTTTTTGTTAAATATTTGATGAGAATATTTTCCGCTTGATGCAAGAAATCGAGGAAACTTCCCAAGTAATTCTATAATTTGTGCAATATGATCTATGATCGTTAAAAAATAAAAATAATTAATTAATATTCACCGTCATTTTTTGTATAATCTTGTCCGTTTTTAGGATCGAATAAATAATCTCCTGTTAACAATTCAAATACCTAGTAACGTTGTAAATAAAAGAATATAAAGAAAATTAATTACCATGCAAGACATGCTCCAACAATCAGCACTTGCTCCCCATTTAGCACCTAATAATACTTCTGGTGAACGATACTGTCGTGTTTGGATATCATCTGTAAAATGATGATGTGTCCAGCAAGCATTTCCTAAATCTGCAATTTTAACATTTATATAACTTATGTTGTTAGAAGATGATGACGACATTGTTGATTCTTTTTCAATATTTGTTTCTAAAGAAATCCCTGAAATATCTTTTTCGAGAATTTCATCTTCTCTATCATATCTATTAGTATCTTCTTCAGAGTTTAAATCCTTTTCCAAAAAATGTTCGCTTTTTTTTTCTTTCAAGTCATACATAGAGATGCTAGGTTTATATAGTAAAATGTCAGAATTTAGAAGCGGTTGGCTACTTGTTATAATATGATTATGCTTTGATTTTTGAGAATCAGAATAGTTACTTCGAGGAGATTCTTGAGATGCATTGACTACTTGAGCAATAGCATCTTCATTACTGATACATATAAGGACATTTTCTGGTTTCAAGTCTGTATGTATTATCCCACAATCTCTATGCAAATAATCCAATCCTAAAAGAACTTGTTTAGTAATTTGCTTTACCAGTGGCATTGGTATCCCGCGATAATCATATCTTTGGATAAGACTAAGTAGATTCTCTCCTAAAAGTTCAAATACCATGCAAATATGAGTTCCATTAGGACCTCTATGCTCAAAGTTGTCAAGTAAAGAAACAACATGAGCTGCTCCTGGGTGACAAGGATTCGCTGTATTGATCCTTTTCAAAAGTTTTATTTCGTCAAGTGCTGTTTCCGTATAGTGAGCAGCGGATCGAACAATTTTTAATGCAACATAACAATCTTTCCTAAAAACATATTATGAATTTGTAGAAAATATTTTTATTAGTAGTTTACGCAGTATCTTTGGCTAGCCATACTGTTGAAAAATGACCCCAACCAAGTTTTCTGATAATTATATATCTTCCATCCTTAAATTTCTCGCCAATTTGTACAGGATGATATCCCCCTTTGCAGTAGTCTTCTAAGTCTTCTTCTCCTGAAAGTTTTGTGTCGTTCTTCAAAAAATATTTTCTATCTTTTTTGCTATCTTTATGAGAAGGACTGGTTTGTGAATTATTTGAATAAAAATGTTTTGATGTAGATTTTTTTTCATAGATAAACGAATCGGAGGCCCTTTTTTTATTACTATGAGTGTATTAGAAAATGTTGGAAAAATTATTTTGTTTTTTCTACTTTCCTTGGGTCGTTTTTTGTTTTTTCATATTTTTTTATTTCTGATTTCTACATTTTTTAGTTGTTAAGAAATGTCTTTGGAAACTAAACCTTATGGTGCATTTTTTTAACATAAAACTAATATTAATCAGAATGAGTTTGTTCTCTGATGCTAATGGAATCTTTTATGTGTATTTTACAAGTTTTTTAGACTTTTTTAAGCATTCCACAAAAATGTCAATTTGGTAAAATAAGTGTTTTTATTGGAAAAGTGTATCTTAAACGGTGTTTTAAAGGAAAACAATAGTCTTGAAATACTTTTCTGACAAAAAGTTAAGATTTGAAAAAATAACAATAGTTTTTCGTTTTAAAAGTTAATCTTTTTTAAAATTCGAAAAGTAAAAATTATATTAAAGATAGTTTTATTTGGTAGAGCAAGCTAATGTGTCGTTTTGTTTGTAAAAAGAAAATATATATGAAAAATTCGAAATAATTCGACTTTTGGAAAATTTTAAAAATGAGACTTGAGTTGATTTTTGTCTGGAAAAAAAAATGTTTTAAATTCTCTAGAAAAAACTTGAGTCTTTCGTGCAGTTAAAAAGGTTTCAATGTTTTGAAAAGGTCATAAGAATTTATTTTGTTTAATTATTAAGTCGGATATTCTTAAAAAACGGTAACGTTTGTTTCGTAAAATGGAACCTGACGTATTTTTTAAAAGTTTGAAAAATTTAGAAAAAAAATTATGGAAATTCAAGATGAGATAGATAAAAAGGACAATTTTTCTTTAGAGGAAGTCTGTTTTTTAAAAGTTTTTTCAAGAAATATTGATGTTTTGTTTAGTTTAATTTTGATACTTTGAAGAAAAAGAAAAAAAATAAGAAAGTTGCTTTTAGTAGTGATAATGATTCTTTAGATGATAGTGCATATGTTTCAGGAGACGATGTTAAGTTGTTTTCTGGTAAAAATTTCAAAAAAAATTATATATATATATGATTCTGATTTTGAGGATTGTAGATGGAGATGCAGAAGTCGATGAAATGACTAATATGTTTGCAAATTTGAAGAAGAAGAAAAAGCCTTCGGTTAATTTTGAAGGGAATGAAGACGATTTGAAAGAGTTAGAAGAAAATGATGAAAAGGAGTTTTTAAATGATGCTTTTGATCTGAGTGAAGGAATGAAGAAAAAAAAGAAAAAAAAAGTGAATATGGAAGCTTTTGAGACGTCAATTAATGATTCAAATGTGAAAGATAGCTCTGAAGCAGTTTCTGGCATCTTTGGTTCTCGAGAACAAGATGAACAAGCATGGTTAAAAACGGATAGAGATTATATATATGCCGAAGTATTAGTTATTATTTTTGTTGTATTCCGGTTTTTAATAGGTGTTTAGCTTCTTGCTCAGGTTTTTGAGGTTTTGCGTCAAAATAATCCAGAATTGGTTAGTGAAAAAAAACGTTATACAATTGTTCCCCCGACTATTTATCGAGAAGGAAATAAGAAAACCATTTTTGCTAATGTAATTGATATTTGTAAAAGAATGCACAGAAATTCTGATCACGTTATTCAATTTCTATTTGCTGAGTTAGGTACAAGCGGAAGTGTTGATGGTAGTGCTAGATTAGTTATTAAGGGAAAGTTTCAACAAAAACAAATAGAAAATGTGCTTAAGCGATATATTGGTAAATTAAGGTTTTGTTTGTGTTTTTTATTTATTGGATTATAGTTGAATATGTTACATGTAAAATTTGCAAGTCTCCGGATACTTTGTTAACTAAAGAAAATCGTATATATTTTATGACATGTGAGTCATGTGGAAGTAAGCGATCTGTTAGTGCAATAAAGACTGGATTTAGGGCCCAAACAGAAAAGAGAAAGCGTTAGTTGCACAAATAAGGTTATGAAACTGTTAAAATTAAATATATGAATTTTGGTACTGTATAGATATTTGGAAAGTTTTAAATCATTGTCTATATGTTTTGATTTTTATTTGTGGAGTGTTCGTTGTTTTTATTAGAATATTAAAATAAACTATTATAATATTTGAAATGAAAATATTCTTTATGTTCCTAGTGCTTATAAAAGTATACTTTTGATTAATGGATAACTAAGTATAAGAATAAAGGTTTTAAAAACTAGACTAGCTTCAATGTATAATAGTAGGCATTAAATATGTTTTTATTAAAGTTTTAAATCTTATTAAAGTTAGAAGCTTTTATTATGTAGAGTTATTAACAAAACTTGTATAAAGAGTACAAATTATGTTTTAAAGTTGTTTTTGTATTTAGTATTTTGAATAATATACAAATAACAGATTGTATGAAAGAGTATATATTATGGGAAAATATAGAAAATATAGGTTTTAAATCATTCTTTCCTATAAACATGTGTACAACTTGCTTGAGAATTTGGAAGAACCTGCATACTAATGTTAAATAAATGTATATAAAAATATTTATAAAAATTACCAACGTTTCTGCAAGAACAACATTCTCTGGACGACTTGCAGCAAAAACGACAATTTCTGAAATATCTTCTGGAGTCAATGGTTCCATCCCTTTATAAACAGAATCTGCTTTGGATTTGTCTCCACGAAACCTAACCATTGAAAATTCTGTTTCTACTAAACCTGGATCTATTTCAATTACACGAATACGAGTAGATATTTGTTCTTTTCTTAAACACTCTGTAAATGATCGAATAGCTGCTTTCGTAGAACTTAATATATTTGTTATTTTTATATATATGAAAAAAATAGATACCAATAAATAGATCCATCTAATGGGAAAATATTAGTATATTATTAAGTGATAAAATGCATTCTACTTGGATAACTTTCACGACCAGAGATGGAACCTATATTAATAATATCTCCCTTATTTCCGTTTTTAAGAAAAATATTTAAAATCTTTTTAGTTATCTAAATCTGTCATTAAATAGTTGGATTATGTAGATATTGTACAAGAATAAGTCCAAGTATATTTGTCTACATATGTTACTATATTCATTTTTTAAAATAGATAAAACTTACATTATACATATTTATAACAAGTTCTGAATCTACATCTTCAACTCTATCTAGCCCTATCACAAAACCACTACTTATAATTAATATATATAGATTTTTTTTAGAACTCTTACGCATTGTTGATAAGAATGTCAATATTTCTGAATTCTTCTGGAAGTTCGGAGATTTTTTCTTCGATCTCTGCAAACTTACTTACATCAAATTGTAAAGGATAAACTTTTGTGCCTGGAAATGTTGATTGTATATCATGTGCAATCTTCGTTGTGTCTCTGCGAGCAGCAAGTATTAATTTAATTGAATTACATGTTTTTGCAAACTCGTAAGCACATGCCTTATAATAATGAGATAGTGTTAAATCTAATTGAAATTTGTGTACTTTTCCAATACCTGAGCTTGCGCCTGTAATAAAAACAGTTTTATTTGAAAGACGTGACATATCTGAGCTTTTATGAAGATCTGAAAGATATGTTAATAATTTTTTACTTTTAAATGTTAAAATTTACTTTCAGACGTTCGGAAAAATTGATAAGATTAATAAAATATAAATCATTTTAATTTTTAAAGTGTATAATTTTAATTTTTTTTAGAAAATATTTATTGTTGAATTTTTAGAAGGTTAGGTGTGATAAATTATGTAATTAGGTTAAGTTTTTTAGTCAAGAGCTAATACTTTAAATTGATTTTGGAAAATATTTTGTTTAATTCTCTTGGTTTTAAATTTTTAAAGTTGTTTTTAGACTATATAAGATTTGGTTTTATTATTTGTTTGAAAATGTGAAGAAAAAAAAAATATATAATTTTTTAGAGTAAAATATGTTAATATTTATAAAAAATGAGTTATTGAATTTTTGTAAAAAATAAGATTATAAAAATATGTTATTAAGAATAAAAAATATCTTGAAATAATTAAAATAATTGTTTAGTTATTAGAATCTTGACGATCTGAGTTAAAAAAATGCTTTTGTTAAATATGAAATTTATGAATTTATTTTTTCGTAAAAACTATTATTTAATTGTAAAATGTTAAATGTACAATTGTTTTAAGTGTATTTATTGTTGTGTTAAAATGAAATCTTTATGTTTTTGGTGATTGTTTATGATTTGTAAAAGTATCTCGTAAATTTCTGATTTGATACTAAAGTATTTTAAAATGAATTTTTAGATTAATGTTTTATAAAGTTTAAGGTTTTTATTGAAAACCTAAACTTTAGTTGTTAAGAATTAGTAGAGAAAAAAATATTATTTTATAAATTAGGAAATTTCTTCTATAGATTTTTTAAAAAAGATTAATTTTTAGAGTTTGTAAAAATATAAAAAAAATAATTTTTAATTAAAAAAGAAATGTCTCGTTCTGATGAAATATATTTAGGCCTTAAAAATGTTTATGACGCAATTCTTCGTTGTTCTAGAAATAGAGAAGTAAATATGTCTCTTTTTAGATTTGTTTTTGTTAATATAATTTAAGGTTCGTTTAGTAGCTGTCTCAAAGTTGAAGTCTGTAGATGATATAAGAATTGCATATGATTATGGTCAAAGACATGTATTTTTTTTATTTTTTATTTTTTGATATCATTAATTATGTAGTTTGGAGAAAATTTCGTTCAAGAAATGGTTGAAAAAGCTAAATTGCTTCCTTTAGATTGCCGATGGCATTTTATTGGAGGTAGTTTGTAATTTTTATGAAACATGTTATTTTTATATATAGGACTTCAAACTAATAAATGTAAAACTTTGGTTTCTATACCTAATTTATGGGCAGTTGAAAGTGTGGACTCTTTTAAAAAAGCGCTTGCTTTAAACAACGCATTAATTAAATTGAAAAAATCAGTAGACAATGTAGACAATAACGTTAAAAGGCTTAATGTTTATGTTCAAGTGAATACTAGTTTTGAAAAAGGTTTGTTTTAAAATAAAATACAATGAATTTTGAATGATTTAGGGAAAAACGGTGTCGCTCCTTGTGATTCTGAAGAGTTGTGTAGATATATAGTAGATAATTGCAAAGAGCTTCATCTTAGAGGACTTATGACTATTGGCTCGTTATCAGAAAGTAATAGCGAATATAATAAAGATTTTGAAGTATTTTTATAAGAATTATTGTTACTATTTAATAATTTTCTCTAAGACTTTAGTGAAATGTCGAGATAAAATTACTGAATCTCTTGGGATAGGATTAGAATTAAGTATGGGAATGAGTAGAGATTTCGAATTAGCGATAAAGATGGGCTCGACAAATGTAAGAGTTGGTACTAGTATTTTCGGTATGATATTTTTTAATATCATATTATTATTTTGATATTAAAATACAGGAATGCGATCATCTAAATAATATTATATAAATCATTACATTTGAATATGTTGTACATCTAGATAGAAAATGTTTGTGTACTTTTAGATAAAATTATTTATATTAGGAAGGAGGCTATGTGTTGTTTTCTGTTAATTTCTTTTCTATTAATGATTCTAAATGATTTGCGATACCTTCTTTTGTACTTCGAATAGTAATTCGATACATCTAAAAAATATATGAATAATATAAATTAAATTGTTAAATACCTTAGTTTCGTAGTTGGGTTCAAGTCTTAATAAACAACCAAACTTTCCCTTCTGGCTAGTATATAATACAGATGCACCAACTATATTTTGATCATTTGTGTCAATTTCTTTTAAAATTTCCCATCCAAAACCTTTAAGTATCTTTACATTGTTATCAAAACTTATTTTTTTTTCTTTATTTTTAGTACTAAAAATTTTTTGACATTCTAAAGACTTTCCAATTTGTTTCCATCTTTGAAAAAAATTATTTGAATCAAGTTCTACTCCTTCTGAAAACTTAGATAAAACAATTGGAAGTGTTAATGTTAAAGATTTTAAAGAAGTAGATATATAAGATATAGATATTGTTGGTGGTTCCAGAAAAATATCAAGAAGTTCTAGCTCTAATATTTGCTGTATTTGCCCATATGCGTTTAAAGTGCATGGTGGCTCTGCAATTGGAACAATAAGTAGATTAGATTTACATGAATTTTTAATAGAAGATGTGAAAGATGTATACGTCAATGATGATTTATTTTTATATAAAAGTGTCATTTTTCCTTGATAAGCATGATATTCAGAAAAAACGTTTATTTGTATTTCCTCATTTTCATAAAATAATCCTTCATTATTCCACAAGAGTTCATTAAAATTAGTTTTATAATTTTCAGATAAAGAGTCATCAGATAATGATATATTTTCTATATGCGATATAAAATCTGATGTGTCAAATTGGCCAGATGTCTTAAAAGTAGATGAAATAGATGATAACGAATTGAATGTGTTTGGTATTTCTAATCCAATTAAATTATTTTCAATTATTGTTTTATCAGTATCTGTTGATTTATAGAAGTTTTCTGTATTTGTATTGCTTTTTGTTTTTAATATTTTCTCGCTTTTGATATTTTCTAATTTATTGTTTTTTCCTTTTTCTTTGTTTTGAATTTTTGACATTAAAAATGATTGTTTTTTTGAAAAGGGTGGCATTCTTTCACATATAATTCGTAAAAGATCATTATTTGGCATACAACATAAAGCTAGATACTCATACGCACGTTGTTGTAATTCTGAATTGATATTGTTTATGTTTTGCTCAAATACTGTTTGTATATCTAATTTAATCTCAGGGAATAAGTTAACAAATTTAATATATGTTGACATAAGTAATGCTTGAGTTTTAAATGAGCATATATTAAATTTAGAATGTAAAGAAATAAATTGTTCAATAGGGCTGGTATCAGAAGAATTAGATATTAAATGACCGAATTCTCCTAAAATATATCCTCCAACTTTGATTATATTTTCATTGATGCTGTCTTTTTTTAAATATTTTATGACTGCTTTTGCTGCATATTCTTGTATTTCTTTTCTATCTAGTATAATTTGAACAAATCTGTGCCATATATCATCGCCGATATATTCTTTAGAAATGTTTATAAGTTTTAACATTGTATTTACGTACCACTCATACTCTGTTGCGTATTTTTCCGACAATATAGAGATTTTAATAGCTATTTCTTCTTTTATTAGCGGGTTTGCATTTTCCGAATAGTGAATTAATTTCTCTACAATTGTTTTTGTATTATCTGAATCGCATATACAATATAATAATTCAAGGGCTTTTTTTTGAATACTCATATCTTTATCCTTTAATGACTGTATAATAATATCTTGGTGTTTTTTAAAGGATTCAAATGTGCTCATATGTTTTGCAAGATGAGTTAATGTTTTTAGACCAAGGTATCGAGTGTTGATCTCTTTATATGATATAAATTTAGTTAATAATTGAATAGTTTGATTTGCTAAAATTTCATCTATATCAATATGTATAGAGGCGTTGATTGCTTCAAATAAAATAGCATTTTGAATATTATTTTGCTGAACATTTTTTGGTAACTCATGAAGTATAGAAGTTATAATAAAGTGCAAAATTTTGCATACTAATTTTTTAGTATCTTCATCATCTAGATAAAGTAAGAATAGTTTCTGATAATAAAAAATAATAAAACCTGGAGGTGGATAATATTGTAAAAGACATAAAAGCTTAATTTGAAGCCAAGGCGCGGGCACTTTATAGTATATATAATCATGGGTATATTCTCCGTCAATAACAATCTATAGTGCTAAATATGGGAAATAAAATAATACTTACGCTTACTCTTTTCAATTTATGAATAGCTTTAAGATAGCATCCTTCATATAATGTATTGTTATTTTGAACAAGAGAAATTAAGAGGTTTGTTATAGATAAGGATACTCCTAAATCCGAATTATCTAATGCAGAAATAATGCTTTCTGTCCATTCTGGTTCAATAATTCCTGGATGCTTACGATGCAAACGTAAAAGTGTTAAGGCCGCTTTCTTTTTAACAAAATTTTTGGATATACTTGAAAAATAATTAATGTATTATATACATGTAAATATGTACTTACGGTGACATAAGAAGCTGTTTTACATCTGAAACCAAAATTTTTCCCATTTCCTCACTTCCAATATTTGCAATTGCATGTAACGCTAAACAATTATAATACTCATTTGAATCTAATAAATCTCGTTTAATGCTATTAATTACAAGACGAATTAAATCATGATTTTCATGCAATAATAATGTCATTGCAAGATAGCCGATCTGCTTTTCTGAATATTTATCACTAGAAATAAGATGCACTGCTTCCATATGTCCAAAATCAATTTTCCAGCCAAGAATATATATATATAATAGCTTTGTAATATTATTGATTTTTTTGTTTATAAATTTTGTATTTTTTACCTTGCATACATACTTTTTTTTCTGATAACTATTTAAATAATGATCTTATTTATATTAATATTTGTTAATCTTTTTTTTTGAGATAAACCTTTAAATTTGCACCGAATATTTGCCAATTCTTCGTTAACTCTTTGCTCTTCTAGTTCCCATCCTTTGGCATTTCTCAGATCACTAATGAAAATCATCAGTCCACGCATAGATTTGTTCATTTTAAATAAATGGTTATTTTAATTGTTTCGGTTTATATTTTACAATAGAAAATTTACGAATTTTTAATGTTATGTACATCTTGAAAAAAAATATTTAAGAACATACAAATGTTTTTGTGAAAGCAGATGTTTTGTATGTAAGTGAATGTTTTTGATTTAAGGACTAGATTCCTAATGAGTGTTTTATAAAAGATGTATATTTTGATGTTTTGTTATTTAAAAGATTAGATAAGAAATAAAAAAGTTATTTGAATTTTGTAAAGATGTCTTTGCTGTTATTTGTTTTAAAAAAATAATAGTTGGTTTGATTGAAATAAGTTTTGCATAATAGTTTTTGGAAATTTTAAAAATTCACAAATATTTTAATAACGAATATATAATAATAGAAAAAATTAAGTGGATGTATTCGTTGTGTTTGTTCAAACATGAAAGTTATAGAATTAGTAATATTATGAATACTAATTTTAATTCACGAAAAATACTATTCGCAAATTATTTTTCTTTAAAAATTTTGTTAGTTTAATGATATTGAAACTAAGTGTTAATGAAAATAGTTTTATATTTATTATTGTTCTAAAGTTGTCTTAAGTTTTTAAAATTACACTAAATTTGGTTTTAGTGATCTAGAAAATTGACATTAAACATTATGTACAAAGATATATGTGTGTATTAGTGAATTAAGAATTGTGAATTATTTGAGATCATGTTTATATTTTTATGATATAGTTTAAAGTTCACTTAAAAAAATATGTAGTTAAAGTTTAATTCTGTTTTTGTTCAATTAGAAATAACAAATATATAGATTTAGTTGCTTAAAAGAAAAATTTATGCTATAACATTAGTAAAATATTTTAAATTACTATTTAGATGCCAAAATTAAAGTCATGTAATATGACATTTATGAATATTTGTTAAAGGGATATGTTTATATCTTGAAAAAATTAAGAAATTTGTTATAGATATATTGTAAAAGAATTGAGGAATTTGTTATATATGAATAAGTTGACAGGATATTAAAATATTAGTCCATTTTTAGAGAGATATCTGTATTTTAAAAATAGTAGAATATTCATTGAAATGATATATTTTTTGAGTCTGAAGCTAATATATTTTCTGGTTCTCCTGGAAATCGTTTTACTCTAACTTGCTCCCAATCATTATATTGTATTTCGTTCATTTGAAGTTTCTAAAAAAAAAATAAGAAAACAATATTTTTATGGAAAAATAAAAATTTACATAATATTCGTCTTTAATATTTATTTTTCGCCGATTTTTTTTCAATCCTAAAGATTGTTCTTCTAAAATCTTCATGATTAAAAAATGACTTTTAAAAGGATAAATATTACTTGTGTTGTTTTTTGATCTCTACATTCGTACCGGAGTTGTTGAGATATACTTAATATATAGGCTCCGCTTAATATTATTGCTATGAAAGGCATTCCGAATAATAAAAATGGATATTTTTGAATAGTTTTGTTGATTTGCGTAAATTTTTGAAATTTCTTTATATTAGGAATATTTCTTCTATGAAAAAAAATGTTCATTTTTAATTTTGTTTAAAATCTGGGTTTGAAATTTAAATTATTGGAAAAAAAAAGTTTTTTAGACTGGTTTTTCTAAGATTTTACGGAAAGGTATGCATAAGAAAAATTTAACATAAAAAAGTTAAAGTGTGATGATAAATGTGTCGCCCCAGGCAGAGGCTTTGTTCCAATGTCGATTGACTAAAATTTCAAATGATTCTGAAATATTTATATAAAATGTTAAATATTTTTTTAACGATAATGGCATTTTATAGATATTCTGATCAGTAGATAGGTATAGATACACGAATTATGCAATAATGATAAAAAAACATGATGATTGAATTTATGTACTATCAAATTCTGATAGTTCAGTTGATGAAAATAATTCATTCTGACTTATTCACGTTAAATAAATGATTGTATAGTTCAAAGTTTTGTTTTTTTAAAGAAAAGGTATGTGTGATTTTGGAGTTTAGCTTTTAGAAAATGGTTTATGCTTATGATGATTACTATTTCCATGCTAATCATGAAAAAATAAATGATTATATTAATGTTTTGCATTTGAAACTGATGTGTGAATTATGTTTTTACTAGTACTAAAGTTTAAACGAATATTAATCTATTTTAGCATAAAACAGTTTTAAAATATTGATTATAATATTTCTATATATATAATTTTAGAAACACGGTAAATAATTACTAATATTTTGTTTGCTTGATTTTGTAGAGTATTCATTGTCCTTTTAATGCAATATATTTATTTTCTATAACGAATGAAGAAAAGTTTTGAATATCAATAGGCGTAAAATAATAGCCCATAAGAAGAACAGTGTAGCTTAATATTAAAATTGAACCCTTAAAAGTTAGTAATGTTTTTTAAAATAAAAGAAAAAAATACTTTGAAATAATTACTTTTACCTTCGCTATATACATATGCCAGAAGAAATACACATAAAATCACACAGATAAGGTCCCATCTTGGGAAAATTAAACTTTATATGTTAAATTAATGTATTTTGTTATATTTACTTGAAACCTGAAAGTATATGATAATAATTCCTGTTTCCCTATGTCTTTAAAAGCACTATATGCAACAAGACACGGTATTTGTAATAAACATACTTGAAGGGCATATGCTGAACCAATTTCCATGCTAATAATTATTAATTTATAGTTCATAGAGTTCTTTTTTTTACCTTAATGCAATATTTCCATTAGTTGCAAATGATATGGCATTCTATAATGCATAAGAATGTAAAAAACAAAATATGCTACAAAACCATGAATTCAGTAGTATTGGGGACTAATGCGAATAATGTGAATCCTAAAAATTTTTCATCTATATGGAAATTCTTAAGGACTACGTCTACAGTATTGACTAGCATTTCTAAAAAAAAAAAAAAAGGTAAATAAATTGTTAATAAAGATGTGTAAAATACCTGCAACCACGGAATATAACAATGTTGATGTCAAAAGTATCAATGTGCTTTTTTTTAAACTCCAACTAGGCGCACCATGTCCTGTATTGTTTTCATGGTCATTTCCTTCTAGCTCATGAATATAACCTTGAGAATTTATAAGGTTTTTCCTAAATCTATTATTTTGAGGCTGCAAATATTCGTTATTTTGATTATGAATTATTGATTCTTGGCCTTCAATTGTTAATCCCATAGAATTAACAGTAGCATTTGTTTCACTGTGAATAATATCTCCTGGTTTAAAAGTGTCTTGTACATATGACATTATAGAATTTTGGCGAATACTATCAGGAAGAATATTTTGATGACATATATCATTATTATCACATGATGAAAATGTAGTATTGTATCTTTTGGTAGACTGGTACTCTAATAGACTTTTTGGTATTATCCTTTTAAAAATTTGAGATCGCCGAATAGGTATTTTAATTAATCGAGATGTAATACCTTCTCTAGGTGTAACTAAAACGGATGCTGTAATAGGAGTTTGCCATATCATTGCTGCGTGAGTTCTTAATGTAAACCATAGACCAATTAAATACGAAAGAATCAATGTTAATGCGCAAATATATGTAAATGGTTTTACTGAGTTCTGATAAAATGGGTCATTAGCTGTATATGACTGGTCAAATTTGCATTTTTGATAATTATAGACATTTATATTTTTCGAAGGTAAACATTTTAATTCATACTATTTTTATTAAATTAAATTAAAGAATAAAAATCATACCGTTCCGTAAATCTGATAAAATAAAGTAGGCGCAAAGGCGCCAATTACGGCAAATAACAACATTGTAGATGTTACGCCTGCTGATTTTGCATTAAATCTCTGTGTTTTTCTTTTCATTGCACCAGCACACATTGATAAACCAGGCATTAAAAGAACCCCTGCGAGTACGCTACCAACTATACTTCCCTCTACCAATCTAGCTTTCCCTTGATTTAATGCAATACAATAAAGATAAACTTCTACTACTGAACCAAAGAATGCATTGATAGCAGCACTCATACCAATGGACGATTGTGCTGAAATAGATGCAACAGCCATTCCAACAAGATATGATAAAGATACAATTGATAAAAGAGAAAGAATGAATATCATTGCTGAAGATGTAATAAAATAATTATGTCCAAAAATACTTCCTAAGATATATTCATCTGAAATAGTAAATAAAACTATAAACATTAAGTTAATAAAAAATATGTTTACGCCATCAACGGTATATTGATAATACTTTAGGCCAAAGGCTCGATATGTACATACTAAAATTGTTGGGTTTGATGATTCTCCTCGTTGGAAGTCTGAATGAAAAACCATAGATAAGGGATGACGTCTCATATGGTCAAATAATAAATAAGTTACTTTGGCCATTGGCATTGTAAAAACTATTAGCCAACAAAATGCAGATATGAGTAAAAGAAGAGGTGCTAATAAAAATTAGATTCATAAAAATATGTTGAGGATATACCTATTATTGAATAAAAAAGTAGAAAAAAAATTATACGTCCAAAAGACCATTGACCTCTCCCAAATAATCTTCTGCGTCCCTTTTTCTTTGCATTATTATTTAATTTATCAAAATTACTAAGCAAACTCTCTGTATCTGATATACTATCAATACTATCTCTTTGTCTACCAACAATTCCTTGAACAGGTAAATTCCTATGTTTGGCTATTTCTAAATCAGTATATTCACTTATACTGTGACCTTCTCCTTCATCTTCTTCAGCATATGCTTCTTCCGACTTTAATTCTACATATTGACCAAAAGGGTAAAAAACATAACAAGATAATCCTCGAAGTACTCGGCTATAATCTTTGTCAGGTTGTCTAACTATCAATATATAGCATATAAATGACGCTATTAAAGCAACCAAAGCTAACCACCATCCGAAGCATATTGTCCAAAGAATATTGCCTATAATGTCTCTAGAAAAAATAGGTCCGCCTGGTGCAGAATGAATATCTCCTTCTGCTGTTTTTTGTACGGAACGAGTTTTTTTATATAAAGCAGGTTTCCAGAGTCTAATACCAAAAGGGTGTGTTTTATTAATCGCGTCTGGTATATATTAGGAGTCTAAATGTGAAAAGATGAAAAAAACCTTGTCTTTCCTTTAGAGTAAAACTTCCCTCGCTGTCAATACTATGAGAAATGCTTGTATTTTCCTCGTTATTAGAGATCAGTTTTCCAAAACTTTTGTATTCATTGTCAATAGTATCTTCATCAGTTTCATCTATAATTGTTTTGTTTTTTCCATGATCTCCTTTAAAACCTTTTTTTTTCAATATTTTATTTTGGAATTCAGAGTCAAATTCTGAAAAAGCTGCTTCTTCATCTGCTTCAATTTCATTTTCGTCATCTTCTGCTGAAAAATATCCTCTTTGCGGTTGTGATACGACTCTAACAATATGTCTTTTATAATGAGAATTATTTACATTAGCTTGTTTAGACGATACAGTCGATGTTGCTGAAATAGTACGTTGGTTATGTCCACTTCTGCATGGAAATGTTGAGGAAGATATGAAATTATCTGTATTTCTATTTTGTTGATGACTCATATTTGATGATGAGTATCTAATTGTAGATGTAGAATCAAAAGATGATGGTTGATAGGAATGATGAGGATTTTCTGTACATATGTTTGAAATGTCTAAAGGAGAATCGTCTGTGTTACATTCGTTTTCAGATATTTGAGAATTTGCAGTACGGAAACTTCCTTTAGATGTGTGTGATGATAACCCTATGTCTCTTTTTTCCATATAAAAAAGATGTTAACTAAGATTTAGTTCTGTTGGATTCTAAAAGAAAAAGAAATTGGGTGCAATTTTTACTAAAAGTGTTTTTTATTACTAAAATTATAAATCGCGATGTTAATATAATGAATATTAAATCTTAAAGTAATTGTTTATTTTTTTATAAAATTTTTATATAGATGATTTAAATATATAAACTCTTTAAAATTATAGAATTATGATAATTTCTATTAGGATTTGTCTGTACTTTTAAAAGAATTATAAATTAATAAACTTAGATTTTTGTTTGTATTTGAATTATTATTCAATTAATAATGGATTATGATATTTGCTGTATAAATAATGATGTGCTTATTTTAAAAAAATAGATTTAAAATGAAATAATTTTAAAAGAAATACAAAAGTTTTGGATCATTTTTAATATATTAGTAAATACTTGCTTTTTTTTAATTTTTTTTGAAAATTTATAATAAAAAAAAGAAATTCAATCAATATGTTTTAATAAAATTGTTTATATATGTTTAAAAAATATATATTTGTTGAGTTGTATGTTTAAATTGATATTATTGCTTTTATCGTATTGATATCCTAATTAGGAAACTTGGGCCACGAAAAAAGATAAAATCCATTGATAATAATTATGAAAATGTAAAGATAACTATCTTATAACAAAGATTCTTTTGAATAAATGGTTTAAAAAACTATAATAATGCATACTTATAAAATGAGTTAAAATGCCCTGATTCTTTGAAATTTTGCAAGAATTGAAGAAAAAAAGAATTGACTTTGCCTTAGAAATTATGCTTACTTTAAATAAATTCTTTTTAAAACTATTTAAACCTGGTAAAAATTATATTTAAGAAAAAAAAATTAATTTTAGTATAGTAAATAAAATTGCATTAGAAGATCAAGATGCATCGTTTTTAATGTTTTTCAATGAAATAAGTCCAGAAATTCATAATCATGAGAAATATAAAGCTACAATAGATAAAGTAAATTGTTTTTTTGTTTTATTATATATTTTAATAATAAATTGTAGAAAAATGTTTTTATACTCACTTTAGAAACTTTAATGAATATAAATATTCCTTTAAAAAGATCTAATTTGTCTTCTGATGTACTTTTATAGAAAATATGACTTGGATGTACTAAACAAAAGAATTAGAAGCTACAATAACAATTATATATTATAGAGAGATATGGTTATAATGTAATTGAATTGTTTTCTCAAAAGATAGTTATTTTTTTATGTGTTCCATATATATTATTTAGAAGTTTGGTTTATTGATTTGATATTATTTGATTTAGGCATTTTTAGGTCTGCTTCTTTTGCATTTTAAGTGTTTTTAATGATAAAGAAGTATAGCATCAGAAGTACGTCCATCATCATCCGCTTGTAATGCAGCTTGCTCAGTAATTGTCTTCAAATATTCATTTTCATTTTGCAACTGTATCAATTCGAACTTTTTCTCAATAATTCCAGGCTATTATATAATCAACAATTTATGGCTAAAAATTCAAATTATTTTACTTCTCTTGTCCCATCCGCTTTTACATCTCCAAGCAATTGAGAAAATTCACGTGTACTTAAAACAAGTTCTTTTATGGCTTTATAGCAGATATTTTTTTGCGAGTTTCCAATTGGCGGAGATAAATCTCCATTTAAGCATATAAGACAAAGATAATCAACTGCTATTTTAGGATCTGACTTATGAAACGTCTTTGAATACACGCATAAAAGTCTCGAAAAATTTAAACATGCAACATTATCATTATTAACAGATACTACTCATAATTAAAAACATTACATATAACAATACAAACCATACATAATTCCATTTCAGAACAATCATCATTGGAAGGTATATGCAACAATCCATAATAAGCAAGAGCTATTGCAAAATGAACAGCATCAACAGGATAATAAGAATATAAATAGTGTACTGCCTAAAACAAATTACATTTTAAAACAAGTTAACTATTAATTACCCGTTCAAATTGCCCACTTAATAAAAGTAATTGAAAATATACAATCGGATTAGCTCCTTTGGGATTAAAATGATTAGGACCAAAACTTAGAAGGGTTTTCTGGACATCTTCTAGAGTATATCTTTCATGAATTGATTCACCAGAATCTTGTATATTACGCGCAAGACTTAATTGAAGCCACATATAATCCTCTGCCAGAGGCAAAACCTCTGGCAATGATCGTTTAGACAATTCGCATCTACCAATTATTTTATAAATTGCATATTTATAAGGATCAGATGTTTCTGTTACAAATCGTATACGCTGATTATATTCAGCATGTAGTCTGTCATTAAGTTGACGAGGAAGTTTTCCATTAGGTGACGTGGAATATGCTTTTATGTAAACAGGAAATGTTTTTTCTATCTTTTGAAATAAATTTTCGTGCTTTAAAGTATATTGTACTGCTTCTTCTAAATATCCACACCTAATAAAATAAAATAAAAACGCCCATATAGGTATGTTATTTACAATTTCCAGGTTCTTTTTTGTCCATTTTCCATTTTTCATAAATTTCATATTCAAATATGCTCGAATTTTATTTTCAACTGATGGAATACCACCTAATCTTGCATCATGAGGGTGCTTTGAAATTTCTCTCTCAATAAGAGAAAAAAACCTTTAATAAAATTATTAAAAAAGAAAAAATCTATGAAAAAAAATTTACTGTAGTTCAAGAAACGATTTTGAACCATCAATAATTTTTTTGAACATTGAAGAATTGAAAGAGGGATTATCAATATACGAAACAAATTGCCTTTCATTGGTTATTTTAGAAGATGCTTGATCGTTTAAATAATCGTTCTCTTTTACAATTTTCGAAAGCAATTTCCATGAATCAGAAAGCTGTTGAAATCTCTAAAAACATTTATCAAAAAATACATCAATTACATGCTCAACATACAACATCACTGCGAAACAATCGAATCACATCTCCAAATGCATTAAAAATCCCAAACCCTTTTTTTCTCAATCTAAATTCATTCAATAAAGCAACAACTTCTGCATATTTTTGTTGAATCGAAGAAATAGCTGAAGTTTGTTGTAAGGAAGATTCAACATCATCAAAATCATTAAACATTGAACTTCCAGCTTTTGAATTCTTCAAAACAGAATTTGAAAAAGATACATCCGTTGGAAACTCGGATACATTTTTTAACGTTTCCTTTATTCCATCAAAATGTTTTGCATTCAAAGACTCTTTTGATTTTTGAACATCATCCAACAGTCCTATCTTCTTTTTCTCCCATTTATTATTAATATTTCGTGCAACAAACGCATCAAAGTCACGCTCGCTTTGTTTAATCATATCTTCTATTGCTAACAGAATATTCCTTTCCTTTTTATACCTCAAGTATCCCTGAATAAAATAAGATTCCAATATACTTCAGATCTATCATTTACATCAATATCTGTATCTACTAATGGCGTAGACTCATAAAAAGGAAACAACTGAATCGACATCAACACTTGCAACGTTTCCTTTGCATTCATCCCACTTCCTGCTAACAAGTAATGCCTAAAACATTCAAATTTATCCATAAAACATAATCATTACAAACGCTCTTGTATCACCATCTCTCATACCTAAACCCTTCGCTAAATCTTCCAAACACTGATGAATTTGATCCAAATTTAACTCAATCTGCGGCAATTCTTGATGAAATAATTCATTCATAAGCTTTTTAGAGCCCTCAAGTATATTTGGAAGAGTAAAAAGCTTTGAAGAAGGTTCTTGATGATACATGTCGTTTTTAAGAGGTTCACGAATACGTTCAACGTCACTTTAATATTTTGCGTGCAAATAAATCAGACTTAAATTTTTTAAAAAAGTTTAACTACAAAGCATGAATAAACCATGGTCAATGGCTCTAGGATGGGGTAGTTTGATTGTAGGTATTTTTCAGCTTTTTTATAGTATATTTTTTGACCGTCTAGTTTAGCAGCAGGAATAGGATATTGTTTTGCGAAAAAAGTATGATTTTTCTGAATGAATTCAGTGGTTATTTATTGGTTACCAGGAGATTAATGCGCGGCGTCAAGAGAAGATGTTACGTGGTAATTTTACACAGGATAAACTTGATTGTATAACTTTTTAACGGTCGAGAGAAATCTAATACGCTAAAGGGGAAAAAAGAGTAGCACTGGACGAGGAAAGGATAAATAAGAATAATAATTCAAAAGATCTTATACGAAAGAATGAAGATTTGGTCAAAAATGTAAAAGAAAATTCTTTAAAATATCCAATACCTAATCAAACATCTATAAAACCAAAACAAGATCCGTCGTGACCTTTTAAAGCAAATAAATATCTTTAATAGGAATCGTATCCAAATTCATCTAATGTTTTTGGCACCTTGAATATATTGAGTTCCTTTAAAATTCAATTTTTAAATATATAAAAATTAACCACTATTTTTTGACTGCAAATTCCGTCATATATAGTATTTACCAACGCCTTTGTGTTTAATATTGCTTCTAATGAGTTTATTCGTGTATTTGATTAAAATATAATCTTTTTGAGAAATACGAAATTCATGTTTCAAAAATTTAATTCAAAAAATTATGAAATACATTAAAATTCAGAATCAAGCTGTTTACAGATTTCATGATATTCATAATAGACTTAACTATAAAAATTAAAAATAATATAAATCTTTAAATTATTAATAAAACATAAGACTATAAAATAAATCATTTTAAAATAACGAATTCCATAAATGCTCGTATTCATTCTGAAGCTCCTAGTTCTTTATTGATTTTTTTTATTAACACTTTTTTCATAAACTGTTCTTGCGCAAGATTTCGAGTATGCTAAATTATTATTACTAAAAAAAAGTATTTTAAAAAACCATACTTTAAGAAATATATCCAAGTCAATCCTCTCTTCTTCCAACAATCTCCAGAGAACATAAATTGTGTCTTCAATTGATTTTTCATCCGAAACCAAATCATAAAATCTAAAAAATTATTAATAAACAAAAGTAATCAATGCATTCCCTACTGTTTAGAAAGTGAATTTTGAGGAATAATTATATCATCTATCAATGGCTCTTTCATACCTTTATATTTTTCAATAAGAGACCTAGAAGTTTGAATTTTTTTTTTCAAAATTAATATCTTTTTTTCACATTGCTCTTTAAAGTGAAAAAGTTCAGTCATTTCTCGTTCAATTTGAGTCTGAGAACGAAGTATTTTCTCCCTATCACTTTTCACCTGCAAAAGTAACTGAGCTATTGTTTTAAGAGTCTTTTCTGCATTTTCTTGTAAAATAATAGCTATTTGTTTAATAAGCTGTGCATTAACAGGATTTAACGGTTTCTTTATTGAATCAATACTTAAAGAAGACAAATTATATGCCTGCACGTCAACATCAGGAGAATCAAGTATATTAATAGGTGTTTTTTTCATAAGCCCAGATGATATATCTTGTTGTAAATGAGAAGATTTAGCTAAAAAACTTGAAGGTTTATTGGGTAAAGGAGGAGGAAATGACTGCTCTACAGAAGCTTCCGATTTAAATGCAGAAGTGGAACTCATTATCTCATCAGATTTTACAAATAAATTATAATTATCCAAAGAGTTTTTTGGAAATATAAAACTGAACGATCGAGGTATATCAGTAGACGTTTGAGATGCACAACTAGACGCTTGAAAAATAATCGGAATATCTTTTGAAAAGGCGTTCCTTAAAGAGATACAAAGATGAATTAAAGAATCCTAAATTATAAATCCAACAAGAGTCTTTAAAATTTAAAAAACATACATTTGAACACTCATTCCAAAATTCTAAGCATGGATGGTGACAGTAGCCATAGGAATCAATATAACTATTTTGTTTAATAACAGTGCCTTCTTCTGAAACAATTAAAACAGCAGGTGCTTTTTGTGGATATAATAATGGAACCCATAGAACTACAGGAATATCATACGAATTATCATGAAATATAATAGGAAAAACAACTTTTACTGCAAGAACTCTCTGCTCTTTGTATTTTTCAAATTCTAAACATAATTAATAATATTTTTTTATAAAAACCACAAAAACAAGACATATACCATAATTTTCAATCCAAAATTCTATTGTTGGATAAGAATCAATCAAATCTTTTATATCGTTATAGGTTTTCTCAGGAAATGAATAACTCTTAGATTTTTAAAGATGTTTATCATAAAAAATAAAACTTACTTCGAAAATAACTTCCTTTAGCCAATTTAAAGTATAAAAAGTCATTACTCAATAATAACATAACAAATGCAGTTTGAAAAAACCAATGAAAATACTAATTTAATCATAAATACGAAAACATTTACAATTTTTTAACAAATTTTCAAATTTTAAAATACGTTTAAACAATTCAAATCAAAACAAAAAATTCTTGTATAAATAAAAAAAATATCTTAATACAATTTCACATACACTCTTTTTTTAATGGAATTTATTTTTTTTAAAATAAGATTATATAATTGAAATGACGATTTTTTAAAATATCTAATTTATTTTAAATTGGAAATCATAAACAAGTATATTGTTATATAACCCATAAACTAATTTAAATCATTCAAAAAAACATGTTAATATGTTTAAATACCAGTAAAATATTTTTGAAAATATTTAATGCCTACCATCAAAATTAAAACTCACATCATCAAAACTTTTAAGATGAAACGTCTTGTTACGAGGCGTAACAACTCTTCTTCTGTAAAAAGCTAACCAATCCTGTAATAATCTTCTCACTTTTTTCCAATTTGTTTGTATTGCCGTACTTTAAATACTATTATAATATGAAATATCAAACATATAGTACTTACGCTGTTAAATCATTTAAAAGGCGTGTCTTTTCTTGAGGACTTATAGTTTCGGAAGGAAAATGATTTAAAGCAATACCAATATTTTTTATTGAATCTTCAGGATAAATTTCTATTAAAGAAAGCAATACTCCCGATGCATCTGGAACACAATCACGAGGAAAAGAATATGCCAAACCATAAAAAATAGACGTTATTAGTTGTTGATTATATTTTTGTACTATATTTCTAACTATTGTTTGAAGCTCTAAAGGTGTTTCATTAAAAGTTGACACAGGAGAAGAAAAACAATATGAAAGAAGATCCCTTAGAAAATGAAGAACAGAAATCAACGGATCAGGCAACTCTAATGATAAAGAAACCAAAGATGCTTGAAAAACAAGATCCAACAATGACGATGTTATTAAACAAACAGAGTAACCCAGCAATGCATCAATAAGAAGTCGAAAGAAATCATCAATTACTAAAAACAAAGGAATTATTATTATTATTATTAATTAAAAGACATTACCATCAGGAATTTCTTTAGGATTAGTCCTATTTAAAATAGAAAACATAGCTAAACATTGTCTTTCAGTAAACTGCCAAACTGAAGTTCGAGTATTTTCAGAACATGTCTCTACATTTGAAAATATTCGTATACATGCACCACTAACCCATAAAAAACAACCATATTCCGTTTTTTCAAAACACATGACCAACTTTTCAGCTAAAAAAGGAAGAAATACAAGCATATGTTCACGATAAGAATTAAATAATGCTTTAAAAAATTTACATATACTTTCAGAAACTACAAGTGATGATCCATATACGTCAAGCAAATGAGATATAACCGGCCAAAGTTCTTGAAACAACATTACACAAGGATGTTGTTGATCTATCGGTATATAAGGAGAAACAGTTTGAGCAAATATAGTAAGAAGTTCTATTTCATCTAAAAACAAAATTAAAAAATATAAAAATTTTCTAAATAAAAATACCTGCTACTGATTGATAGAATTTAGTATCAGTATCACATTTCTGTAACATAGACAAAAGATTTTTTACAATAGGATCACAAAACAATTTCAAAGTATCATATATTTGATGTGCAGGTTGTGCAGAAACAAGATAAGCAACACCTTCAGTAACATCGAAAAGAGAGTCTGCATCTAAAACAGGAGACACTTCTTGATAAAATAATTGTAACTGAGAAATATGATCAACAAGAAGCTAATAAGCATTAGACAGATAAACAAATCAGGGATAATAATAGCCTTTTTGCAATCCTGACAAAAATGTTTAAGTGCTTGTGATGCAGCACTTATAATGCCCCTGTTTGACGCACGAAAACCATTGCATATATAATTTAATTGAAATTCTAAATATTCCGGATGATTTGCAGTCCACTCCGTATACCTTCCTAAAAGCAACGTAGCAGCATAAACAATTTTTTCATGATTAGGCAATTTTGTAAAAATTGTCATAATTTCTGGCAAAACCTGATTATTATCTATATTAACTTCTCGGGCCATTGCTCTCATACTAAATAACGGTGCTTCTATTTCCTGCCATCTCACATGCATACCGTTTTCATTATCATTCAAAAGTTTTTTAACCTTTTCAAAAGCTTTTTTCAAGCAAACATCATCACCTACAACGGCACAACAGTCTTTTAGAACGTCACCTATTTGATGTCTAAAATTTCGAAATCTCTCTTCACTTTCTCTATCGCCGTCAAATAAATCTTCAGGATTACCATCAGGATAATGTAAATCTCGAATCATTATATCCACTAAGTTAGAATATATATCAGAAAAAATAATTCTTGCTTCAGCATATGCCTTTAAAACAAGGAGTTGCTTCAAATCATACCAAAAATTAAATCCATATTTAACTATTTCTAATTCATCATCCAACTCAGCAAAAACTGCTATACATTCAACTAAAGGTCTAAAGTGTTGTGGTGAGCGAGCAATCAAAACTACCCATGTTTCCCCTGCTTCACAAAATAAACGAGCATAGCTTCTAAAAACATCTGGATCGTTTTTGCTTTCAATTATTTTAGGTTTTAATGTTTGAAGACGTGAATATAATTCTTCAATCACTGTTAAAGATTCATCAACGTCAGATGTCTCCCTAAAAATAGAACATAATAAATCAACTACTGATTCAAGTACATTATCAGAAGAAAGAGAAACAAAAATGAAATCCAATAATGGTGTAGAAATAAGATTGTTAATAGATGTTTCTTTTAACCAAGAATTGATACAGTCAAATATTAAAGGGTTAATTGGAACATTGACGTCAATGTTTTGTACATAAAGTAATAAAAGTTCAATAACTTTATCTAAATTGTCAGATAAAAGTTCTTTAGAACGAAGAGAGAGTTCTTCTTCCTTTTCTTGTCAATTAAAATAGAACTACAGAGAAAAATACATACAGAGAGCAAACATTTCTTATTATCGACTTCTTCAGGTAAAACCGAAATAAATTGCAATAAACAACCCCATGTACTTTTATCCTTGCCTAAAACAGAAACAACGTCACGAATTACGTCTTTCCACTCTAACATTTGCAATGCTAAGCCCGCTAAAGCAACACATAATTGAATCATAATAGGTTTAGGTCCTGAATGATACAAAAGGATGAGTTGAAGAAGAGAATCCCTCAGCAAAGGCAAATTCTCACTCGAAAGCTGATGGAAATCAAAATTAATCTCGAAACGTTAGAATTTGGAATTGATAATCGAATTTTTAATTCAAAAAAAACCTTATTTCTCAATGTTTGCGCAGCAAAAAGCTTTGCTTCTACAGATGCCTTATTATCCCGTAAAACTGCATGCGTCACAACCCACGCATCTTTCTATAATTAACACGTTAAGTGCTTATTTTTCAGGAAAAAATGAGCTCTTTTTCCTACACTTTTTTGAAATTCTTCAAGAAAATGATTAGCTTGTTCTTTCTCTTTTCGAGATGAATTTGAGTACAGCGTTTGCAACGCCTCATAGAGCAGCCCAAGATGCTCTACAGAAGCTGTTGACATGTTTAAAATATGCAGTAAAACCTTTTATAAGTGAATATACAATGTTTGAACGTTCAATCTCGAAGATCAACGTTACAATTTTTTCAGGACAAAAAAAGTGATTTAAAACATAAAAAACAATGTCAGGACGTGTGCAATCTGGAACAAAACAAAAGGTGATGATACCGCCTATTGTTAGTGATATCTGATCTTTTTTTCTGGTAAAAATTGATAGAAATTTAGAATTTTATTTTTAAACTCTTGCAACAATACACTACAGTGTGTATTTGGCTATATGAACAGATTGAAACGAGAATAGAAGGAAAAATAAGGGTTAGAATAAGCCTTTTGAAGAATTTTAAAGCACGTTTGACAATGATTTATAGGGCTTTGACGAGTTTATGAATCTAGTCATTGATGATGCAGTAGAAATAGGACAGAAAAAAAATTCTCAAAGACAACTTGGTAAAAAAATACACATTTCTGCAAACGCAGAAGTAAAAGTTATTCTAATATATTCTAGGCCGTATTTTACTTAAAGGAGATAATATCACTTTAATCCAAGCTGCTCAACTTTAAAATTTTGCAATTTTATATTAAATATGAAAAAAATCATTTTATTGTAATCTTATCACTTCTTCTCCGACTAATAATATATCAAGTTTTACATCTGAAGAGTCTACTGGTACTTTATCCACCAGTTGTTCTTTCAAAGAAATACCTACTATAAACATTTAACCTTGTGCCCAAAAATATAAACTCTATTGAATATAGTAATACGCATACCTTTTAATGGTGCACGAATACAATGTTTTCTACACCATTCTTCCATCCTAGAAAAATATGTGTCATAATACCTATATTTACGATTAACTTTTTTGCTTCTCTGCTAGCTTATCTCTAAAACCCTTTTCCATGGCCTAACCGATTCAAATTTCTATCAAATGCAATGCCAGGAACAATAATTAAATCTAAACCTTGATTGTCCATAGCTTCCTCTCTCATTATACCTCTTTCATCATATCTATTTGGTTCAGGAATTCCCCATTTATTCCTAGAGAATGTATATGGATCCTCTGAATTAAATAAACGCAACATATACATTTTTGAGTTTTCTATAAAAGGAACATAAACATTTTTCCCTTTTTTCATGTCATAACAATAAACATATTTTAAGAATCAAAGATATACCCATATAACAAGATTGCTTTATTATGTTCTTTGTATTTATTTCTCCAGAAGGCATTGATAAATAAACGCTAATTGCTTTACTCTGTTTAAATTCATCAAGAGCACTAAGAGAATGCGTGATAAGCATAGCTACAAGTGATTAACGCAAATATTCATATACCAATAAACACACACTGTTCTTCAATGAGGTGCTGTGGCAAATCTACAAGTATTTTCCAAAGTTGTCTCATCTTTACTTTTGCATGTTGAACATGCATGATAAAAGATAATAAAAATTAATTTGGAATAAACATAAATCTTGCTGATTCTTTAAAAGGATACTCAAATTTCAAATATTTTAGAAATTAACAGAATTATCAATTTAAAACAAATTAACCTAAAGATAACTATAAAATTAAAACAAAGTACAATAAATTATATAAATAAATGAAATAAAAAAAAATAAATTATTAACTCATTGGATGTTCAATTTTTTACTTATTGATTTCACAAAAGTTAAATATATGTTTTATCTTTCAAATACAATAAACTTAAAGAAAATGATATTAGAAATAAAACTAAAAAGATTTTAAAAGATAGTTATATATAACAAATGTAACTTTATAAAAAGATTTAAACCAAGTTCTAAAAAATAAAAAAAAGCTCTTACTATAAAATATACATTGATAATAAAAAATTAAAATACCTTATATTATGAATCATTCGTATCATTAAAAAATTGTTTTAACCATTTCGCTTCTTCTTCCATTTCTTCATCACTCCTCTGTTTCCTTTGTGTATCATCAATTTTTTGAAAACCTGTTATTCTTTCATGATGCAATTTGCCTAAATTTGCACCTTCAGAAGATAACATTTCATAAATTTCATCATTTTCTTTCAAATCATAAGGTTTTCTAGGTATTATATGTACATGAAGATGCGGAACTATTCTATTCAACACAGATAACAAAAAATTCTCAACAAACCTGTTTGTCCTGCGTATTTTCCATCTTGAATAGCAATTGTACAAGATGAAGCGCCAAATGCATTTTCAACAACAGACGATACTTTTTGTACTGTAGAAAATAGACAATGTACCTCAATTTTAATTAATATTATATCATTTAATTATCTATTTAATACTTCTGTATCTAATAAATCACGAAGACGAAGTACCGAACGTCTAGGAATTACAAGAACATGTCCAGGAAGCAACGGTCTTAGATTTACAAGGGCTAAAGAATTCTAAAATAAATATTAACAAATTTCAAAATAAATTACCCTACTTTTGCATGAAAAAAAACTTGTTTGGAAACTATAAAGGGACCAAAATATACTTCTGATGATATTGATTTCATTGAAAACTTTTACAATTAATTTTTATTTTTTAAAGACTAATCAAATGATAAAACCGGTAAAATGTTTAACTTTTTTTAACAATTATGAATATAAATTCCAAGCATCAAACAATTAAACACAAACAGTTAATCATTAAAAAAAATAGTCTCATATAAATATCAAAAATTTATAAGAATATAAATTTATTTTATATAAAATATATCATTAAAACACATTTTTATAAACAACTTTTTTTTTTTTTTTTTAAAAAAACATTTGATATCATCTATTGTTACTTTTTAATATATATAAAAATACTTTTAACATAATTTTTTCACATCCGACTATATATACAAAAATTCTTTTAAGAAGAATATATATATAACAATTAATATATAAAATAAACACTTCTCATTTTAATTGATTCAATTCTTTTAAAAAAATATTTTTCATAAGATATTGATAAGAGATATTCAACGTTGTCTAGGAAACAATGATTTCTAAACATCAAAACTTATGAAAATACACAATATCATTGCACTTATACTCTTCTATTCACGTTTGATCAAAGCAAAACCTGTTATATATAAAGAATATCCTATTTCAGAAAACCTCATTGTTTCTTTTTGTGAATTTACAAACCCAAAAGATTATCTTCTTGACTTAGAAAGATTAAAAATAATACCTGATCCTCCAATTCGGGGAAAAGAAGTTACAATTGAGGCATCAGGAACGCTAAAAGAAGATATTCTTTTAGGAAGCTATGCTCTGTTGAAAGCAAAGTACGAATTTATACCACTTATTAGTGTTAAAGAAGATTTGTGTGAACAGGTTAATTCATACAACAATTTAACTTTTTTATAAAAAAAATATTAATTATAAAATAAGGCAAAGAGGATTGATATTAGATGTCCTATTAGAAAAGGTTATTTTTCAGTAAATCAAACATTCTTCATTCCAAAAAATATCATTCCGGTAAGTACCATTCCAATAAATTATTATGTTTTTGTCCAATAGTATACAAATATAATTCAAATTTAGGGAAAATACATTGTTTTATCAGATGTTATGACAGAAAAGAATCAAAGAATTGCATGTTTTTCTATCAGTGTGGTTTTTGGGTCACGGATATTTGTCAACAATAATTCTTGAACATTTTATATTTTTGAAACAAACTTCATATTATAAAAACAATCTTTTTTTTTGGAACATTTGCATTAAATCATTATTAGCATGCTATTAAAAATTAATACATGATTTTTGTTTTTTTTCTTCCATATACAGTTTATTATGTTCATAGAAATCAAATACTTATATTTAAAATTACGTTTTTCAAAATGATTTCAAATTATATATTTTCTTCTTCAAAGAAACCCTTTTTAAAATCAATATACTTCATGATTCGTCCCCCATTATATGTTTCACTTTTTTTAAAACAGAATCTTTTTCTGGGTCATAAGGATGTTCTTTGATTTTCATTAAATAGATTACAAAAACATTACAAGAAAATATTACCTTTACTTGGAATTTCTAACAAAGAAGGCAATGCTTGAGAATATGCTTCAATTTTTGGCCGAATACGATCAGCAATCTAAAAAATATAAGCCTTTCTAAATCCTATTTCTTTAATTTGAAGTTATACATGTTGATTAATTAGAACAATACCAATATCTGCACGAAAACCTGTCAGTTCATCAAAAAACGCCTCAATTACAGATGTTTCCGTTTCTATAGACAATTAACTCAATATTTCTAGAAATTAACAAAAAAGTACAAACCAGTATTAACAACCAAGAAGTTTCTTTTTTGTTCATTATTTACATGTCCTATTCCTGCTAAAAGAAACCCAATTACTGAATCCTACATAATTTAATTTTTACAAAAATTAAACAAAAAAAACTATTCTTTTTTACTAACCTCATCACCAATAATTCCAATCAAAGCTCTATCATTTACAGACGTAGAAAGGGTCATTAATTACTTAAAAAGACTAAACTTTTTTATCAAGAACGTTTTTCTAATCGGAGATATCGTCAAATGTGATAAAAGTCGATAAAAGATGATCTTATTAAAAGATAAAAGAACTTAAATTTAATAAAATGAAATACTGGAAATATATTAATATAACTCAAACAAATTATCCTATGCTTTTTCCTGATGAAAAAATCCTTTTTATACAATCATCAGTTACACTTTATGATCCGTCTGTATCTCTTTTACAGTATTACAACAATATTGATATAAGAAACTAGTTTTTTTGAAAAATATTTTCACAAAGAAGGAACAGTTTACCTTACAACTCATAGGATTTGTTTTATATACCCATCTACTTCTTTTATTGAACCATTAGGTTTAGATCTATCAAAAATAGAGAAACTTGATGCATCTGTACAACTTTTCTAAAATATCTAAAAATATCTTCTTATATTAATAATTTAGGGAGGAATATTTAAATCTTCACAAAAAATAACTATTTATTATAAAAAAGTACAATCTATAGATGAATCAGAAACATCCAAAACAACTACAAAATCAAAAACGTCATCATCTTTCACAGAAAATTCATGGATATGCACAGTATGTAGCTTTTACAATTCTGTTCCAGAAAATTATTCAATTGAGCAACCGTTACCTCCGTGCTTGACATGTGGAGTCTCTACTTACAACTTCTTATCAAGTCTTCCTAAATCATCATCTATTACTATCTCTTCAGTAAAAAATTCCGAATTTTTAGAATGTCACCAATGCACTTTTTTAAACCATCCTGCTCTTAAACAATGCGAGAGCTGTGGTATTCATCTTATATCTCAAGAAAATAATACACGATCATTTGATTCAGACTCTATTGTTAAATATACGCGTTCATCATCTCAAAAGAACATTAAAGATAGTTTCTGCAAATTAGAATTCAAATCAGGAGGAGAAAAACCCTTTTATGAACGACTAAAAGAAGCAATTTGTCAAAAACTATGGATGATTAAAACCAACAAAATAGAACATCATATAGACAAAAATAAAAAAATAGGTGGTATCAGTATTTTACAAAATGTAAAGGAAAACGTCTTGCTAAATAATGCACACATCCTAAATCATGGACTTTCAGATCTTAATACATTAATGTCTAAAGCTAAAGAATTGGTAATCTCTTCTCAATATCTTTAAAATATTCAATATTATATACAGGTTGCACTAGCAAATTCGCTTAGATTAGAACTTCAAACATCTCCTAATGTTTCATATAATACGCAAAATACATTACAAGATTCTATACAAACAATTGGAATACAAACTCCAATACAAATCCAAGATTTTTCTGATCATCTTGTAACTAAAACAATAACAAAAGACGATAACATGTACTATATTGAGTTAGCAAAACAAATTGCCGAATTTCTTGGAAATGGAGTTTTAAAAAAAGAAGGTGGAATAATGACTCTTACTGATGTTTTTGCATTGTATAATAGAGCCAGAGGTGTTGGTAAGTCCTATTTGCCTATATTTAATTTTCTTTATTAATCTTACTAAAAACCAAGACCTTATCAGCCCAGAAGATTTGTTAAGAGCTTGTGAATATTATAAAACCTTGAATCTTTCCATTAAACTTAGACGTTTTGAAAGCGGCCTTTTAGTTTTACAAGAAAAAGAAAAAAATGAAGAAAAAATAATCGCACAACTCACGTCCTGGATTAAAAATACTGCACGTGGAGTTACTCCATTCGAAGTTGCTGATCAATTTCAATGGAGTATGGGTATTGCCTATGAAACATTAAGAGTATAAAATCGTTTTTTCCCAATTTTAACTGACTTTGTGCAACAGATAGCTGAACAAGAAGGACTATTGTGCCGCGACCAATGCTTTGAAGGTCTTTATTTCTGGGAAAACCGAATTGTACTCTATTAATTAAAATGCCATTACGATTTAACTTTTCAGGAAGGCATTTCTGTACAGAACGGCCCATCAGTTGCTTTATCAGTCACATCCACGGTATCATCTGCATCTTTATAAATCGACATATCATCATTATGTTTATTAACAAGTCGAACACGTTCCATAACAAGTCGACGACGAGACAAACCCACTAACTCTGCAGATTTTCTAAAAATAAGTTCAGTACCAACCATATCCTCCCAACGTCCTCTATATACATGTCGACCCCACTTTAAAAATGGCGTAGACGTATGAAGTCCCTTCATCAGTAAATTTTCAATTATATTGATGATCTCAAACATGCTAACCACAAATTTTATAGGGTCATTTAATGACGGGCCCTTTGATGCATTGCAAAAAGACACATCATTCATTACTAAATCAACTACTACTAATTCCGTTGATGTAAATAAAGTAGACATTTCAGAAATCTCAGATAAAACAGGAAATTCTTCAGACGAAACGGAGACTACAGACGATATAGATTCCTTTTGTTCTTTAAACGATTCTTTAAATTCTACTTTTGAAATACCATCTGATTCACTATTCAACATTTTTGTTAATTGACAAAACTATACTCTATAGGGCTTCATCAACAACCCTAGATTCTTTAAAAAGCAACGTAATATACAATATTTGACCATTAAATGACAATATCACCAGGAGAAAGACGTGCAACAAACAAGCGACTTGTGCGTCATTCACCATTAATCTATCGGCTGCCAAGAAATGCACGCAACATTGTATACAGGGCGCTATATGGAATATTTAAATTATTTAAGGGACGATTAAGAGGAATTGCAAGAATTACACAAGCCATTCATTTTATAGGAGGCGGGCTGCCTGTTATTGGGTGTCAAATTGCATTTATTGGAACAAGAATAAAAAGGATAAAAAAGGATTATTCTGTAGAAGTTCTTCGTCGGTATGAGAATAATAAACCAAGATTTAGTATAGCATTAGATTCAATGGTAAATGATCAAGAAAACTCTTTACTGAAACCTGTTTAATCGTTTTAATTAACTTTAAGTAGAGCGGATGGGTTGGGATAGCACTTTTTATATTGAGTGTTGGATGTGCAGTTCGCTGCTTTACTGTTTCTCGTCGCTACCGTCTCTTTGAGCGTAAAGTAAGTGTAAAGAAAAAAATACAAATGTCAAGTGGGAAATATACATCTTTCAAATGCAAATTGTACTAATTATAAAATACGAAATATAATCAAGTAATATACAACACAAAACAATATATAACAAGATATACTAAATAAACAACCGCCAAATATTGAATCCCACTACTCGTTATTTTTGAATATTCAATATTCAATATATTTGCTTTATACTAATAATACAGGAACCTCCACGAAGCACAAGTGCACGTTGCACAGTACGCGATCTTTCTACTTCACCATCAACACCTGGATTTTTAATGCGTTTTTGGCGTGATACACGCAATGAACCATTAGTAGAGTCGACAACAGATATAACAACAGCTGCATCTACAGAAAACAATTCAAAAGGGCCAGCAACTAGCAATACATCTGAGCATGTCTGGGAATTAGCAGTTTGGGATCCATCAAAACAACTAATCCTGTTTTTCTGGTATATTTTAATATCATAATGTATACAAACAATTGATACACATAGTTTTTTCAATCCTGTTCACCTTATCTTATTATGGTACCATCCACTTAGTTTAAAACATCTTATATTAGTGGCAACAATCGCCTTTCAGGTTTAATTATATAAAACTACATATAGAAACTAATAAACATTAGCTCTTTCTTTTACATCGAGCGTATGCTGGCTATGTTGCGGATAAATCAATCATTCATGGAGAAGTATTTAATGAGTATTCCAAAAAATTCGTAGAACCACGTTTATTTCCATATAAACGGGATGTTGCAACATCAACGCATCCGGATATTGTTCAGGTTGAAGTACACACGCCTTATGGAAAACCGAATAAAAGCATACACTACCCTTCCGTACCAGCATCTAATAGAATCCGATCTTTAATCGAAGATGAATGGAATACGCCAAGTAAATCTCAAAAAGGGATGTTTAAAAAACTCCCTATGTCTCCTATCAAAAATATTCAACTATCTCCTGCCAAAGGATTTCGCCCTGCCAACTCTTGGTCTGTCAATGCATCTACAAACCATTTTCGTCCTTGTCCAAATACCAAATCAACCGCAAAACATCTTTAAAATCCAACATACTATCAACAATATATCTATCACACTTTCATTTATGATTATATATAATAATATGCTTGTTTCTAATATTGCAAAAAAAATCTTAATTCATAACAAAGCTCTTGAACAACAAGTAACCAAAGACTACCAATGTTGTAATAAAACATATGTAATAGAAGCACAAATACCAGTCTATTATATATATATATATATACAATACATTATATCACGTTATATTAACCAAAGAATATATATAACCCAAAATTTTCCAAGAATTTTTCTACGATCCTTCTATTATCCTTTTTTCCTTACAACTAATTAATTTAAATAATCAACTATATAAATATATAAAGAATTACGGCCAACACTATACACCAGGAATAATAAACACTTAAAGCGTTCGATACTATTTGGCTATATATGCGTTTCTCACAATATGCAAAAAAAGAAATGAAATTATAATTCTTTAAAGAAAAAACTTTTCGAATCTTTGGTTTTAATGGAATCAAAAATATTATTTAGAAAGTTTCTACCAAGTCAATCATATCATTCGACACATAATTCTCCAACACAAATCCTTAACAATGATCAATGGAAAGAGATTCTTCTTTGGATGTTAAGATTTCGTTCGCATTTTTCCTTTTTCTATATTCACTGAGAGAAATTCTTTTCGGAAGAGATTCTAAAATAGAAGTAGGACTCGTAAACAACGTAGAAGATTGAGCGGGTTCCAATTCCGAAGTCAAAGGCGATGCAACTGTAAACGAAGAGACATGAGATTCAGATGTTGATGAAAATCCAACATCAGGTTTAAAAAGAGATGGTGTTAACGGTTTATCTAATAGTTGAGATGGATCGGAAACGGGCACAGTAGCAATTGATTCCGGAGAAGTAAATTCAGGTAATAATTTATCCGATGATTCAATACCAGGCAAAAGTTGCCCTAATAAAGTTATATCCGATAACGGAGGTGGACTTTCACGTTTAACGGAATCATCCTGTCCTACAGATTTAGGTATTTCAGAATCATCCAACTCCACAGATTTAGGCATCTCTGAATCGATATTGATTTGTAATTCAGTAATAACATTTTTCAATTTTTGTTTATTTTTCCTCATAATTTTTTTAGTATCAATTTTAAGATTCTCTTCCGTCCACCGTTTCATCCACATCTTCTTGCACGGCAAAATATCATTCATATCAAGATCTTCCGAATATTTCTTGAAAATACCATTTGTAATTTTTCTATGCTTATGCATTCTAGAAATTCTAGAAGGCACACGACCAGGATGTTGCGAAAGCGACTTGGCATTTGAAGATTCTTCTTTAAAAGTATTAGAAATATAAGAGAAACAGATTGTTGAAAACCTTGTTTAGTAGAAGACGAAAGTGTTCTACGATAACCATATGTTTTATGATTTTCACTAGATTTTCCCTCACTTTTTTGTTTTCTTTTTTTTGCAACATGTGTTTCTTCTTGTTCTAACTTCTCTATACGAGCCAAGATATCCTTAATTTTACGCTCTTCTCTTGCAGATAATGCATTATTAGACGCCGAATCTATATTAGAAGCTATTCCAGTAAATAATTCTGACATTTCACAAACATTTTGAGATTTATTTACAATACCTGGATCATTTTCTAACTGAATTATAGATTTATCTAAACCATCATTATCAGCATAATGATTCGCATTATTTAAAGGAGAAACTGTTTTTTTTTTGCTAGCTTTAATATCGCTTTTTGAAATATTTGCAAACAAACGTTTCAATCTAAACAAAATACACTCCTTGCCTAATTCACATGCACACTCCAAACTATCAATAAAATAGCCCAAATTTTGATTATATTTAAGTTCATCTTCAGGAATATACTCATGATTTTCTAAAATACTAGCGGGATGATTTACATCCCAATTCCAATCAATAGTAATTTCAGATCCAAGAGGAATATCTGTCAACGAACAAAGCGCCACATGAACATATGAATCATCTTCCGATATTACAGTAATCAACTTAGTATTGGGTTTACAACTCCGACGAATAAACCTCGACTCGGTCCCATATCTTCTAGTATCCACACAAAGCTTTGAATCAGAAACAAAATAAACAAAAGGTTTAGGCGCAAGAAGATACGAATATTGGTTCATCGAATCAACTTTATATTCCTCTTGTAAACATATCTCACCCTTAAATTCCCTAATAATTTTCAAAGGAGCAATACATTCATCCGCATGCAGGGAAAAACGCATCACCGACGAAACATCCGAATAATTTATCACAGACCGCACCGAGGTCGCCGGCAAACACCTCGACGTAAAGTAATCCCCCGAAACAACCAACATTCCCCCAGACTTGTCTTCCAACAACATAGAAATATACGCCCGTGTACCCATCGTCATCACCACATTATCCTCAATAATCGAATACCCCGAATACCCCCACTCACTCCTCCCCTCCTCCCTCTCCAACCGCTGTCCCGACCGCCCCTTCCGCACACCCTCCTGCTTAACACACGGATGACTCTGCCTCCCCCCCCCATTCACCCGCGACCTCACTCCCCGCCGCCGCCGCTGCTTCTCCACCGCCCTTTTAACATCCAGCGGCCGAGGCAAACATCGGTCACACAAATACTCATCCGGCACATGCAGCTGGTCAATACCCACACATACCGCATGCTGCCACACATAACACCGCTCGCACTACGCATCCCCACCGTCAAACACTCTTCTTCTTTACCCTCCACCTTTTTATACCTGAATCGTAAACCCATCGTCCTCTTCAAGACCGCATATACACCGTATCACCCCTTCGTCATCCAGCTCATCTCTATCCTGTTTCAAACTGTTTTTCAAAGAACCCTCTTCCAAGGACTCTGCCATGTTCATCAAATCCTATGTTTTTCCTTCCGGCTCTTTGTCAAGCGCAGCAGGCGCATCAAAGCCTGTTTTATGCGGAAATTTTCAATGCGCGGTTGTTGGTTTTTTTTTCTTTATAAAGAGAGAGAGAAGATCAACGGGTTTGCAGTGTTGAGCACGGCGAGCACAGCGAGCACAGCGAGTGTCGTGGCGTTGTCATGGAGTTGCCAGGGCATTGTTAAGGGGTTGCCCCAGCAACGACGGTTGCCATGGCGTTGCCCTGTCGAGTGTCGTCGCGGTTGCTGTTGCCCCGGCAACTCCATGGCAACGGAACGACCGTCACCCTGGCAACGGCATAGCAACGCCGTAGTAACGGCATAGCAACGGACATTGCCATGGCAACTCCATGACAACGCCACGACACTCGCTGTGCTCGGCCGCACTCGCCGCCGCGACAACGACAATGAACCCCAGCACGGCCGACACAGAGCGGATAACAGCGCCGGAAGAGCACTGCTCGCTGGTGTTTTCAAAGATGAATCAAGTGAGCAAGAAGGGTGGGGATGGACGGGGTTTATTTTTGTTTCTTAGAGAGTAAAGGGTTGGGATATTATTCGTTGACGGAGACGGTGTTGAGGGTTTGTGTTTTGGGGAAGCAGTTGGTGATTCGGCAGAGTCCGGGTATGTTTTATTTGCATAAAGGGGATACGGGGGGTGTTGTGTGGAGGGTGTCGGCTTTTTGTGTGGAATATCTTCTTTCGCGGGAGTGGTTTACGTGTCATCTGGGTGATTTTCAGATGGTTGAGTTAGGGGCGGGGGTTTCGGGGATAGCAGCGATGATGTTAGGGGTTAGGGTTAGGAGATATGTGGTGACGGATGTGGCGCATCTTTTGAAGCATTTGTATAAGAATATACGGGAAAATCTGGGGCTCCGGCCGGATGCCGGGGAAAAGCAAGATGTGTTGGAAAAAAACGCAAACATATCTGTTATGGAGCTTGATTGGGCGGAGAGTCCAAAGACTTATTTAAAAAACCTCGATTTTTTCTTAAGCAAAGCGTCTAAACATCTTTGTATTTTAGCGTTTGATACCATTTATAATCCTCACGTTACAACGCATTTTGTAAACACACTAGTCGCTATTTTTAAACATTTTCACTCAAACTATCAGAGTATCGTTGCTATTATATGTCAAGAACTTCGTTGCTATGATACACTTTATGACTTTCTTGAAAAAATGCAACCACACTTTTACATACATGCAATTCTTGATCAGCAACTGCCAACAGAATATCAAATATACATTGTACGGCTCAAGTTACAAAATTAATCTTATTATTACAAAAAATATATAGGAAAATTAAACTCAAACATTGTAAAATAAAATAGTATTTAATTTGTTCTTTTTTAAAAAACGAATTATTTTGAAAAAATTTAACATTAAATATTTATGATAATAAAAGTTTGTAATTAATTGACATATATAAAACGTTACAAGTTATTAGTATTTATACAAAAAAAAACAATAAGAATTAGGTTTAATAATAACCATGGATCACAATGAACATTTTTTAAAAATACAAGAATCAACATCTGTTCTTCCTTTTCTTCATATTATAGAGAATCTTAAAGCAACTCCAAGAAAAGGATGGCTACATTTTGATATAGAAAATCCAGGTTTTAATAAGTTTATATTTTTATTATTTAACAAGAATAGAATCTATTGTATTTTAATTATATCAAAACTAGAACATATCTAATTCTAAATAGGCAAGCCATATGTATAGAATGTCTATTATTTCAATGTTATTTACATCTCCATTCATTAACCGTGATAAGTAAGTTTTTATCTTTCTTTATAAAAAACAAAAAAAAAGTAGATGTATAAAAATGGCACTTGTACACGATATGGCAGAATCCATTGTTGGTGACATAACACCGTTAGACAAAATATCTCCAGGTATTTTCTACAAAATTATAAATTATCGATTTCTAATTTTTCTAGAGGAAAAACATAAACGCGAATTAGATGCAATGATAACATTAACATCTAAGATTTTACCCAAAACACAGTCAGAAGCAGCTAAGGAGATGCTTGATCTGTTTCTTGAATATGAAGAAGGAAAAACACCAGAAGCGTCTCTTGTTAGAGACATTGATAAATTTGAATTATTAATACAAATGATTGAATATGAAAAAAAAACCAAAAAAAACTTACAACAATTCTTATGTGTTATTCCAGAAATCAAAAACTCTCTTATTTTAAAATGGGTAAACGATATTCTTAAAGAAAGAGACGAGTTCTGGAAATCTATAAATTATTAAATTTTTAAAATATTACTAACAAACCAATATTCAACTAAATATTTTCTCAAAGTTAAATAACTAATATGCATACTTTATAATCTTTTTATTAATAATTGTCTTCGAGATAAATTAATTTTGCCATTTTATGCCTTATAACTAATCCCATCAAACCCATTACAGCTTGAATTCCCATTATTATCATTGTTAATATATCTTCTCTTTTAGGCCCTAATACAACTAAAATAGAATTGATAATTGTAAGATTAGTTGTTCCTTGAATTTCTTTAGTATCTGGATGTATTTTCAATCGCACAATGCCTATTTTTGCTAATGTTCTAAGAATTATTGCAGATAATAAAGACGGCTTTTGCGTAAACATTATCATTGAAGGTTCTAAAAGACCAGTTGACAAATTAAGTCTACATTAAAAAATCAAAATAATACATAACAATATAGAAACTATTACTTAGGCATCCTGTGTCTAGGACATTCAACAATTCCAAATAGCTGAGGTAACGACAAAATAAAATTAAATATTTGCGGAATGAAAAATAAAAGTATTGTTTTTGAAAAATGTCCTATAATACCAACAATTGCGAATATCATTCCTGAAAAATAACAATATGTATCACCAACAAAAACAGATGCCGGATACCTACAAACCATTAATAATATTAAACAACCCAAACATCAAACAATAACCAATTATGGTATAATAAAGCCACTGAAGTACCTATAAAAGGTAATAAAAAATAAAGTGAAAATAAATGAGAATCAACAGCGAGAGTTGATGATCGAGAAACATACAACAAATCATTAATTACAATACAAAGCGAAATCACAATAGATTGTCCCACTTCTACACCGTTTATTCCTGCAATTATATTTATAGAATTAGGACAAAAAATAGATAATGCTGCCATGTAAAAATAATACATCCATCCTTATAAAATATCAAACACGAACATATAAAGAGTTCAAAAATACCTATTTGAATAATATTCCCAAAAAAGGGTCGAAGAAATATAGGAACTATAACATATGTAACATTAAAACCAACATAATACACAACAAGAATCGGAATAGACGATAATGCTGGCATAAAAAGTTTATATCTCCAGCGTATATCAAAAAGGTCGTCAGCAATTCCTAAAAGAACCATACTCTGAAGCGATAAAATAGCAGAAAGATATTCTCCTAACTATTTTTTTAAAAATATCAAAATCAAATATCGTATATATACAATATATATATATATATACCTTATCATGAGGGAACAATTGATGTGTTTCTTTTCCCTTTACAGCTTCATATACATCTCTATTTCCACCTCCAGAAGTCATAACAAAATACTTGTAAAATGAAAATGGAATAAATAAAAACATAGAAAAAATATAAATTACTGAACATATAATTCCCATTGCTTCAGGCCTATATAAATCAATAATATCTCTACCTTTTTACTCGTATTTCTACCGCAAAGGTTTTCCTGGTTTATTTAAATCTTTTCCATGAAACCCCACTTTAATAAAAAAGGAAGAAAGCACAGGAATAGTCTTAAAAGTAACAATGCAAGAAATAATTGAAAACTCAAGAGAAACAATTAATGGATGTTCATTTCCATTTATCATATAAGCAATTCCAATCATACAGATTGCAAACAAAAACGAATTCAAAAGCCATTTCATATAAACCTAAAACAATTTAATCAGTATTCAGGAAAAATAATAAAAATATATCTACTGATTGTTATTCTGTACTCTTTTTTAAAAAAAGGTTAAATTACGATACAAACATTTCTCAAGATTTTAAAGAAAAAATTTATCATAAATAAAAAATAATCTTATTATTTATACATTTTTATACTTGAAAATCAAAAAATTTCATATAGTATTTGTATATTTCTTTTTTTCCAGAAAAATTGATTTAATGGAATGGAAAACCATTAAAACAACACATGAAGATCTTATTCATGATGTTACTTATGGTATTTAAAGAAAATTTAGAAAAATAACACATGAACATACGGCTAAAATAGAAAAGATTATTATGGAAGAAGATTAGCTACATGTTCTTCTGATTTACGAGTAAAAATATTCGATTATGATGATGTTACAGGAGAATGGCAGGAAAATGATTCTTGGAAATCAGCAGATGCACCTATTCTTAAAGTTATATGGGCAAATCCACAAGGCAACTATGTTATTAGCAAATACAAATGCTAATAGTGTTAATAGTTGGTCAAGTTATAGCTATATGTTCTATAGATAGAACTGTAAGAATCTTTGAAGAACAAGAACATGGTTTTTTAGAGAACTTTTTTTTTATGGGTTTTAACAGAATAAATAGAAGCCAAAAACTCTGGAAAACGGTGGTTAGAAAAAGCACGTCTTGTAGATTCACGAGGAGCGGTTTTAGATATATGGTTTGCACCTATTCATTATGGACTTAAATTGGCATCTGTATCAGCAGATGCAGTTGTTCGTATATACGAAGCACTTTCCCCAAACGATTTATCACAATGGACATTAATGGATGATATTTTACTTTTACCAAATCCACCTCCACGAGATATTGAAAGCTCTTTTTGTTTAACATGGTGTCCATCTCGATGGGATGATCAACAGTTATTGGTTGGCGCAATGAACACTGTTAGTATTTATAAACAGAATTCAAACAATAAATGGAAAGCAGAAGAATCATTAAATGGACATACGGATTTAGTCCGTGATGTTGCATGGGGTGCTAACATGGGAAGATCATATCATATTGTTGCTACAGCTTGCAAAGATGGACATGTACGAATTTTTAAATTAACAAAAATACCAAACTATATATCCAATAATGACATTTTACACAATCCAGATTCTACTCAAGTAAAAAAAGATTACATAGTAGAACTGGTTGGAGATTTTGACGATCATATGGCACAAGTATGGAGAGTAAGTTTTAACATCACTGGCACAATATTATCAAGTGCAGGTGATGATGGGAAAGTAAGATTGTGGAAAGCAAATTATGCGGGTGACTATCAATGTTTAAGTGTAATTTCTATGGAAAAAACTCAAAAAGACATTATTATTGATAATTAAAAAGAATCTCTAATATACTAATTTCTACAAAAACATATAGAAAAATAATTACCAGAAAATTTTTTTGTTATAAATCCATAATCCCAAACGTACACAAGAGTGTATTATACTAGACCAAGTATTTACACCCATCTCAATCATATTAAGTATTCTATTGAATTCGTACAAAGCAAATGTGACTACAAATAATATCCACATATAAACAAACCATCTTATAACATTAGGTATATAAAACGTTAACAATAATTTGATATAATAGCTAAAAGGATATAATAACGGCTTTTGTAAGTAAGATTCATTTCTTCGTTGTATTTTGGTCAACTCCATAGAACTGTGATTTTGCTTATTAGATAATAAACATTTTTTTTTAATATTTTTGTTAAAATAATCTTGAGTAAAAAATATTTGACCAATTTTTTTTTGTTTCAATGTTAATAAAAAAGATGAATATTCTTGAGTCAATTTCTTGTGAAAAGGAAGCCTTTTATCTACTTTAAAACAATCAGAAAGCATCAAATTTGCCGATATATTATTAAAAGATGAACCGGATATTTTATTTACAAAAAAAAGCGACTTCTTAATAGATTTAAAAAAACAATCCCAAACAAAAAGCCTACTAGAATAAATGGAACCACCAAGAGCATAATTATTCTTATCGGAAACTTTGCTTTCCCTATTTTTCAGAAACTTCTTGACCCATAACTTTCTATTTAATTTATTTCGTAAATCTTGTAGTTTATATGTTTGTTTCGTAGAATCATCTGAATCTATATCATATTTTAAATGAAAAGAAGACATTTTACAATTCTAAAAAAACAAAAACACTATTAATTAGTTTTAAAGGCTCTCTCATTTTCTAATTCTTTTTATAAGGCATCGAGAGATAAAGACCAGCCATTTTTAATAAATTTTAGAAAAATTTATAACACTAAAACATACATAAACTTATTATACACTAAAAAACATTTTAAGAATATCATACAAAGAATAAAATAAATAAACACTCAATTGCCTTACACAAAAAATTATATGATAGTAGAACCAAACATTTGACTATACAATACAGGAAAATTTCGACGAAGAACCTCTCTATCTTCAGAAACACCTACAAAAAGTGCAGATACGCCAGATCGAATAACAATTAACGCTGTACTGCATACTTGAAAACTGATAAAGAAAGAAACAAATATAACAGCCAAACTGTATGAACCTTCACTGTTATACTGTGGACTGGTAATTTTCAAATAGAGGAAGCATAAAAATGCCGAAATACATGCAACAAAAAGTACCCCGCTTCAAAATTATAAAAACTTCGCTCTAAAAAAAAAAAGAAAACTTACAAAGATAAAACGTTATAGATTAAACAATCATTAACGAGAGCATCTACTCCACTGCGTTTAAACATCCTCCATGTACTAAAAGAATTAGTATGAGAATTTTGATAACAAAAAACTACTCTCTCGCTGCCTTTAAATATTTTTTACCATAGAGAGCAATCTGCGCATAACCTAAAGACCATAAATATAACTTATAATAACAAAAAAAGAATTACAATAGTGATTAAAGTATTGAACTAACCAATCCAAAAATGTAACTATACAAGATACAAAACACGAAATTATAGTTCCTATGACATCACCAGAAGATGATCTATCGTACATAAATGCGTTGAGGATATCTCTTAAGATCTGAACAACAGAAGCTACCAGAGACCCAAAACAAATACTTCCAAAAGAATATGTCATGGTACGTCTAAAAGAAGAAATAGTTGCATGTTTTGGGATTCCTTCAGGAGTGTTAAACCCATAATAATAAGAGCCATATACTCCGCAAATAGTAGTATGAACAACATTCTTAATAACCTCTGTTATCCAACAAGCATTAAAGACTAAAAATGATTAAAAACATTTATAAAAAAACCGTATTATATACATAAAAAGAGCATCACTATCAACGAATACTTAGACTCACAGCCCAAGCCATTATCAACACATTCTGGTTTCTTTGTTCCATTGTACGTATAATCAGAAAACTTAATAGAAGATGCCACAACAGTGATATAGAACCTAAAAAAAACTAAGAAAATACAGATAAACAGTATTTCAAAACAACCATGTAAAGAATAACAGAGAAAAAATTACTCCGCAAAAACTAACAAAGTATACACTGAAATAATACTTTGATATATCCATAGCAAACTGCAAATATGAAGTCGCCAGAGGGATACGTGATCTCCAACTGTAAAAACAAAACGCAAAGAAAAAAGTTAATATTAAAAATACTAGATAAAAATTTAAAATTCAGTCGATTTATGTTATATATACCATACATATCGAAATCATATATAACCCTTTAATTAAATAATATGCACTGACAGCTAGGCTTAGGACCTTAACAAGATCAGTACTATTATCTCAAATTTCCAAATGATTACAATCTGAAGTATTCCTGTTATCCATATAAATTGCTTTGTGTAAATACGTGCAAGTAAAAAGTACAAGAAAGAAAAAATAACTGAAAATCCAGCAGAAAGTAAAAAGAGGATACATGTGTTTCTGTACACCGAAAAAACAACATTTAAACAGTCTCCAAATACAAACATTTCATACTCACAAATTTATTGAAAATCTATCATTTCTATAAAAATTATGACGACTCAAAATCCCTAGTCATCAACAAGTTAGAAAATATCTCTCTACTCCCCCTAAAAGCCTTTATCTTTACCTATTTGAAAAAGATAACTTATCGACTTCACTGAAATATAAACAAACCCAGAAAAACTTATAAAAAATAAAACCGCCGCCCAAACCTAAAAAAAACCTCTTATAAGACCCTCTCAAAACACCTCGTTTTGGAACTTTTTCCACTCACATCTTTCCATTTTCCATCCACTTTAAATTTCTCCGAAAACTCAATTGGCTCTTGTTTTTGAGACATAGAAAAAGATGGAGGAGGATTTGACAAATAGTCGTATCCGGCTCCTGTTTCATACGCTTTCATCTCACTTCTACCCATTGTTCAGTCTCTTTTTTACGTCTTTTAAAAAAAATTTGCGTTATTCATTCTCTGGAAAAAAATCGAGTGTTTTTATATAAAACCTACTTATCGCTCGATGTCCAAGCGGCACCTCCGCACAAACCATGATAAGTTTTTAAAATGTAAAATTAAGTTTTTGAAGGTTATTTGAGGACGAATGAGGAGGAAAATGATAGAGAATTAGAAAGGAAATAGTGAGGAATTTATTGTTGTTTTTGATTTTTTTTTTTTGAGCAAAAAATCGGTATTTGACAGTTATTTTTTCATTTAAAAAGCACATGTTGGTATTGGGTGGAAAAGCATGATTAAAATGAAGAAAAAAGGAACTCCAAGGACGAAGGATAGCCATATGGGATCTTTTGGAGAGGCGCTGCGTCTGGGGTCGACGTTGCCTCCGGCAAAATTTCATCAACACGTGGAAAAATTTTCGTCTGAAACAGCATCATCTTTTGCATTGGGAGATATGGTTTTGCTTTTGGACAAAGAAGAAGATGTAGGGAACACGCTTGAAAAATCTTTTGAACGTTGTAGTTATAACAACACGTGTCGAAAAAACGATTTTCAAGAGATGGATGATATAGATAAAAATGTATATACAATCAACAAAGAACTTTCGGAGAATAGTGATAGTTCACAAAAGAGGAACCAAGAGTTTTCTATTCCTAAAAACCTTGAACGACAAAAATATCCTAGACTTCAATATTACCCTAACAAAGTAACATCACTAGCATTTAGTCATAAGGAAAATCCAGAACTCTGTCAAACTATCTCAAATGGATCATCATTACCCGGTCATTGTTCTCCCCCAAGTAGCGCTTCATGTTGTGTTTCAGAAGAAATTGTTGTATGTAAAGATTTCTCTTTTAGTAAAAAAAATCTAAAAAAACATTTATTATCATCATCAATCACAAAATTTCATAATTCTGTGGAGGAAAACAATCTTCTCTGTGTATCCGAAAAAAAAAAAAATATTTGTATGCAAGAAACATCCAATGACAAAATTCTTGATAATGAACTATCGGACTTGGATTTTTATGATAATGATGAAGGCATATTTCCTTTTGATAAAAATCATTCTTCTCCTTTAATGTCTTTCAAAGAATTACATGAAAAAAATGGGAAAAAGTCGTTTAATAAAGATGAAGAAAAAATTGAAAATGAAAAAGAATGTACTATTGTTATTAAAGAGAAAAATCTTCAAATGTTTGACCATTCTCAAAAAATAGAACTTTCTCCTTATAGCGATAATGAAGATTTATTTTGGGCAGAAGATTTTCAAGATGAAAATCCTTATATACCATTATTTAAGAAGCAAACATATGAAAGATATAGCTCTTCTGATGATATTTGGAGTTATTATACTTCATCACTTGGTTCAGAAACGAATGATACAAACACGGAAAAAGACATAAATCGAATCCCAAATGAATGTTTTTTTGATGACTTCAATACACCAAATCAAAGAGGAGATACAACAGACGAAGATCAGAGTTTTATAATAAAAAATAGTCATATAAAAAAAGAATCTAATGCATCTAATAATGATACAAAAGAAGAAAGTTCGTGTTTTACTAAAATCCCTGATCATACTTTAACACATCATAATTCTAAAGCATCTACATTAGCTAAAAAAGAAGATTCAGAATCAAATCAAGCTTCTACAGTTGCATTGTCAATGAACTCTGGAATTGTTATTCCCAATACAGTAAATAAACCTCCATTATTAGGAACCTGGACTCGTGATTTAAAAAGACCAATGGGAATTATTGATGGCACATGTACTAATGTAATCAATCCAATAACATCTTCTAGTACTATTTTGTCACCAACTTCAACAAATCTTTCTCCATCATCTATTCCAAGTTTAGATGATATATTAGATACATCTGCATTTGTTCAGCTTTCTTCTTCAAATTCTTCTTCTTCTTCGATTACTAAAAATTACTTGTCTGATTTTTATCGTTGGGATAAAATTCCTATAGGAACATTTCGACGTCATCAACAAAGATTTGCAAATACACGTGAAGAGCTTATAAAAGGAGAATGGTATGTACTAACGAATAAATCAAGACGGCTTCGAAGCAATGTTCCTATTTTAGGAACTACTGTTTGTCATAAAAAGAGACCGCGAAAGCGTAAATATAGAAACAAACTGAAAAACAACATCGAGTTATTCGAAAATGAAGAAGAAACTGATAGAGAACAGTGTGGTCTTGGTCTTGGTCCGCAATTAAGCCCTCTTTTTAACGGATTGTTTTAATTTTTTGAATATTCTATTTATTTTTCTGTATAAGAATATTAAAACATTTTGTTCATTAATATATATGCAATTTTTCAGAAAATATAAAGTATATTTTTTATATATTTTTGACTCTTTCCGCTGAAACTGTCTATTTAAAAAAGCAAATATATAGAGCTTATCTTAAAATATCAAAAACATAATTATATATTTCATAAAACCCAATAAATTTAATATGTTAATAAAGATAAAAACTATTATTTTTTTAAAAAATACAAAATTCAAATTAAAAAACTATACTAAATATACGAACAAAACTTACTCTCTAGGTTTTGAAAATTCGCACTAATATCAAAGTTAAACAACATTATAAAATTCAAGTCAACAAACTCTCATAATTAAATTATCATATCCATATTTATCCATTTTTTCAATAGCTCTTGCAGCATCCATTCTATCATAATAACTAATAAATGCAAAGCCCTTTCCTCGTCCAGTATCCTTATCTTTAGCCAAATAAAGTCTAGAAATTCTCCCAAATCTTTCAAATAACTCACGAATATCTTCTTCGTGTGCATCTTCAGAAACATTTGTAACCCTTACTGTAAAATATTCATCTCTATCACGCCTAAACGTAGAATCCCCAGAACCTAGTTTTCTTGCTCTTAAATGAGGAACAATATATCTTCCTGTTGTTTCGGTACTAAGCTCAGGAGATCCCAAAGACCCATTTGAAATATTTATATTTGTTGTATTATTTACTTCATCAAAAGGTTGAAGAGTATCTTTATAAGGACAACGTGCAGTAAAATGATCTCCTTTACAAAGACGACATGCAACTTTTTTATCTTTAAGCGAATCCTTTACAGTTTTATTAACTGTCTTGTCTTCTTCAATATTTTTAGAAACATTCTAAAGGCTTTAGCTTATTTACAAGAAAAAAAAACACATATTCAACAAACCTTCGACCATCCTACATGAAATTTAACAGCTATATTTTCACCAATACTAGTGGTACTCGGATCCGGTCCAGGACCACGGCCCTTTTCTACACCAAATTTTTTCCAGCATCTGCGCTCTTCAATAGAAGAATTATCCTTTTCTTTAACAACAACTACTCGAACTTTTCTAGTAACTTTAAATTTCTTCCCATCTTCAACATAATATTCAACAACAGTTTTAATTTCTTCAGGACCTTCTGCAAGGCCTGGAGAGGTTATTAACTCTGCACAGATCAACTGTTACTATGATTTTTAACTATATTATATATATTTAAATACCAGAATACTCGTCATCTGCCCAATCCAATGGTTTTTGTTGAGTTCTAAATATAAATATTAGCTTTTTCCACTGCGAAAAAAAGAAGACAATATAACCTACATAGACAAGTCTGATATTGACATAGAAATTGCTTAATTTAAAAATAGGTTTCTATTTTTTTTAAAAATTGAAATATTTACGTGTGACGTACGATTCTTGATTTTTTAAACATACAAAAATCTAATTTTTTAAACGTGACTTGTAATTCTTTAAAAAAACAACTTTTCTATGTAAGTTTTTTAAAAGTATTTTACACAATAGACAATTATTTCATATATATATATATATATATAACACTTCTATTTAATTAAACAAAATATAACGTAAAATTAAATGATTTTTTTAAAAAGCTAACTGTCAAAACAAAACTATTCTTATTAAAATCATAAAATGATATTCAAGTGTCCTAAGAGGTCTCATAAGCTGTGGTAATTTCTTTTTTATATTTAGTATAAATCTTTTTTCTTTGGAATTTTTGTGCAGCTGTTAATAGTTCCTAAAAACAAAATAAATATTTAAATAACAAAAACACAATACATACATTTTGAACTGTAAACTCTTCATGAATAAGAACTATATTTTGAAGCAACTCAATTTTTGCAAAATTGTTCTGCTTTCCTAATTTTAATAACTCGTCTAACACTGCATATCGAACTTCTTTATTTTGACAAAGAGAAAATAAATCACCATCTTCAAATAATATTCCCTTATCTTCGAGGTACCTTTTAAGAGGAACCTCGGAAGGAACAACAATAGCTATAGGCCTAACATGTTCTGGATCCGCATAAACACAGATATTACTAACTATATCACAGGAACGATATACAGATTCCAGCTTTTAACACGTAAGAAAAATATTTTTAAATAACAATAAAAAAATGCAACATACTTTCTCAAGTGCAATATATTCTCCATTTTGTGTTTTTACTAAATTCTTTTTTCGATCAATTATACAAAGCATTCCATTTTTTGTCCATTCGCCAATATCACCTGTTTTAAACCAAAAGTCTTCTGTATATGCTTGTTTATTTTCTTCATCCTGTTTATAATAGCCTTGTGATACAGGCGCACCGCGAATATATATTTCTCCTCGCTGTGGAAAAGAATCTGTAAAATATCCAGCATCAGGAACGTCAACGAGTTTAACTTCAATAGATGGTGAAATAGAGCCTACAGTCCCTAATGAAAACTGCTCAGGAGTCATAAGTGTACATGTCCTAAATAAATGTAAAATAATTTATAATTGAAAATCAATATAAACATACGCGCACGTTTCAGTAAGACCATAACCAGAAAGCATAGGACATAAAGAAACACTTAAGAATTTCTGAGTATCTACTGAAATGGAAGCACCTCCATTAAAAATAACTCGAATACGACCACCCATAGCAGAACGTATATGTTTAAATATGAGAATATCAAAGATCTTAGTGCCTGGAAGATTTCGAAACAAAAGACAAGACTTTATTTTGTATGCAAGCCAAAAAAGAGTTCGCTTGAACTTAGAAACAGCATTCAGTTTTTGAATTATACCTTTCCGCACATTTTCCCAGACAGTAGGAACTCTTAAATTTAAATAAACAAAAATATTCAAAAATACAGAATGATTATATACCCTATCATTATCGAAGGTTTAAATGTTTGGATATCACCCTTACAATCTCGACAGTTAGCATCACTTAACGTTTTTACAGTGCCGTAACCAAGAGTAATACCGTTATAAATACAAAAAATCTCAAAGACAAACTCATAAATGTGAGCAAGTGGTAAATAAGATAACACTGTATCATCTTCTTTTACAAAAGGCCCAAATACAGAAACTATTCCAGTAACTTTGTTATTTTTAGTATAAAACTTAACATTATAAAAATTTTAAAACCTGCTGCTACAACATTGCTATGAGTTATAATAACCCCTTTTGGAACACTTGTTGAACCAGAGGTATACATGATACATAAAATATCACTTGGTGAAGGAAGAATAGGATCTACTAGATGCTCTTTACCAAGAAGTTCAACTTCTTCATAAGAAATAATTGTGATATGACTAAAATCTTTCTTAATAGTATCAATGATCTTATCATCGGGGTCCCCATAATATACTATAGTTTTTAAAGTAGTAAGATTCCCTAAAGAGTTGACAAAATTTGAAAGAAGATTTGCATCACAAAATATTCCTTTAATTTCAGTCTCAATAAAAGAAGTTATAAGACCATCTCTAAGAGTATCATATGCCGCAACAATCGTTACAGACTGAGTCATGCATGCTTTTACGAAAATAAGTATATAATATTAATAAAAAAATATACATACAAAGTGCCATAATTAGCCATTTATCGCTATTTTTTTTTAAAAAGATAAATCTAAAAGAAAAAAAAAACAAAACTCTTACCTTGTAGCGGCGTACATAGCCATTCTATCATTTTTACAGAACCCTAATGCACTCAATCCTGATCCTATAGTATGTACTTTTTTATCAAGTTCTTTAAAAGTAATATATTCATAATCACTCAGTTCATAATATGTCCAATCCTTTACCACTTTTGACTCTTTTCCATCAACAATCCTTATAAATACTTTCTCCTCAACATGAAGTTTAATCACTTTACGAGCTCCTAATGCTTTTTTTGACCCATAATCTTCCGTTGCTTTCTTAAACATATCATAAACAGTATTAATGTTTTCTGAAGGCTTATTAATAAGCCTGTCTACTGAGAAAACTGATCTTCTAACTCGACTTTCTCCTTTAACTGTTTCAGTACCATATTCTATTATAAATAATTCGTTTTAAGCATAATTATTTTGATAAACTCTATTTCTTACCTACTGAAAAAACCTTTTTCATAGTTTCTTAACTCTCAAAAGTTCTTTAACTTATTTTATTTATATTTTATTCGTCTTGAAAATTGAATATTGAGATTTCCTTAAGAACGTTTCTCACGACCTTACCGCAACTTCATTTTTATATCAATAATTCCGTTTTTTTCAAAGAAAAGACAACAGTATTTTCCTTAAATTAAAAACACAAAAATATTAAAAAAACAAAAGAGTTTCATTTATTTTACGGTATGTTTTTAAGCTTTAAAACATTTAAAAAAGATTTTTAAACATTTTAATAGTTTATTAGGAATAGTTTCCAAGATATGAGGATTAAATATGACTCTGTAGTATATATGTGTATTAGTCAGTAATGGTATAAATTGAAACGAGTTTTTTTGGAAATATTTTTCAGGCAAATTTTAAAACAAATAGCTATTTTTTTAAAAAAAATACTTATTGAAAAATATATGTTTTCTATTTCTTCTGATAAACATAATTTTATAAATTTGGATGCTATTTTAGAGTGCATTCTTAGAAAGCAAAATAAAGAGTCTCCTGAATGGAAAAAGCCAAAAATTGAAGCTCGTGAAGAAGCCATTCTTACGCGTTTTGAAATACAATTAGAAATTCTTAAAGATGAATCATGGGAAAAATTTATTGAAAAATCAGGGGATCTGTTGAAATCGCAAGAGCTATGTATTCTTTTTGTTTTAAATGAATCATTATTATATTTAATAGATTATATTTCGAAATCTGTACTTGCAATTTATATTTGCTCTCAAAAAAAATTACAGGTTCTTGTTCCTGTTTATGAGCTCATTTCTGAAATAAGATTGTCTCAAAATGAACCAATTTATGGGAAATTAATCAAACATTATTTTCAAACATATGAAATATTGCGATTTATACAATCAGAAAATAAATGGCATTTCTTTGTGGAACTCTCCATATCTATGAAATATGAAGACTGCTTTTCTGTAGAAAATTTAAAAATACTTCAAAAACGCATGGCATGTGGTAAAAATCTTGTTTCAGAACTCATGCATTATGCATTTCCATGTACATCAAAAATTCAGGATTCAATTAACCCTGATTTTTTCTATGACAAAATTCATGGCGTGCCTAAATCAGAAACATCTGTTTTTATTTCTCTTGATGAAACAAATAAGAATTTACTGCCATTTCAAAAAAAAGCAGTTGAATGGATGCTCAAAAGAGAAAAATATATATCTAATGTACATGAGTCTGTCGGTAATTGTCTTCCTCCTACATGGGAAATCTCTATAGATGCAAATGGGAAACAAATTTATTATAATAAAATTTATGGAATAATATGTTCCAACATTGCAGATGTTAAAAATACATTTAAAGATACTAGCGGAGGGATTCTTGCGGAAGTATTTCTACTACTTATTTTATATTTTTATTAATATTTTTAGGAAATGGGTCTTGGAAAAACAGTAGAAATGATTGCATTAATTTTAAAGTAAGAACTTCAATGTCAAAAATATAATCTGAATTGTCTAGAAACAAAAGAGAAGGGATACCTGAATGTAAAATTTTTGATCCATATATTGAAAGATATGTTGTTGCATCAAAAACAACTCTAATTATTACACCATCTTCAATATTACAACAATGGATAATGGAATTTTCAAAATTTGCTCCTCATTTAAAAGTTCTACATTATTTTGGACTAAAAAATTCTTCATCAGAACTATCTATAGAATATTTAATAGAATATGATGTAATTATCACAAGTTACAGTATATTAAGGTAAGACCCTCTGAATTATATATTTATATCCTAAACTATTAGTTTCGAAGTACATCATACAAAATCAGTTCCAGAAAGGTCATTAAGACATAATAAAAAGTATATTCCTAAACTTTCGCCTTTAGTACAAATACAATTTTGGAGAGTTTGTCTTGATGAAGCACAAATGATCGAAACTGGAGTATCAAATGCATCTCGTATATTGTTTCTGTATTTCTATTTTACATTAATTTTTATAGTTACTGCTCTTTGTATTCCTAGAGTACATGCATGGTGTATTACAGGAACTCCTGTACGTAATTCGCTTTCTGATTTATATGGACTTCTTGTATTTTTACGTCTTTATCCTTTTAATTGCAATAAAATATGGAAACGTCTTATTAATGATCCAAGAAATGCATCTGCTTTTATATCTTTATTTAGTTTAATAACTTGTCGTCATACTAAAAAATATATTGAAGACGAAGTAGTACTTCCTAAGCAAGAAAAAATAGTTTTATTACTAGAGTTTACTCCTGTAGAAGAACATAATTATTCCTTTTTATTGAAACAAGCATTAGAAGATATTGGTCTTGATAATCAAGGGAATCCTATAAATCTTAGTTGGAGTTTTGATGACTTTAAAGATAAGATGAAACAATGGTTATTAAGATTAAGACAAACGTGTTGTCACATGCAGGTCGGGACTATCAATAAGATGAATCTGGGTGGTCAATTGATGATGTTATCTGACGGTATTTATATAAAATTTACAAATTGATATTAATGTTAAGTAGCATTGGACGCAATGTTAAGAAAATTTTATGATACTATTGATAATGATGAAAGATCACTTTATACATCAAAGTTTATTATCGGAAGGCTTTATGAAAGTAAAAAAGAGCCACAAAAAGCTTTGGATATTTGGCATCCTATATTAGAAATCGTTCAAAACAAAATAAATACATTGAAACAAGAAATAGAAAAAATTAAACAAAATGATTCAATATATTTTGAAAATGAGATTGAAAATTCTTCTCATACAATAAATGATAAGACAATTTTTAGTTACAATGCTGAAGAAAAAAGGGCTCCAATAAAATTTATACAAAGTCATTTAAGACATTGGCGAAGTCTTGCTCATAGGCTTACTTTTTTTATTGCAACAGCTTATTTTCAACTTGGGAACAAAGAAAAAGAAGACAAATATTATAAAGAAGCCGAACAGATTAGGAGAGAAGTACTATATTGTCATTAAAAATGTTTTTATTTACAAGATTAGATTTTATCAGAAACAGAAAGTAAAGCTATTTTCTTAATGAACAAATTGTCAGAAAGAATTAAGAATCACAAGTTTACAGATGTTTCAAAGTTAAGTACTTCTGATCTTATAGGAAATATTCATTCTGGCCGTATTGTTAAATCTTTACAAAGTCTTCTTGAAAAATTGAATCAACAAGCTGAAAAAATTACAGAATGGCGTCAAAAAATAATTGAATTATCTCTTTCGGACTTAGTAGATCACAACAAGGAAGATGTAAGTGGAGAAGAATACATTAAATCATTAGATATCATGGAAGATGCATATCAATATCAGGTTTTAATAAATTTCTTTATAACATTGGTTTTAATGAATATAAGGAAGTTCTTCGTAGTGCTGTTGCATCAAGGATTGAAACTATAAGTATGAATAATATATTTTGAAATACTTCAAACTAATTTTTAAGCCGGACAAAAAAGTTTTCTTACTATTGTAGAAACACAGACTCGTCTTATTAATGAACAAACACAACTAAAGCTTCAATTGACTTCTGTTGCAGAAGAATTGCAGCCAGAGCCTAACTTATCCTTGAAATCAATAATAGATAACCTATCTTCAAAACAAACAAAAGATGTAAATTTAGAAGAAAGAAATAAAAAAATACATCAAGAAAAAGATACTTTGGGTCCAGAAGTGTATCGTTTATTAGAAATTCTGAAGAATCAAACGAAAATTACATGCAATTTAGAAAAGTAATTTTATGTCATATTTTTTAAAACAACTGAATAGAATAGAGAAATATCAGATTTATCGCATGTGCATAATGCACGAATTGAGTATTATCGTCAGCTTCAAATTATTTCTGATTATGTAGCCGAATTAGATGAAACGCTTCTTGAGCCTCAAAATTATATAAAAAAAATGAAGGAGTTAAACGAAAAAATAAAAAATCTCGAATCATCCATATTATCAAATCAAGGAAACTTGCGTTATTTAAAACATCTTCGTAAAACATCACAAAATGCATCCGAATTAGACAAAACTTGCATTATATGTCAAAATGTATTTAATTATGGAAAGTAAATTTATTTATTTTAAACTTATTTATAATTTTATTTAGGTATTTTAACAAAGTGTGGTAATAAATACCTTAAAAAACATTGTATAGTTTAATACATCTAGGACATATATTTTGTGAATCTTGTATGAAACAATGGCTCTTAGAACATCAAACATGTCCGTCATGTAAGGTAATTTCAAATATAGGACTTTGTATTTATCACCCTTATTCATTATAGGCTGAAATTAAAAAAGTAGATTGTTATAATATAGCATATAATGATTCTGAAATTACTGATAAAAATAAATCTTCTAATGTTTACCTTTTAAATCAAAATTTAAAAGAAGATTCTAGTAAAATTAATAAAATGTTTTCAGAAATAAAAGATATACAATTAAAAGAATCATATGGGGCTAAAGTTGATATGATTGTTAGACATATATTGGTAATTTATTACTTTATTTTTTAAAAGTAACATTATATAGTGGATGCGTAAAGGAAATCCTTATGGTCCAAAATCTGTTATTTTTAGTCAATGGAAAGAAATGCTGGATGTTTTACAACATGCTTTTAATAATAATGGAATCAAATATACCAGACTTGATAGAATTATGAAAAAATCGAAAAAAAATGGAGTCATGGGACATGATCCAGTGGAAATATTTAAAAATAATGACTCTGTATGTTATCTATAAAGCATATATAATTTTCTCATGTTAAATTAGATAGATGTTTTTATGCTTCATGCTCGTTCTCAATCTGCAGGTCTTACATTAACAAATGCAACAAATGTTTTTTTATGTATAATACCATATATATTTATATTTTATATTAATTATTTTTAGGCGAACCTTTAATTAACACTGCTATTGAATTGCAAGCTATAAATCGCGTGCACAGGATTGGTCAAAATAAGCAGGTATTAACATGAAACTATTTAAAACATCTTGCTGAATTTTTAGACATATGTATGGTTATATGTAATAAAAGGAACTGTTGAAGAAAAAATGGTAAATTTAACAGAAAAAAAAAAAATAGAATGTTCTGAAATAGATAATAACACATCAAAAAGCTTTAATGGAATGTTAGATCCTAAAAAGCTATCAAATGAGAAAATACAAAAAAGTATACATAAACTTGTAAACACTACTGGCGAAATTATAGAAAATGATATTTTATTTTATCTTTGGGGGAAACAATAATTAACATTTTTTCTATAAAATATTCACAATTGCAAAGGTTTTAACCGTCATATAGCATCTTATATAAATATTTATTATTATTTAATGTTATCTATAATTTTTATATTATAAATCATATTGTAAATATTATTCTAATAAATTTCAATAAAACTAATCATATGATTAATCCTTAAAAAACCATTCTCAAAATCCGTTAAACAGTAACACTTAGTACATATTTATTAAAATAGAAAACATATTCAAAATTTTAAATAAGTTTTTAAAAAATACATTAAAAGTAATGTTTAAATACGTTGCGATTCACAAATAACAATATTAATTGCCCTGGCAACGTATTCTATATTATCCGATCTAATATATGATACTTTTTACTAATAATTATATAAAAAATTACCTTAATCCAGACATAGAAATTCTTCCACTTAGAGGCATATAAATATGAAACTCTTCCATTAAACGTTGAATATGACATTTACTTAAACCCGTATATGAAAACATTCCTCTCTAATAGAAGTTAATATTATATCATTAAAAAAATCAAGGTAACTTGGTTTATTATATGTTCCCATGAACCAGGAGTCTTAAACATCATTAAGTAATCATATAAAGATTGCCTCATTTTTTTAATTCTAGATGACATTGTCAAAAGATCTTTTTTCCATTCTTGAGTAAGTTCTTCATCATTTAAAATTAAAGAAACTATTTTTGCTCCATAAGAAGGAGGTGACTAATTGTTATTATTCAGAAATATATAAAAAAATATAAATACATACAGACACTTCACTTCTTTGTAGTATAGATAATTGACTAGATATATTTTTTGCAATATCTGCAGACTTACTTACTATATGAAGACAACCACATCGTTCACCATATAACCCAAAATTTTTAGAAAATGATTGGCAAACACAAAGCTCTAGACCTTGACTAGCAAAATAACGAACAGGCCAAGCGTCTTCATTAACATCACCTGATACAAATCCCTGATATGCAAAATCAAAAAAGGGAAATAGTTTTCTTTGCTATAAAATTAAACAAAACATGAAAATATAACTAGATATATACCTTCATCAATTCACATAAAATTACCCATTGCTCACAAGTAGGATCAACCCCTGTTGGATTATGTGCAGAAACATGAAGAAGGACAATACTTTTTTCAGGTGCTTGTTGTAGAGTAGATAGCATACCCTGAAAATTAATACCCAACGTTAAATTATCAAAATAAGGGTACTCAAAAATAGGAATGCCAACATGACTCCAAATTCTATTATGATTAACTATTTAAAATTAAAATGATAATAAACAACTGTATAAATAAATACTCCAAGTAGGTTTACTAAGATAACAGACAGAACCTTTATTAAACAAAGACATGAAAATAGCGCCCATATGGTTTGCACCTGTTCCAGAGACTGTTTGAATCGATGATACCTTTATATTATTCATTATTTAACAAAAACTTAATTAATAAAATAATACACAGCCATTATAAACTAATACGGAATCTTCTCCGAAAACTAATTTTTTTGACACTTCAATAAATGATGGCAACCCTTCAATTGCAAGATATTCATGATTATAATTTGGATCGCTCAATAATTTAGTTTCCGCCTAAATGTTTTAAAAATTTTTATTTTTTTGATTGAAAAAAATACTAATTTAACTGATGTAAGCACCCATGGATTCCCAAGATCATCTCTGTATGCACCGATTCCTAAATCTACTTTTTTTTCGGATTCATCTTCTTTATATAATCTCATCAATTCAAATAAAGCATCCCGTTGTATATATGGAACCCTTTTAAACAAAGATTCCATTGTATTATTACAAGAACGTTGAAAAATAACGTTTAAAGTTCTTTAAAACAATGAATATTCTTGTATTTTGATTTTTTAAATAAACGTTAATTTTGAAAATTATAAATTTTTTTGATTTTCTTAAGTAATCAAAATTTAAAAATAATATAATTAATAATATTATTGATAAATGAAATAAAATAAATCTTAAAAATAAATTTATGTAAAAAATGTGTTTATACATATATATATATATATTTAAAATGATAAAATTAAAAAAAAATCATTTATTTATACATTTTCTCTTATTTGAAAATATTTCATGTTCAATATAAACCATTTTACTAGAAAAATTATTACATTCCCTAAAAAAATGATCATTATCAATTACAAATATTAGAATTTTAAAATAAATTTATAAAAGCAGAAAACATGTAATTATTTTTTCTATAACAAAAATTATTTAGATTTGTATTTCAATAATATGAAAATTACTTTTTTATATCTTTTAAACCTTTTTAAATAATACGGTTCGTTTGTCATTTTAGATAAAAAACAGTATATTCATGAAATATTTGATTTTTTACTAAATATTTTTTAAAACTATTTTATACACTAAAAAAATAGTGATAAATTTACTCAAACCATTTTTTACGGAAAATGTGTGAGAAAAAAAAAGTACAGTAACCATTTTGACATAAATATTCATAAAAACATATATTTGTTCCTTTTGATTGTTTTTTCTTAAAATTTCCTAAATTTACATAAAATTATACAAAATACTTTAGTAAAAAGGGGGAAAAAATACAATATTAAATAAATATTAAATAGTTTTATACAATTCTATTTAGTTAGATAATATATTTTTATTAATTTAATCAAATTACGAGTACTCTTAAAAAATTCAAACATCGTCAGGCACATAAATCAGATTATGTGAAAAAACCAAATCGAATTTAATGCATGGCTAATGAAGCAATTCAATATTCAAACATGTATTTATGTAAAAAAAACAATATTTTTTGTGAATATTAATACTTAAACAGGCGAAAAATAATACATCCTTTTTTGATATTAAATTTTTCCCACAAAAAACCACACAAAATGAAGATATTTTTGCAATTGCAGGAAACAAGACAGTAATTCACATTCTTTGTAAAGTTCAAGCATTTATAATGTATAAAGATTATAATAGCAAAGACAAATGGAAGTCAAATTTCTATTTTATCTACATATCATGATTTAAATGTATATATCAGCTTATTATTTTTTTTTTTATTTAAAAAACGTTAGGAAAAAGAAAATCTATGTTGTTGCACGTGGTCAATAGAAGAAAACACAAACAAGCCTTTATTATGTGCAGCAGGTGCATCTGGTGTAATTAAAGTCATAGATATAGATTCAGGTAAAATATTAAAGGTAAAAAAAGGTAAAAAAATAGATAGAGTAGGTTTATTAATTCATATAGGCATTAAAAGGACACGGTGATGTAAGATATATTTATATTTTTTTTTTTGTATATTCAATTGTTAGGAAATTTTAGATATCAAAGTATCTCCAATAAATTCATCCATTATTGCAACTGCTTCTTTTGATCATACTGTACGCATATGGTCACTCGTGGAAAAAGATACTACTCAGCCTACATTGGTATTGTGTGGAGGGGAAGGAGGTCACGAGGAACGTGTTTTAACAATTGTATTATATTTTTATTAAAATTGTATATCTTATTTTTTATAGGCATTTCATCATTCGGCTCATTATATACTTTCAGGAGGAATGGATAATTCTATAAAAATGTGGACAGTTCCTAATTTTTCAAAAACAAATACTTCAAAAATATCTTACAAAAGCAAAGATAATATGATTTCTTTACCATATCCAGTAAAAAAAAAACATATTTATAAAGAAAATTAATGAATATTAGCATTTTTCTACAACAGCAATACATACAAATTATGTAGATTGTGTCGAGTTTTATGGAGATCTTGTTTTTTCTAAGTCAGCAGAAGAAGGAAGAATTATTCTTTGGAAAATTATCGGATTTGATAGTAATTTAGATCCTCCTCCTCCAGAATGTGCACCAACAACCCATGAATGGTCAGAAACTAGGAGTTCATTTGGAAGTGGGCTTCAAAAACTACTACAATTTTTAGTTTTGGATTGCAATCCATGGTATATAGCGCTCCTTTTTTCTCAAGGAATTCCGCGAGTACGCACGCAAATTCATCAGGCATGACTTGCTTTTTTTCCCCATATCTTTACTCATCTTCATAAGCAATTGCCTATTTTTGGGTCATCCTTTAATACAGACGCGGATCCTTCAGACACAGACCTCTGAAGAGACACGTAAAGCTGAAGCTATAGTGTTCTTATATATTTAAACGCAAGTTTGGTTTTTCCAATATTTAACATATACATTTTTTCATATATTAAATTTCAAATCTGCAGCAGCTTTCACTATAGCTAAGACCATATCATTATAAATACTGCTTCCTTATTCGACTTTTTACAATTAAACCGTTGGTACTAATCTATATCAAACAAATAACATTCAATTCTATTCATTCATCTTTTACTATCTGACACCTTTTCAATAATATCTGTCCGTATTAAAAACACCTGGTTTACTGTATTTATTCCAATATTATCGGTTTTTCAACAATGCCTCCACGAACTAAGCAAATTGAGACAGAACAACGATTGGAAATACATGATCGACCAAGCTCCCGTCAAAAACGGATTCCCAATGACCGCTTAGAGACGTATACAGCTCGCGAAACAGCACCAGTTAGTAATCATTTTATTTCTAAAATAGCTAATAATGTTAGGTTTTTGATATTAGTACACTCCCAACTGTAACACTGCAGAGATACCGCAATGTATATAAACTACAAGCACCGGGAGGGAATCGTTCTGGAGATACTACACTTCTACCAAATGGTGAAGCATTAACGAATGCTGTACGACGACACTTTAATGCATTGCCCGTCAAGGAATACGATATGATCGCACAATTCTTATACACTGTAAAGAATAAAGGTTAAAAAGCATGGAACGAATATATATATGCTTATAATGTAACAGATAAAGTTTTTCGAAGATATTTTCATGACGAAATAACATAAAATGGTTAACGAATGCATTATTAAATTTCAGCTAATCATAAGTCCTTTTAACTGCTGAAATGTTATGTACATGGCGCACAACTATGCATAATATTTATTTTTTACATTTTTTTTTATGTACTTTTCATGTCCAAAATAAATATCAACAAAAACCCAGGAAAACGAACAGAAAGATACGTACCATTAGTCCCAACAATTCTACTCCTACAATAGTATCCCTAGATACAAATGCATTTTTTATAACTCAAGAATCATTTGCATTCTGCAATTTTCGAAATGTTCTCTTAAAAAAACCTTCTTGAGATTTTTTATCAGACCCCATATTTTGATTAATTCTAAAAATAATTTAATCAGAAAAAAACATAAAGCATTTTTTACTACGAAATATCTCTTTTTGCTGTATGATCTCCTATTGATATAGCAAGTTGTTCAAGCAACGTGCGTTCATACGGTGATAATGCTCTAAAACAATTAAAAATGACTACAAAAAGCGAATCATACTTCGGTATAGTCACTTTGAAGTCATATTTTATATCTCCTTTTATGCCATTACTATGCAACCGTTCTATACCTTTTCCATTCATAACAATAACATCTCCAGTAGTAGTTCCAGAAGGAATTTTTAATTCAACATCATCATCCAACGTAGGAACCTTGATTGTACCTCCTAATGCTGCTGTAGTCATAGGTATTGTCACTGTATAGAAAATATCTGAGCCTTTTCTTCGAAATACAGGATGAGGCATAACACGGATACGCACATATAAATCACCATTCCTAGTCCTTCTTCCAGAAATTGTTGCTTGAGGTGCATTACCCTCACCAGCAAGCCGGAGACGCATACCATCTTCAATTCCTTTACAAACAATAAACTAAATCTATTACCATAATATTCAACATTACCTGCAGGAATATCCAAATTTATAGCCTTTTTTTCTTTGACTATCCCATCTCCACTACAACTCCAACATTCTGATCCCGGTAAAATAGTAATTCCAGCACCCTTACAGTACTCGCAAGTACTAGCAACCTGGAACCCGCCATTCATAATATGCACCCTAGTACCTGTTCCCCCACAACGTTGACATGCGCTACGCTTCTGACCTGATTTCAAACCCGTTCCAGAACATGTTTTACAAGTTGTCATAAGATTTATATGAATAGACTTCGCTCCACCTTTTGCCGCTTCCATAAACGAAATACTTGTTTGAACCTGTAGAAAATAAATAAAACAGTAAAAAAGCATAAAGAATTCCCACCTCAAGATCATCGCCCACTAATATTTCATTGACATTGCTGCGTGTACCTGATTTCCCCCCAAAACCGAATGCACCAAACAAATCATCAAAAGGAAAACCTTTCATATTGCTAAAGCTTCCAAAATCTTCAAAATCAGATGGTCCGCTAGTATTGAATTTTGAACCCTCAAAAGCAGATGTACCATATTGATCATATTTACTTCGTTTTTTTGGGTCACTTAAAATCTAAAACAAAATAAAAACCATTTTTCATATACAAATATCAATTGTATACCTCATATGCTTGTTGAATTTCAAGAAACTTCTCTTGCGCACCTTTATCTTTATTCGTATCAGGATGATATTGTTTTGCAAGCTATAAAAACTGTCCTTAACAAATTTCTAAAGCGAAAAAGCAAAAAAAGAAACCTTGAAGTACGCCTTCTTAATATCTGATGCAGTAGAATCTCTACTTATATGAAGAGTAGCATATGGATCTTTCATCGCCAAAATAATTTTTGATGTATGAAAAAATATCTAAAAATAAGAAAAAAATTTGTTCAAACCATTGCACTCAAAATACAAAACCAGAAATACCTTCTCCACCTCAGAGAATACATTTTTCCTCTTCAAAAGACCTTTATAACCCAAACTCAAGATTTGATCATTTCTTACTAAAATATTTTTTGAACATAAAAAAAAACCATTTGAAAGACAAAATCTACGGAAAACACTCAAAGAACTGACCAGGCATACATTCATAACCTTAAATAAACGTCTGTTTCTGAATTCTAAATGCTTTTAATTCAAACTTTTTAGAACTTTTTAAATAAATATTTTTTTGACGTTAACGATTCACGTCTAAATTTCAAAAAAAAACCTATTCAAAATATTAAGTGCTAATAATCATTATTAACACTGCGAAAAGCAATGAACGACGGCGCATTAGTCATTATTAGCTGTTTAGTTCTGTTTTTCTCTTTAAAATGGATTTTTTCAAACCATGAAGCAACAAATACAAGGCGTTTAAGAGCCCGTCGAGAAGTCTCTCAAAATATGATCGAGGTGCTTTTTTCAGAGTCATTAACATATCAAAACATTAAATTATTACTTGTCTAGATTATCCATACAATGTTTCCGAATATCCCTATTGAATCAATAGAATATGATCTTGGAAGAACAGGTTCCGTAGAAGCAACAACAGAAACTCTTTTAACACATGGACGACTCCCGAATGTAAAAAATATTAAAGGGAAATGTACAATACGAGTACTACTAACACTATTTAGCCACCTTCATCTTTTGTTCCGCACATAAGTCATCATATTTCTGCACGTATTTCATCTTTCGATAAAAAACCAACATTCTCTTCACACGATGATTTAATCAAACGTTATGACTTATACTCTCGCATTAAAGCAGAAGAAGAAAGATCTGCACAAAAACAAGAAGAAACATATCAATGGTATCCAGAAAAAGAACAAAGAGAAGCACAACTTCGTCGAAAACGTGAAGCAATGATTCTTAACGCCCGGCGTAACTTAAAGGAAAAAGATAAACATAACTTAGACACATCCCTTTTAGATAAGAAAAATACATCTTAAGAAAATCGCGCTAAATATTATATTATTAAAACTATGAATTACCATTTCCAAAATATTGACTCATATGAAGACCTTAAGGTATCTCAATTAACAAACATAAAATAAAACTATATTCTCTCTACAACAGATCCATATCCATGAACAAACTTTGTTGTAAATATCCTATTCGCATTTGAAAACATCCCATCTTTTAATGATACAACAATAAACTGTGCTCTATAAATATTAAGTAAATGCTAAGCATTATAATAAAAAGAATTACCCCTTGAACTTTGTTTTAATGAGATGTCCTATATTTTGAGTATGACTCAAATCAAGTGCAGCATCGATCTCATCTAATATATACATAGGTGCTGGTCTAAATTGCAAAAGCGACATAATAAGAGACAAGGCAACTAAAGATCTATATAAAAATATAAACTCTTCTTAAGACATAAAATCAAGCAACTTTACCTTTGACCACCGCTCAATTCAGTTAAACTATCTTTCCAAACTTTACCTAAGCATACTTTGATCTCAAGACCATCTGCTATAGTCTTTTTTTCAGGACATACCAATTTTGCAAAACTTCCTGGAAGAAGATCCGAGAAAATTTTACCAAAATCACTTAATTGCTTAATTTTAAAATTTAAAACAACTTTACAATATACCTATCAACTTTTTTCCATGTTTTTTGTAAAGCTTCCATTTTATAATCTTCAAGGCTTCTGATAGTATCCTCAATCTTACGCTTATCTTTATGAATTGTTTTCACCATGGTCCTTAATGCATTTTCTTTTTTTTCAACTCCATCAATCATATTAATGACCTTCGGATTAATTTTTTTCTTTAAAGTCTGAAATCTTTCTGAAAGGCTATTTAACGATTCTTTATATTTTTTTATATCATGATTAGAAAAATCAAACATTGTATTAGGTTTTCCAAAATTTCTTAAATTATTATTATATATATATATATATTAAAATAATATTTACTCTTTCTCATCTTGGATCCACTCATGTTCAGCTTCCATTTGTTTTAAAAATTGAAAAATAGATTGCCTATCTTTATTAAGTCTATTAATTTCATGACGAAGTGATCGTAATTCAAGATTTGCTTCAGAAATATAGCCTGTTTTTGTTTTCAGAGTATCTTCAAGAGACTTAAACTCTTTATCGTAACCAATTAATTTATCACGCTCGTTTTCTAAAGTTCTTTGAAGTTTTTCGTAATTTTCCTAATTACAATAAATACATTTAATAAACAATACCGAATTTTACTTTAACTTGTATATGTTCAGATTTAAGAGAAGATATCTCAGATGTTTGAGAAGAAATCAAGGAAGAATTTTCTTCTAATTGTTTTTGAATTGCTACAATATCCCCTTCAAGTTGCTCTAACAAAATAAATTAAGAAAACAAAAATATATAAAACAAATTTACCTATTTCTAATTTAAAAGACTGGTATTCTTTATATTTAATTTTTACATTTTCAGATTGTTTTTCAAGAATGACTTTTAATTTGTTTATAGCTTTCTAATCTTTTTAAGAAATATAAATAATATATAGATATAAAAAACCTGAAGTTCTAAAAGCTTAAAATCCTTGTTATTTTTAAATTCTTCAATATCTTCCTCTATTTCTTTAACATCTTTTTTATATTGTTCTTGTTTTAGTTTTACTTCAATTATATCATTCTTACATAGCTCAATATTAGATTCCAATTCTTTAACTTCATTTATAACCTAATAACTCGTAAGAACATAGAATTTTAAGTAAAAACTTTACTTTTGATGAAGAATTAGAATTAATCTGTTTTTCAGCCAAATTAATTTCATGTAATTTAAGATTATGGCGCTTTTTTAAGGAAGAAATTCTCTCAAGCTTTTCTTTGTTCTTTTCAAAAAATACACTAATTTCTACCAATTTATTATTATAAAAATCCAATTCACTTTTAATTTCATTTAATTTTTGAAATTGAACTAAAACACCGTTTAAAGACGTATTAGAACCACCAGAAAGTGTTCCAGAAGGATCATATACATCCCCATTTAAAGTGATACTTTTCAAAGATATATTAGGATTAAAAGTTATTCGTTTTGCAATTTCAGCATCTTCACAAATAATTGTAGACCCAAATACATATTCCATAGCAGTTTCGACATTCTTTTTATAATTAATCAAATCTAATGCTAAATTCACTTTCCCAGGTGCTTGCTTCTGAATCATATTAATTTTCTAAAAAAAATTAATAGATTTTCATATTGAAAAATATTTATTACTTCTTTAGAAATTTTAGAAGCAGATATCTTTGATAAAGGAATAATTGTAACCCTTTTTTTTAAGCGACCATTCTGAAGAAGTTGCGTAGCAATAACCTCATCTTCAACAACAACCTTAAAATAGTCAGTGATTTAATATATTTTCTACATAAAAAAACAAACATTATAAAGACGCCCGCCTGCACAAATTTCTAAAGCCGTAGACGCTCTTTGGTTTTTTTCATTAAGAGTAAACAATTGTGCCACAAACCCTAGAACTTTAGAATGATCAAATCCTGGACAAGGATCAGAATATGTAAACTCAATATTTGAAATTTTTCTTTTGTAATTTTCATATTGAATAGTTAAACTATTTACTTTTTCTTTATAGTCATTCTCTTTCTCATAAAAACTACAGTCAATATTATTTTGCGTTCCTAGAAAAGATATTTCTTCTTCTATTATTTTTAATTCTTGCTTCATTTTTTCAAGATTATTTAGTAAGACTTTGTTTTCATTTTTTGCTTTTTTAACGTTAGGAGCCATTTCCATAACCCTTTTTTCAAAATGATTCATTTTTAATACAATTTGTTTTTCTTCTGTAATTACCCGATTAAGATTATTCTTAGCCTCTTTTAAACAATATAAGAAGAAATATACAAAGCATGATAACATTACCTTGTAATTTATCCATATAATTATTCGTTTTCCCCTCTTTGGAAGCAATACCTATGGATAATGTTTGCAAAAGTTCTTCCTTTTTATTCATCTCGTAATTTTTAGCATCAAATTCCATTTTAAGTTTATTATACGATATTTCTATATCATGAAAATCTTTCTTTTTTCCTTCTAAAGATATATGAAGCTATCTAAATAAGAATTTACATTTTAACGGAAAATAATACTTTCTGTATATTCTCTTCTAATTTAACAAACTTAGATTTTTCTTCTATCAAACTTCCCTCTTTAAGTTCAATAAGGGCACTAAGTCGCACCAATTCATGAGAATAATTCTTAAAATCTTCTTCTAATTTTTGAAAATTTCCGCCTTTTCTAAGTTGAATTTCCTTTTCTTCTTTTAATCTTTTTATATCTTTTTCAATAAATTTCATTTCTGATTCAACAGACTTAATATTAAACTCTAAATCTTTTTCTCTACTATTTTTAGTTTGTAAATCGTTTTCAAATTCAATTAATTTATCCTATATTCATTAAACCTTTATTATTATAATAAAATAAACCAAACACTAGATTTTAGATAATCATACGCAGCAACTAATTTTGAACAATTCTCAAAGTCCGATTGAATTTGTTGATATTCAAGAAATGCTTTTTTTTCTTGTCTAAGCTTCTCAAGTTTTGGTTCTATTTCTTCTTCCAAAAGAGCATTAATTTCTTCAACCTTTTTATCCTTCTTTGCAATTGTCCTTATAGCTTTGTCTTTTCTCTCTTCAAACATTCTTGTTCCAGCAGCTTCTTCAATCATTGAAAGAATTTCCATACTTTTCATATTTAAAACTAATATGAAAAAAAAACAAAAATTAATATATTAAAGAGAATAGATCTAAAATACCAACCTTTTGTGATTCTCCCCTGCATAATCAAAAAGTTTGGATTATTAATATTGAGCTGAACAGAATGAAAAAGATTTTGAACGGTTTGTTGCTGAGCTCGATGTCCATTAATAAGATATTTGCTCATCCCTCCCATAATAATCTGCTGTATTAGACTCATATTTATAAAAAAAGAAAAACGTACCTGCCGAGTCACTGTAATCTGAGTATGGTCTTCAAAGCTTAATACAACATTAACTATTTATAAAATATTTATATTTTTTGACTACCCAATTGGACTTTTTTTGGTATCTGAATTGTCAAAAACGACAGTAACACTGGCCTTCGTAACACCCGCTTGGCCACGTTTATAAATAAGATCTTGTAAGTTTTGTGCACGAATTGTTGTCATATTCGTAATACCCAAAACGAAACAAATAGCGTCCAAAATATTGGACTTCCCGCTCCCATTAGGACCCTAATCCGCTCATTAAATACAGAAAAAACACTTCTATATAAAAAAACAGTAATTGCATTAAACGACGTATCCAATCCATTAATCACTGTTCTATGGGCATAACTCTGAATCTATAAGCCACATCACTCAAAAATAAACGCAAAAAAACCTTGAATCCATCAATAATAATCTCAGAGAGATACATTTCGCTTATAAATCACAATCAATCATGTAATCCGGGCCTTTTAAACACGTTTTTATTTGTTTATCTCTTTTTCAGAGGTTCGGGTCCGTTATGAGTTGTCCTGACAACCAACGTCGCGTCTGAAAAAAGAACCCCATACAATCTAAAAACGAGTCTTCGAACGCGTCAACGCCAAGACTTTTTAAAAATAGGTATATATATGAATAATATATCTGCTGTTTCCTTTGAAGAAATCATACGTTTTATATCTTTTTGTTGTCTTTCATATATTTGCTCTAGTCCATTATTTTATTTAATCTGAAAATTAAATTTTGTAAAAAAAAAAGACAATATCTTTTCAACAAAGAAAAAACACAGAAAAGCATTTGTTTCTACGCGGTTTTATCTGTTTATTTTCATTATTTCTTTGTTTTTCCATTATAAAAATATCCGAGTTTTCTTCTCGAAAGGTTTAAAAGAGAGAACCGATTCACCCGGAACGGTCTATTAAATAAAATTTGTAAAAAAAAGTAATAAAACAAAGCATTTTTAAGAGATAAAAGGGCGTTTTTCAGGTTCTCTGGTCTCTACAGGGACATTGAAAGAGACATTTTTGCCCTTGTTTTTTTTCTTTTTTTTTTTCTTTAAAAAACAACATTTAAAATTAATTAAAATAAAAACATTGTGTTTGATTGAAGTTTTTGAAGAAAATAAAAACAATGGGGCAGACATCGTCATTGCCGGGTAGAAGACATGAAACTGTTCTTCAGGGAGCGGATGGGTCCAGTTCATCGAATACGAATCATGACCATAACACAGCAATAACTGATGCATCAACGTCATCATCGCCAAGAAACCAGGACCATGCGGAGCAAAATGGGGGTGAAGGGTCCGCATCGGGTATCAATGCTTCTAGAGTTGGAAGATTTCGACGACATTTGACTGCATTTTCTCGATTAAGTGGTCTTTCTCCTAGTCGTCATCATACTACATCCGTTTCAAGGGTTCCTTATTCTGTTGGCACACGCAGGAGATCTGTCTTTGGCTCTTCGGTTCTTCGAAGAAATGCCGTTTTTGAATTGCCACAGACACATTTTTCCATATCACCGAATCAACTCACGGAGCATCTGGATTTACATGCATTAAATAGGGGCGGATACAGTTTCTCAATAAGAGATCTTCCTTTAATTGATATTCCGGGTGCAGAGAGTTTTGTTTCGGAAAGACTTATAACAGAGTCGTCAGCAAATACTGAGCGCCCGCTTTTCAGAGGCATTATTCGGCGGTCACAACGTAATAATGTCTTATCTAGGAATACAAGAAGAGCGCTTGAAATATCTGGGCGTATAAGGACAAATAATGATGCGATTATACAGCATTCATTTAATGGAGGAGGGTTCAATGCAATTTCTCTTCGTCCTGGAGAGGATCAAGCGGCTATGCTTTCTCGTTTATTGTCAGTAGCGGCAGCTGCTACTGCTGCATCTCTTGTTGGAAATAATGAGCAGGCTATTTCGGAAGCACGGGATATTGCTATATCCCAGAATTCTACAGATGATAGAGATTCACATATTGTTGATGGAAGCTTTGAAAGCTTTTTAAGAGCATTGCAGAACGGAAGGCTTGCAGCTGCCTTGAGGAATGGAGGGAGTGAGAACGGAGGCGGCATACCAAATGAAAATGAAGAAACGGCGTCCGTTCAGCCTCTTAATTTTTTTCGTATGTTTCGTTTTGGAAGTTCACAAGGAAATTCTCAACAAAATGAAGATGAATTGCAAAATCCAAGACTTGTTCCTATAATCATTGTAGGAATCAGATCAGTGCCTCCAAGAGATGTCGCAGATCCTAATGCACAACATATATCTCCTTTTTTCGACACACTTGCAAATTTATCTGTAAATATGCCTCTTAACTACGAATCGCCTTATCATGGGAATGCTGGGAGTCGAAACTTAAGTGAACAAAATATCTATTCGTCGAGCTCATCTAACCATTCTGTTTCAACTTCAGAAAGATTTGCTTCTAGTCCAACGAGCCTTATAAACGAAAACATGTCTACAAGTGGAGCAACAAATAATCATATAAATATACAGCGTCCATTTTCAACTCCTGTATCTACTTCTCAAAATTCAAGATCAACAGAAAGAGTTTCACAGCAATTTGACACAAATACACAAATCCCAACACGTCCAAGAGAGTCCAATACGCAGAATCGTAACGTGCCTTATCTTGAAAATTTATTTACTCGAAGATCCCACAGTTCTAGTGAACATGTTCCTGAAAATGGAAATTTAGCCAACAATGCAAATAATCTTCGTAACGATAACTCAGAAAGAGACACCAATAATTACACTAGAGCTGCTAGCAGTAGTTCTGGTAGAACTGAAAGCAGCAATACTAGTAGATCTGGAAATAATAATAATGATGGTCGACATAATTCCACTAGATCATGGATCATATATGTTCTTGGCGGCTCTTATCCCGAAGATCACCCAATTCTTACTACACCTAGTTTGTTTACTGATGTAAAGTTTCTCTATTTTTCTTAATCTCTCTAACGATTTATTAGTCACCTACATATGAAGACATGTTATTATTATCATCCTTAATTGGACCGGCTAAGTCTCCTGTTGCTACAAAAGATGAAATAGAATCAGCAGGAGGTTTGCATATATTATCAGTCAATTCATCAGCAGCAGATATTTATCTTGATGAAAGATGTGTTATATGTTTAAACAATTATCAAATTGGAGAGGAATGTAGAGAACTTAGTAAATGTAAACATTTTTTCCATAAAGCTTGTATTGATGAGGTAAGTGCGTGTTAATAAAAATACCTTATAGCTTATTACTTTTTATAGTGGTTAATGACTGGTCGTAATACTTGTCCTACATGCAGAGCAGAGGGCGTAAATTCACGAAAAAATGAATCTCCTGAATCTAATATTGCAACTGAAGAACCCAATACAAATATATCTATGACTGGCATTTAATGTTGATAATTAACTCCTTTCTCAATATGAAACTTTGTCAATTATCTTGTGCAGATAGTATACACATGATATTGTTTATGAATATATGGAATTTTTATTTTTTACTGGACTTTTTAGTCGTTTTTTCTTTATTGAATTAATATTTGTTGAGATGACAGCATTTGGTATTAGAACAAAAACAAGAGCATTATCATTTGTGTCAGGGCACTCAATTCTTTAATTAATATATTGTATGGGTATATTGTCAGAGAAGTTGATAACTTGATCTTATCACTTGTCTCCTTATTTTATTTACTTTTTTCATTAAACTCTTTATATCTTATTCATATATTTTATAAGACTACAAACTTTGACATTTTTTATACATTTGATTGGACACTTGAAATATTTTGTAAAATATTTCAAGTAAATTGAATTTTATTTTTCCTTTCCATGAATTTAGTCAACAAATATGTAGTTTTATATAATAACATAGACATATTTTTATTTTCTAGATTTGTAAAACAAATGTTTTAATTTTTTTTCGGTTTAACTAGCTTTTAAAATGATTAATATATTCTTTGTTCATGTAAAATAAATGTTTATAGTTTTGTACTCGATGGGTTTAAAGTATATATATTTTTCGAAATTAAAAAGTTCGAAAGTATTTTTAGATCATTATTTATTTGATACTATTTGAATTTAAAGATACATTGTTTGTGTTTCCATTGGACTTTTTTAAAAGATATGAAGAGCTTCATTGTATTTACATTTAAAATGTAAATATTATTTTTGTTTCATTTTTTTACAAGACTTTTTTAACATCTATAATTCAACATATATTCACATGTTTATTAGGATATAAGAGGTGTCTTTTTTTTTATATATAAAGGCTTAAAAAGATAAAATACGCTTTAAGAAAACAGAATATATAATTTTTCAGAAAAAAATAGTACTTATGTATTTCTTAAAAACGGTTTTTATAGCTTCACAACTACTGATTTTTTTTCAATTTTACACATATATGTTGATATATATATATATCAACATATATGTATGTTTTAAAGTATTAACATTTAGTTTCAACATTTAAATGTCGTATTTTTATTAAACAAAGTTTTACAAATTTCACAAAACTTATAAGGAAAAAAAGGTCAAATAAAGCACATTTGCATCATTTATATGCAATAATGGAATTCAAAAAATATTTACATTTTATTTTTTATAAAAATAAAAAAAAAACAAACTTTCAACCATTTCTTTATTTCTTGAAAATAACTCGTTTTCAAAAAAAAAAAACAAACAGCTCTTTCAAAGTTAAAACATACTACAACATACAAATCATCATTCTTCAATATTTATAAACAAGATATAATCTTATTAAAGGGCACATCTGGTGTCCCTAGAATGTTGGGGTTCTGATCTTTAACTGAGACAATTTTTCGAATCAAAAAAACAAAAAAAAATGCATCAAAATGAGCTTAAAAATGACAATTTATACGAGATAAAAGACAAAGAACAACAAGATATATATAGTGCTCCATGGAGCTTTAAAAATTGGTACCAAAAGATCAATTGGGTCAATAGTATTATAGTGATAGGAACGCCTATTTTAGGTATTTATGGGGCATTTACGACAAAGTTAGTATATAATACGCTGCTGTGGTCTATTGTATATTATTTTATGACTGGATTTGGGATTACAGCGGGATATCATCGGTTATGGTCTCATCGATCTTATAGTGGAACGTTATTTTTAAGAATTGTAATGGCTATGTTAGGAGGGGGTGCAGTAGAAGGCTCTATTCTTTGGTGGTCTCGTAATCATCGTGCGCATCATCGGTATACAGATACAGATAAGGATCCTTATTCAGTAAGTAAAGGTCTTTTTTACTCTCATTTTGGATGGATGCTTATTCAGCAAAATCCAAAAAATATGGGTTATTCGGATATTTCTGATTTAAAGGCGGATCCTGTAGTTATGTGGCAGCATAGAAATTATTTTAACATATTTTTACTAATGGGTTTTTTACTTCCAATGTTCGTTGCAGGCCTTGGGTGGGGTGATTGGCGTGGAGGTTTTTTCTTTTCGGGTATTTGTCGTCTTGTTTTTGTACAGCATGCTACGTTTTGTGTCAATTCATTAGCTCATTGGGTCGGCGAACAGCCCTTTGATGATAGACATTCTCCTCGAGATCATATATTTACTGCTCTTGCTACACTTGGTGAAGGTTATCATAATTTTCATCACGAATTTCCTATGGATTATAGAAATGCAATTCGTTGGTATCAGTATGATCCTACTAAATGGCTGATTATTCTCTTTAAAATTCTGGGAATAGCATACGATTTAAAAGAATTCCCATCAAATGAAGTCCAAAAAGGTATTTTGCAACAAAAACAAAAAAAACTTGATCAATGGAGAAAAAAGCTCAATTGGGGTACTCCTCTTGATCAACTTCCTGTCATCGAATTTGAAGAATATCAAGAACAGGCTAAAACACGACCACTTATATTAATTGCTGGTGTAGTTCATGACGTTAGTGACTTTATCGATTCGCATCCAGGTGGACGTGCATTAATCATGTCTGCTATAGGAAAAGACTCGACAGCAGCGTTTAACGGCGGTATTTACAATCATAGTAATGGCGCACGCAATCTTTTATCAACCATGCGTGTAGCTATTGTTCGGGGGGGAATGGAAGTAGAAATATGGAAGCGAGGCGCTAATTCTAGTCTCAATTCTCATTTATCTCATGTTCCAAATCATGTTTCTATTCTTGAAGGCTATACAACACACACCACTCGGATGCCAAATATAAAACAACGTGTATCTTTAGTAACTGCTTGATACACCAATATACTTTTTTTCCTTTGAAATTGCATGTTTTCATTCATCTCATAATGTATTCGTGATATTCCTTTTATTTTTCTTGTAAATACATGATCTTCAAAAAATAACCATCGTTTATGGTTCTCTCATTAGAAAAAATAAATAAGGTTCTTAAGATTTATAAAATGTTTTCTGCTTAAGATATGAGGCTCCTGTTTCCTGAAAGACGTGTAGTGTATCTAAAAAATATTGCGTGTCAGCGGTTCACACAATCTCTTTCTAAAGTAAAATCTTATCATGAAACTTTGCCGAATCAACAAAATATTCATGAAAACAATCCAAATCACGGACTTTGGGGCTTTTTTAGAGATTCAGAAGATTCTCCGACAAAAAAAGAAGTTCTATCTACGCCAAAAAATGATATGAAACATGGTACGTTTTTTCATTTTTTTTTATCTTTTTAAAATCAAAACTAACTCAATTTTTTTAGGCAGAGCATGGATGGCATCAGAACTTCGTCTTAAAAGCTTTGAAGATCTTCATCGTTTATGGTATTTGTGTCTTAAAGAAAGAAATATTATTGCTACGCAAAAACATGAACGTCAACGATTACGCATTTTTACAGGCATTGAAGAAGCGTCTAAAAGAGATCATCAGGTAGGGATTTTCAGATACTTTATCAATTTATTTAAGCTTGAAACTTTGTTGTTTTATTTACAACAATAGGTGCGTCTTACAATGGCGCGTCTTAAATTTGTATTAAATGAAAGAATCCGTGCATGGAGAGAAGCAAAGAAGTTGAAAGAGGAAGATACACATACTAAGAATGAATTACCATCGAGTTCAGAAGACGTACAAAGTCTAAAACATGTACAAACGGGTTCATCATCTATCCTCAACACATAGGCATCTATTTTTTTCGAATATGTGCATTCAGATCCTCTGTAGATCATAAAAAACTAAACTGAAGGCTCTTAAAATGTGTTGTTCTGTATTAATACGTCTTTTCTCCATTTTTGAGTTTATACACTATTCACCTAAATATTTAATTTTATTCACATTTATTGTTTATTCTTCATAAGATGGACTTATTTACTTGAAACAAACTTATATAATTTTTTTTTGGTTTGAAAAAATGTTTTTCAAAATTTCACTTTTTAAACTTTCAAAATGTTTTCGATTTTCGATTAAATAAATTTACAGCAGAAAAAAAAGAATTTAAGTGTTTATTTAGGTTTTTTTTTTTTTTTTTGAAAAAAAAAGCATTTTATTTTTACTCTTTTCTGGTTTTTTATCTATTAAAAACGAGTTATTAAGATGAATGAAACGTACGATTATATTATACTTGGTAAATTTATTTTAAACTTGTAAAATACAAACTAAAATGAATTTTTTTCTAAGGAACTGGCTTAACAGAATGTATTCTTTCAGGGATTCTTAGTGTAGAAAACAAAAAAGTACTTCATCTTGATAGAAATAATTATTATGGAGGGTTAGAGATAATAATCCAGTTTTACATTTGCAACTAAAGATATAATCAGAGAGAGTGCCAGTTTGTCGCTTGCACAGATTTATAATAAGTTTTTTCCTAATCAAAATCCTCCCTCATATTTAGGAAATGAACGTCATTGGTCTATTGATTTAATACCTAAATTTATTATTGCAAACGGTGAACTGTCCAATATACTTTATGTATGTTTTTTTTTTAGATCAAAATCATATTTAATTCCTGTAGCATACAGGTGTTACACGCTACCTTGATTTCAAACTCATTAGCGGAAGTTTTGTATACAAAGATAAAAAAATTGCAAGGGTTCCTACTACTGACATAGAGGTATTTTCTCATCCTTTTTTCTATAAAAGATATCTTATATTTAAGGCCATACGTTCTTCTTTAATGAATTTATTTGAAAAAAGAAGAATGAAAAGATTTTTAGAATTCATTTGTAACTATAAAGATAACGATCCTTCAACACATCAATGTGATTCTCTTTTTTTCCTATTTGTTTTACACTAATATTTATAGCTCTTAATCTTGATAATGACACTATGGAGAAAGTATATTCCAAATTTAATTTAGAAACAGGTACAAGAGAGTTTATTGGACATGCTATGGCTTTATATCTTGATGATAGGTGAAATTTATGCATTTCTACTTATTAAATTTACATTTTAAAGTTATTTAACTCAGCCTGCACGAGAAACGTATAATCGAATCCTTTTGTATATCAATTCTGTTTCGCGATATGGTAAATCACCTTATATTTATCCTCTTTTTGGCCTCGGAGATCTTCCTCAAAGTTTTGCAAGGCAGTTTTCTCCTTTTTTTCCTTTTTTTATTTTAATATGCTATTTTAGATTATCTGCAGTCTATGGAGGAACGTATATGTTAAATAGAAAAGTTGATGAAATCATATATGAAAATGGGGTTGCTGTTGGAATTAAATCAGAAGGGGAAATAGCGTATGCATCCAAAATCATTGCAGATCCTTCTTATTTTCCGGATAAAGTTCGTAAAACAGGAAGAGTTATTCGGGTTATTTGTTTACTTAATCATCCTATTCAAAATACAGAAGATTCTGATTCTCTGCAAATTATAATACCTCAGAGTCAAATTGGACGAAAACATGGTATATAGTCTATTTTTTTAACATCAAACTTAAAAATTTAGATATTTATATTGCTATGGTGTCATCTGTTCATAATGTTTGTCCAAAAGGTTATTTTCTTGCAATAGTTTCAACAATAGTGGAAACAGATAATCCTCATATAGAAATACAACCTGGTCTTAGTTTACTTGAACCTATTCTTGAGAAGTTGTTTTTACCGTTATATTAAACCTTTTTAATATGTTTTAGATTTATTAATATTAGCGATATCTTAGAACCATTAGAAGGCAATAATGATAATGTTTTTATCTCAAAAAGTTATGATGCTGTTAGTCACTTTGAAACAACTACAAATGATGTTAAAAGAATTTATTCTCAAGCAGAAGGGAAAGAGCTAGTTATTAATCAACGTTTAGCTACTATGGATGATGATTAAATCTTTAGTTTGCTAATAATTGTATATAATTAATATTTATACATTTTACTTTAAATTATTAGATCACATATAATGTTAAATTGTTTTTTTATTATTTTAGTCTTATTATTTAAACTACAAACAGTTTCTAGTTTTACAATAAATATTAATTTGTAATATACAAAAGTTATTTATGTAAATGCCAAAAATTTTTTTACTATAAATATATCATCATGATAATGATATTAGAACACATACATTTTAACCCCAAAATATTTAAAATTATTCTTTTTTATCTTCATTTGTAGGAGACTCGGTAGATTGCTGATCTTGTTGTGCCTCTTGTTTCTTTTTATACACATTTTCAAATAATTTCAGGGAAGCTTGTTGTAGCTCTGAAGTTTTATTTTTCAACTCATCGGAAGAAATCATTTCACCAGATTGTGCTTTGGCAATTAATTCCTTTAACTCATTTATAGACGAACGTATTTTATTAGCTTCCTCCTTGTCAATTTGTGCTTCAAAATCAGTTAAAGCCTTTTGCGTATCATGTACAATAGAATCCGCACTACATAATATTAAATAAAATAAAATATTCGTTAATTTTACCGATTAGCTGCCTCAATAGATTCTTTTCGTGATTTATCAGCTTCTGCATATTTTGAAGCTTCATTTATCATAGCTTGAATTTCTGCTTCAGACAATCCAGATGATCCTGCAACGACTATAGACTGATCTTTACCAGTCCCCCTATCTTTAGCAGAAACATTAACAATTCCATCAGCATCAATATCAAATGTCACTTCAATTTGAGGCACTCCTTTAGGTGCAGGAGGAAGGCCACTTAGTACAAAATTCCCAAGATATTTATTGTCACGGACAAGTTCACGTTCACCTTGATATACTTTTATTTCCACAGCTAATGCATAATTAAAAAAAAACTTAGAACTCTAATATTATATTTACCTGTCTGTCCATCAGCAGCAGTAGAAAAGACTTGAGATTTCCTTGTCGGAATAGTTGTATTGCGTGTAATTAAACGTGTAAAGACTCCACCCAAAGTCTCAATGCCTAAAGAAAGAGGTGTTACATCAAGAAGAATAATATCCTTAACTTCTCCAGAAAGTACGCCACCTTGAATAGCAGCACCCATAGCAACAGCTTATAAAAATTTAGTAAAACTATAAAACAAAATAAATACTACCTTCATCAGGGTTTACTGATTTAGAAGGTTCTCGTCCAAATACACTTCGAACAGTCTCAATAACTTTAGGCATGCGAGACATTCCTCCAACAAGAATCACTTCATTAATAGATGAAAATGGAATACCAGCATCTTTGACAGCTTTTTTACAAGGCTCAATTGTTCTTTTAATAAGCGGTTCAACGAGTTTTTCAAATTGGGATCGAGTTATCTTGATATTAATATGTTTAGGTCCTGTAGCATCTGCAGTAATAAATGGCAAGTTAATTTCCGTAGAAACAGTAGAAGAAAGTTCAACTTTTGCTTTTTCTGCTGCTTCACGAATACGTTGGATAGCCATTCGATCTTTTGATAAATCCATGCCTTGTTCTTTTTTAAATTGATCAACAATATAACGAACCAGAACAATATCAAAATCTTCTCCGCCAAGATGTGTATCACCATTCGTTGATTTTACCTCAAAAACACCCTGATTAAGTTCTAAAATTGATATATCAAATGTCCCGCCACCAAGATCAAATACAGCAACAACTTTGTCAGTTTCTTTATCGAGACCATAAGCAAGCGCAGCAGCAGTAGGTTCATTCACTACACGTTGAACGGTTAATCCAGCAATCGATCCAGCATCCTATCAGAAAATTAGATAATTAAAAGAATAATTTTAAAAATCAAACTAATTACTTTCGTTGCTTGACGCTGAGAATCATTAAAGTATGCGGGTACAGTTACTACTGCATTCTTAACAGGCTTTCCAAGATAACTTTCAGCAGTCTCTTTCATTTTATTTAATATAAATCCTCCAATCTGACTTGGGCTGTATTTTTCTCCACGTGCCTCAAGCCATGCATCTCCATTTGTATACTTAACAATTTTATACGGAACCTTTAACCGAATCAATCCACTCTTTCAATAGATAAACCTTCAAAGTACCTGGTCAATATCCTTCTTAACCTCACTATCATCATATCTTCTTCCAATAAGACGTTTTGTTGCAAAAAATGTATTTTCAGGATTAACAATGGCTAAATTTGTAAAAACTTTAGATTTAATTATCAAATAAGCGTACCCTGGCGACGCGCAGCAACACCTACTAAGCGTTCACCTTCTTTTGTAAACGCTACAACAGATGGAGTCGTTCGAGATCCCTCTGAATTTTCAATGACTCGAGGTAATCTACCATCCATTACAGCTACACAAGAATTTGTTGTTCCTAAATAGCTATTAATTGCACAGAAAGGAATTTTACTATCAAATCTTGCCTAAATCAATACCAATAACCTGTTCATTCATGTTAATTTAGACATTATTTTTAATAAAATTAATTTATAACCTGTCCTTGAACTTTTTGCGAATTTTTTCGCGCAAAATAAATACTATTTTTTAAAGAAGGGTTATTCCATTTTTTCCAAAGAATAGTTCTTAAAAGCATCTTTAAAATGCAGCCAAATAACTCTTATTAAAGCTTTTTTTTTAATATTTAATTTTTTGACGATTTAAATTTTTTCGAGAAAAAATCTCGATAACTGTTCATTCAAAAGTGTTAATAAAATTCATTATTTAAAAATACGGAAAAGCAGGTGGAATATGATACATGAATGTTTTTCCTTAAATATAATTTATATGTATAAATATTTATTTTTTTATATAAAACATACCATTTTTTTTCCATAAAAAATCGTTTATATACATTAATAACATATTAAATATTGTAAATGATTGTATTATAATCTATGCTGTGTTCGTATTATCAGGTATAGCTAATAAAATATGTTTACGAAGTTGTTGAGCAACAGTATCATCTTTGACCTAAAAAAAATCAATGTTTAGGTTAAAATATAAAGTCGAAAGGTCATAATAGAAATATTTACCTTAATAGCAAACTGTACGGGTTTCCCATTTTCCATAACAACAATTTTCAGAAATTTATCAAGGCCCGTTGAACCATAAGTGTTAGCATTTCCTCCTTCAATTGCCATTTCTTTAAATAAAGGGACATTTAGAATAACTTTGTATACAGCGTCTGTCCTCATAACTTTTACATGTCAAAAAAAAATTAAAAAAGACATAAAAATAAATACCAAGTCGTGATTTTTTAATTATCCCATCTGTCTGTTCAGTATTCACACGTAACATTCCAATGCCCCTTTCTTTCCAGTCTTTTGTATCAGAATCCATTACATATAGCCTTGCTCTTGCAGAATAAATGGTTATTTCATGTTCTTCTCCTGTCTTTACTATATAAACATAAGTTATTTAATAAAACAAATACATTTTCTCATTTACCTTCTTGTTCTAATATAGCTACAGGTTTCTTGACAACCTCTTCATCCTTTTGCGTATGACTATCTATCTCTTTTTCAAGGAGCATACCAAACATTTCATCCTGTGCGCTTTTGTGTATTTTCATTGAATCATCTGTTGTTTTACTTTTACAAGAAGCATCAGTACCCTTTTCTAAAGTATTTTCTGATGATAATAAAAAGGAATTAAACCCTATACCAGAAACATTAGAACCAAAGGTTTTTTTTTCTGATTGAGATAATGAATTAACAGGAAGTATAGAATTTTTAGATTTTAAAGATGCAAAAGGTGAAACTGAAGATTCTGACAACGACTTAAAAGATGGAAGTGAAGACTACTACGGTTAAAATATGTAAATAAAATTTTTAAGTAATTTTTTACCTTATCATTCAAAGTTTTATCATTATTTGAATCATCGCTTTTTTTATCATCTTTTTTAGGTCGTTTTTCTTCAGAATTTCCAAAAAAACAATCCTTTTCATCTTCTACTGAACGTTTCTTACAAAAAGCGTTTTTTTCTTCATTGTTTTCTTGATTCTTCTCTTTATTTTGATTTTCTTGTGAACAAAATATTTCATCCTTTACATTTAAAACAACGTCATTATCTCTACAAGATTCATCCACACGCTCCAATGGCGTATTTTCTTTCTTTTTGTTCATTAAAATTTCAAAAACAACAGGCTCATTGATAAATCTTTACAATTTTTTTTTTTGATAAAATACAGAAACTTGAAAGATAAAAAAAACAATATAAAAATGTATATGAATGATCAATTATGATTCAAAATTCATAAATGTATCTAAAGAATTTTGCAAAGGTGTTTGAAGAAGTCCTTTACCTATAAAGATAAGTTTTGGTGATACAGAATCCGAATAAATAGGCTCAGGAATAAATTCGTAAAGTTCACGAACACCTTGTACCAACCATGAGGTATTTTGAACTACCACTCTCCCTTTGAGTCTGTGAATCTCTACTTCATATTGGTCAGAACCACCCGATAAAACTTTTCCTTCCCATAACATTAATTGAATCCAATATTCAAGTTTAGATCTTTGTTCTTCGTTCTCTAAGATTCCCAATTGAACCATTACTGTTGTAATATTCTATAAATTTATTAAATTTTCTAAATATTTGTATTTACAAAACTCTTACGGGATCATGATAAGATATTTTTTTCGATTCTATAGGAAAAACAGATTTATAATCATATGCATGAAGGTCTAAAATGACAGAGATATTATCTATTTGAGAATATGCAGTAAAAATCATCTTAGAATCTGAATTTATGCTCCTCACTCTCTCTGTAACTGTTTCAAGCTGTGCTTTACTTAACAAGTCTGTTTTATTCATAATCAAAATATCTGAATACGATATTTGAAGATGAGCAGTAGTTACTTTGTCTTTTTCGTCAGAAACATCATCAAGTGTATGAATAATATTATGGCAATCAATAACAGTAATTACTCCATCAAGATATATAGAAGACTCTAGAGAATCATCTAGCCAAAACATATGAACAATGGATCCTAATATTAAGAGAAATTGAATGTTTTTGTAGAAAGCTAATACCTATATCAGCAAGACCTGTAGTTTCTAATCTATATCTTGTTAAAAAAGCATAAAAATGTTTTTTTCAAACAATATATAGTCAAAAGCTCCCCTTTTCATCATTAATTTTTCAATTGCTACAACAGCGTTGTCTCTAATACCATCTATTAATCATATTTTTAAAAAGTCCTCTTACTTTATCTAAAAATATGAATTTTCTTGGAAAATTTATAAAAGGAAAAATAATACCGTGCAACAAAGACATCCATTATTCAGCTCTAGCCATTCTTCAGTGATTTTCCCTTTATAATTCAAAGAAAGTGATTTTTCAATATCTGATGCTTATCAAATGTCAATTTTTTGCAGGAAAAATTTTTCTCATTACTATTTCCAAATTCTAAATGTATTAATAGACATATAAAGAAGAAAAAATCAAATACACCATTTAATATTACCGCAATTTTTTTTGATTGTTGTTTTTCTAAAATATAATTAAGCAAAGTAGTTTTTCCAGAACCCAAATATCCTTAAAAACAACATTCAATATGTATATCCCAAGTATTTAGTAATTTTTTTTTAATACATACCCGTTAAAACAGTTAAAGGAACTTTCTCTGTCATAAAGATATAAAAAAAATCCGTTAAAATAAAATTTTACTAAAATTTAATAATAACAAGCTCATATAAATCTAAATAATAAATGAATCTGTTTAAAATTTTAACAAATACAAACAATATTCAAATAAAATAATAATTAATAACAAAATATCAACTTCTAAATACTAAATTATTAGCTTTAAGAACAAATAAAAAAACAATATCTACTTGTTTTAATAAACGTAGGTTTCCGGGTAATAAAGTATACGTTTTTTTAAATCTACGTTTTTATATATAATAAAAACGATCCGAGATAAACGATTTATCAGAAAACCTCCTTCTTAACGGCATGTATATTATAATTGTATATTTAGTTATGTTAATTAATACTTTTAGAAATCCCGTATTTTCCGTATAGATTTTCATATATCTTTTTTATTTTAATTCATTTTTTTTGTGTTGAAAACGTATTTTTTAAATTAAACAATATCCTTTCTCTAGAAAGTTATTATCAATTGTTTTCTGGAAAGAATTTATATGTCTTTTCAAGAGAAATCTCAGGGAAAACCTTTGGAAGAAGATCCATTGCGATTGAACTCATCTCCTGCATCAAATAATGTCGTTAAACAATCTATAAATGTTTTTCTTGATAATGAAATAAAACCAGAAATTCAGACTCAAGTGCATCGTCTTTTACCAGGAACAAAGAAGGAAGTACGTTGTATTATCTATGTTTTACCGGATATTTGCTAAAGTCGTGTTTTTTTTGCGTATATAGAATATTCCTGCGGTTCCCGTAATGCCTTTAGATTTTTCAGAGCCATTTTCTCTAGAAATGTATCTATCAGGTCTCATTGCGAAAGAAACATCTCATCCAATTTCTATAAAGACTGCCAAAGAAATAGCAGAGGCTCCACCCAATGTAGATCCATGGTTGTGGGTATACGAATTGGTCCGGAGGTTAACAATCGATTTAAATGTTTTGATTGTTGGTATGCTTGAGGATTCGTGCTCTTCGGAAAAATGTCCAGAAATGAGAATGAATGAATGGCAATATTTATGTGCATGTCATAATCCACCACAAGAATGTGCAGCAATTGATTATATTTTACATACACTTGATAATGCAACAACATTATTGTGCTCAAATAAGTACTTTCCGTCGAAGTAAGAAGCTATTTAATATAATGATGTTATTGGCTAAAACATTTCAGAATGTCTGTTCCTGTTTCTTCAACACGACACTTTTCTTCTATTATGCGCCGTTTATATCGAATTTTTAGTCATGCATGGTGCAAACATCATGATGTTTTTTGGAAAGTTGAAGTATCTATTTTAATTTTTTTTTTAATTAACTAATTAAAAATATCAGAACGAAACTTCTTTATATAGACGATTTATGGCAGTGTCTGAACATTATCATTTCAAATATGAACATTCTTCTATGATTGATGAGGCGTATTCCAAAAAAATAAAGGATTGCGATTATAGTGAAAATAAAGGATATACTGTTGATTATAGTAGCAAGAAACATTCCAGTAATTACAATGATTACCAAACCTCGAGCTATCTTGATGATCAGGATAATAAAGAAAACTTGGGAAATAGAAGCGCTTTCCTATCACCATAAATGACGTATTAGTACGTAGAAATTTAAATGATGCATGTTTAAACCAAAAATAGCATTTATTTACAATACATTTTATTACAATAATATATTAATGAACATTTTTATAGCAAAACAAACAAGATATTCATAATCTACAAACTGGAAACAATCTCTTGCATTTTTTTATCCGAATAAATTTGGAATCCACAACTACGTGTTACACTTGCTAGTTGTACATTTTTTGCATCTAGTGTTTCCTCCATAACATGTTTTAGTACTCGAAGAATCAACATTTCTCCTTCTTTCAATGTTATTGACTAAGTGTGATGTTAATATTTATTAAAAATTCAATATATTTTACAGTATGATATTCATTTTGAAGTTCAGTCTGTGCACCTTCGCTTCCAGCACCAATTGCTTTAGCGTCATATCTATAATACGTTCCTGATGGTTCTGCATGATATCTAAAAGATTTAGCTTGTTAATAAAAAAAACATTGTTGTTATACAGCTGTGGACCATTTTCATCAATACCAGCTATGAGAAACGCTACGCCAAACGGTCGAGACATAACTGTTTCATCTGTATCTTCACCAAATTGCAAAGCCCAGTCACAAATAGACTGAGTAACTGATTCTACACCGATAGCTTCGTCATAAGTAAATCGATGGTTTTGTGATTCAACACGTGCATGTTCTACAAGAATTCTAGCATCTGCTGTTAGTCCTGACATAGCACATCCAATATGCGTATCGATTTCCGTAATTTTTTCAGACAGAGGCTCCATAAGACATGATGTTGCTCGTTTCTCTGCACCCAAAAGTACTCCTTCTGACGTAACAAGACCCATTGTTGTTGCGCCAAGCTATAAAGTGTTAATATACCAATTAATAAAGTAAATCTCACAAAAAGATGTTCTTCAAAGTATCCTTCACTTAACTTATCATTGGTCTATTCTATTCCTTACCTTAATTGCTTCAATTGCATATTCTACTTGATATAATCGTCCCTCTGGTGAATACGCATGAGAATTTCGGTCATACTCTACAAAAAATTAACGGATTTTTTTCGTTTTTTCACTAAAAACATATAAAACAATTACCTGACCTTGTTAAAAACATTTATACTTAGTATTTCTGTTTAAATCCTGTCTATTTAACTCAAATAAGTGAACCAAAAAATCGTTGACGTCTAAATTTTAAATCTTAAGACTAAATGGCATAGGGTTTAAACCCTATGCCATTTAAACTTTAATTTTGAATTAACCTTTAAATAATACAAAAGTATTATTTTGAAGGGTATTTATAAAGATATGTAAATGAAGAATGATTACTTATTATTTTTTATAGATTATTTGATTTTCTTGTTTATATTTGGCTATTTTTTTGTTATTTTTATTCAGTTTTTGATCAAAATTTTTTGTGCTATTTAAAAGTAATTAAAAATACATAAAGAAATAGATTATAAAAGTACAGTATATTTTAAAAGATATCCGTATATTTTTATGTTTTTTTAGTTTTACGGACTATGGACGAAAGAACTTTTGTTGCAGGTAAACGTTTTATATGTTTTAGTTCATGTTTAATATTTTATAGTAAAGCCTGGTATATGTTTTAAATATGAAATATTAATGTCTAAATGTTATAGACGGGGTTCAACGGGGACTTGTTGGTGCAATTATTTCACGTTTTGAGCAGCGTGGATATAAATTAGTTGCAATTAAGCTTATAAACGCACCTCGTGTTCTATTGGAGAAACATTGTATATATCAGATATAAGAGACAATAAAAACGTCTCTTATATATATATACATGTATACTAATTTGTGTAGATGAAGAACTTCAAAATAAGCCTTTTTTCAATGGGTAAATTATTTCTTGCACTTTTGTAATTACTCATTTATACAGATTAATAACATGTAAATACTTAAAGCATAATCTTGTTAGCTAAATATTTGCAGATATGACTTCGGGGCCTATTTGTGCAATGATTTGGCAGGGTAAACAGGTCGTAAAAACAGGTCGTTGTAAGTATAAAGAAAAAGTAGTTGCTATTAGTAATTGTACCAGTGATTCTTGGAGAAACAAATCCATTGGAATCAGCACCCGGAACTATTCGAGGCATATTTATTTATTTTATTTAACTTTGCTTATTTTATACAGGAGATTATGCAATAGATATTGGTCGCAATGTTTGTCATGGTTCAGACAGTGTTGAAAGCGCGCAACGAGAAATAGGTCTTTGGTTTTCTGGTGATGAGATCTTTGAATGGGATAATCATAATCACAAGTGGGTAAGAAATAAAAATATATTTAGTATTAGCTGTGCAGTAAAACATACATTCAGAGCAACAATAATAGGCATAAAGTGCTTCTAAAATTTACTTATTTTTATATAGATTAAACCTATTTATTTTACAAAATAACTAATTTTAAATAGATTTATGAGTAGACATAAGGGTTAGGGCTAAGATATATAAGGTTAAGGCTAAGAGTTAATCATTTACAATGTTCGGAATAAGGGGTTTCTTGAAATTTAGAAATTAAACTTGTAATTTAGTTTGTAGTAAATGCTTATAATGAGGCTACGGTTAATATATTTCATACGTTCTTAGAAATATTTTCTTGAATTATATTTGGAATTTTCACTAAAAAAATCAAAGGAAAACTTTATCCATGTTTGTTTATAGAAAGATAAAAAAGTGCTTTATTAGAGGGTTTCGTATGATTGTGTGTTATATTAAAGATTGTCAATAATTTAGAAAATATTAGAAAAACAAGATAGTATTGCAAGAAGAAGAATCGTTTTAGCTGCGTTTTAAATTTATATGGAAGAGTTATCAGTTGAGACAGCAGCAGAAGTATTGATTGACCGTCTTTGTTCTATCGAATTAACAGAAAATTCGTCTGTTTCTGACCGCGCAGTCGTTATTTCACTCTATTATATTTTTAAAGACACTTTTTTACTTGCACTTGATTTACTTGATGAAAAACGTATTGCTGCATGTAGTTGGGAATCAGTTTCAAACCAAGAATCAAAGGATCAGTGGAAAATTTATTATGTTTTTGACGTTATAGACGATGAAAATTCTACTGATGTTTTTAAAGATAATCAAAAACACCAATATGAAGTAAGAACATCAGTATGGCATTGTTCATGCCCCGAATTCACGTTCTCCGCATTTAACAATGATTATTATGTTGCATGGGATAGAATTATTACAACACCTGGTGGTTTTTGGGGAGGGTGTATTCTTGGAGAACCTATGCCTATTTGCAAACATTTATTAGCATGTGTGCTAATTGAACGTGGGTTTCGGGCGCATCACAATATCTTGAAGAAGTCAATTAGTAAAGAAGAATTTATTTTGCGGTCTATGCAATAAAAATAAAGCAATAAAGAAATGGTGGGTATTTAAGGTATTATTCTATTTGGTGTGCTTTTTTAGACGGGGCTCTGTTCCATGACAAGTATCTATAATCACCAAGTTTTCTATTTTTCGGTCAATTTAATACCAAGTTAATATTATTATCAAACCTCGGTCGAATTAAATGACAAATCATAAACAACATTCCAACAACTATGCTTAGTATTCCTGTAGAGATATATGCAATTCCGAGAAATGGGTTTCGTCCTCCAATAATTGAACGTGTTGAAATAAGTAGTGATTTACTACCGTTATACTTGATTACTGGGAAGTCTAGTTATATTAGCCTCTTATTAATCTTATTGCCCGTATTTGTACGCATTCCAATTTCAATTTCATATGTTCCTGCTTTCATTACATTGATATCATTTCTTAATGCCAATTTTTCAAACGTCGGTAACCCCGCCGTTTTCATCCATACATGGAATTCTTCCCATTCATTGATATTTGGAAAATTTGTTTGGTTGTAGCCGTTTGGATATCTCAGCATCCAATTAGGAGGCGGCACAACATCCGAAGGTCGATATGATGTTTTTATGTATATGCTCTTGTCTGATGCCCATGAAATTCCCTTATTAGTCATAGGATAAAGTGTTTTACTCCCCTTAGAGTCGATCCTTATTGGCATGCCGATTGTATCTGCACGTATGTGTTATTCATATTTTGATTCATAAAATATTAAACGGACCATTAAAAAAAGAATTTGCAATTAAACCACATGGATAAATGGGCCGTCCGTCTTCATTAACAACGAGCGGATTGCAGTCATCCGAGCGCCGCAGTTCCGATGCAGTTTTCGCCAATCCGAGCATTTGATCACGACTTACACTTTTTACATATCGTCGGTGATTTTGATAAAAGTTTGTCAACTTATAATAAATAAAAACAGGTGGACGAAGGTCAGTTGGCACGTTAAACCGTATTACACATATAATTTCTTTTTTTGGGTATAATGACATATTATTTATATACTTCTTCCATTGAAATACTGGAACCGCTATTGACGAAAATGAAGTCTGAACAAATTTCATTGGAATTTGCGAAAACTCTTTATCTGAGGCAAAATCCTCACAGTACGTATAATTTATTACTATTTCATGCACCTTTTCTCCCGTAAATATAAAATCCTTCCCAGATATATCTTACTCGTGTTGAAAAATATAATAAACCTGCTCCTAATGGCGTAAAAAAGAAACCAAGAAAAAAGAAAATAGGCAGCACAGTTTTAGGCGTTAAAACAGGATTCCACGCACGTAATCTTTGCTGCCGGAGGCTTGTATCTGGTGGTTTTCTCATGTTTGGTTGGAAAACGTTGTGCAGCAGTTATCGAGAAATCTTGTTTCAAAAAGTAGAGAAATAATTAACTTGGATGAAAAAATATAGGAAAAATTTTTGAAAAAAACGAGTTGTATTTGAGATTTTATGAATGATGAATATATTTGAAGAAAGAAAATGGTTTGTTTGTTTTTTTTTGAATTAAAAGACAACAGATATATATTGAATAAATTCATTATATTTAAAAAAGAATAAAAATATTATTTATGATATTAATATGTTTTTGTCTTTTTTTTCCGCGTTAAAAATGGACGGGTTTAAAAACATTTCCAGGACCAAGTGTATATTTGTTAATTTCAAGATTAGCCCAAGGTTCTGAACAATCTACAATATGTTTTATAAATTCCTGGTGACTCACGAGCATTATTTTCTTTTCTTTTCTATTAGCAACCCAATTTCTGATCCATGCTGCTCTTTTTTCAATCATACTTGGCTCATATGAGAAAAAACCCGTTTTCAGAAGCCTATCACCACCACAAAAACTCCAATCTAACTGCGGAAACTGACGTTGAAGATCTTCTAAGGACGAACATACATCACAATTACTATCAGATACCTCCTGCAATTCAGGAAATATAAATAACGGGATCAAAATATGATTCTCAGGTACAGAATCTTTAAAACGTAAAAATCCATCAAATCCGATCAAAACTGTCTCAATCGCTCTGCGCATTGGAGAAGAAACAATTAATTCAAGTTCTTTTAATTGTTCAAAATTTAATAAAAGCAGTTTTGCTTGATCTTTACCGAATTCTGAATTTCTTTAAAACAAGAAAAGATTAACTAATCTACCAAATAACCTGTCAATTCTGGATCTTTTAAATCATAATTTTTCTGTACATTATGTTTTGCTTGTGCATGTCTCATAATATATATTTCTTTATCATTTGTCATTTTTATATTTAACCTTAATTAAAATGTAAAAAAAATAGTAATTTGTGTTTTAATAATTTCTATGTTTAAAAAATCTTTTATTAAGTTGGTATTTCTTTTTTTAATTTCCAATAATATTTATGCACTTAATAAATTAAATGTTTGTTTAATATTTTTATAACGAAAAAATAAAAATACTTTGGAAATTATTTGTATTTTTTAATGATATTTTTATTATGTAAATAAAGTATTTAAAAATAAATATCTAAGTTTTTCTTTTCCATCTTCCTCCTCTTTCCGCTTCAAGTTTTCTCTCTTTAAGTTTTTCATAATTTTGTATTTCTGCTTGTTTTCTATAATCTTGTTCTTGTTGTGTATTTGGAAAATCGGATTCCCAGAACCCAGGCGGTGTTTTTGCTCGAAAAAAAATAGCTCTATGTCTAGAAACTTGTTGAAGATTTTGATGAATATGCTCTTTGTTTAAATCTATATAGGCACATTCCTTTGGAGGCGATCTCCATTTTGGCTTAGGAATTGTAGCAATAGGACCATGTGCTTCAAAAAACTTAATATATTAGTATTATGTATATATGTATATATAACAAACCTTAATACAATTATCACATGCACATGCAGGAAGACGTTTTCTCGAAGCTTTATCTCTTATTACTTCATCATAAGCATATGGAATATTGTTATTTTTATCTATATTAATAACATAATCATGCAAAGACTCTTTTGTACTTTTAGAAGCTCTTTTAAATCATATTAATAAATTCATTGTTTTTATTTTTTTTATACAAACCTTGAATACCTTCCCAAACCTTTGTTATTAAAATTGCAATTAAATTTCAAATTGTTATGCACCTTTTTGTTTTTATCATATTCAATTGAAAGTCGACGTTTTAAGTCTGTTCCTGAATTTGAACTATCTTTTTCAAGAACAATATTACCCTGAAGATGTTCATTCTTTATAAACGAATTTTCTTGTATCAAATGATTTTCTTTTTCCGATAATGTTGATGTTGAATTATTAATCTAAACGTTTTTAGCCTTTTAAAATACTAAAGCAAAAAATACATTATTAGAGTTATTCTTTTCTGAAATATTATCTACTTTATTAGTTAATGATTGAGTAAGAATTGAAAGTCGATGCTCATCAAAAATAGGAACAATTTTGCATGACATATCTTCTTTATTTTCTTTAATTTTATTAATTTTAAGACACAAAAATATATTAAAATATCTACCAACCTTCTTTTTCACAAGGTGATTTATTATTTTGAAATGTAGATTTTGAATTTGTGTTAGGTGTTAGTAAAGAATCAAAAGTATGCTGTATTATTTTTTTTTTATCAGTTGATTCTGAATTTAAAATTGTGGGATTTTCAATTACATCCTTAACAATTAGAATAAAAATCAATATTATAAAAAAACAAATATTACTTGAGAAATAGGAGCATTTTCTGTAAAAGAGAGTTCTGAAAAAATATCTTTATCTTCTTTAGGATTACACGAATCATTACTATTTTCTAAAGTACTGTTAAACGTCAAAGGCAAAGACAATGTATATTTCTCTAAAAAACATTTGTAAGTATTAAAATTTAAAATCTTTAATTACCTTCTTCATTTGTTTTTATATTATTATCTATAAATTTTTCATCCTTAGAATCAGGGCATAGTTTTTCTGTTTCATCATCATCATCAGTTGTTGAGTCATTGTAATATAGAGTTGTATAAGATGTATTTTTCTGATCATTTAAAACGCTGTTTTCAGAAAATTCATATACAGCTGAAGATGATGGGCTAATGCTAACTTTCGAAGAATCTATTAATTCCAAAGGTTTAGAACTATCTAAAGATATTTTTGATAAATCTGAATTCATTTTGTCTATTGATCGCGAAGATGCAAATGAAATATTTTCTTTGTGAAAAAACATTTCCATGTTTTCTGTAGATATGTTTTGACCTTCGTATAACACAGAAGCCTTTGTTTGATTCATTTTATGATTTATATATTCTTTCCATATTTTTTTTTCTTTCTTATATTTTTTTGATAAATAAAGTAAAGAACGTTTCATTTTTTCATATCTTTGAAGAAAAAACAGCAATACACTGTATTGGGTACTTTTCTCACAAAAGATTTTAATATAGGTACTAATATTATTAATCATAAATAGAATATTTAAAAATTAAACCTATAATCTAAAAAAACATTTTTATCTTCTTTATTTTCAAAATCAATGCATTTAAAATTAATATCGTGATCATTCATGCTTTTAAAATAATTCTTGCATTCATTAATCTTCTGTATTTCTTTATGTCTCTAATTTAAATAAGTTTTTTTCTTAAGAAAAAAAACAAACTTCTTTCAGTAGATCTTGTATTATCGTATTTTGGCAATTTATAGTTTTTTGATATTCCATGCAGTATTCTGAAAGCTTTTGAAGTTTCTTATTTTGCAAATTTGTATCTTTAAATAATAAGTTTTTTTTTAAAAAAAAAAATGTTTTTTACAATTAGATGTTAAAGTGAACAATTTTTCTTTAAAACTATTGATTTCTATTGAAAAATCTAAAATTATCTGTTCTTTATCCATAATAATAAAATAAAAGTATTATCAACGTGTATCGTTAAAATCTAATCTTGGATTTTTCACTTTATTTCTATTCTTTTGAATTTTATAAATATTATAAAATTTATTTTTAGGAATCTTTTTTATAAGAAAAAAAATATAAAAACATTAATAGATAGATATTGGTATAAAAATTTAAATTTCTAAAGAAATTTTCAAGTTATTGAAACAATTTTAAAAATCATAGTATATATATAGTACAGCGATATAAATTCATGAATATTCATCAAAAAATATTTTAATAATATTAGATTGAAAATTATTATTTATAATACCGTTTTTTATTATAGGTTTTATAGTGATGAATAGTCATGATTTTAAATAATATTTTATGCTTGGAATATAAAGTTCCAATACACAAAAATGTTATGTAAAAGGAAAAAAAAAGAATTAGCTATAATACTTGGTACAATTTCATAAAGAGAAATAAAATTTTTTTTTATTTTCTAATTATATAAGACGTTTTATAATGAATATTGCATGTTTAAAAAAACAAAGTATATACATAAAAATCTCATAGAATCAATTAAATAATAAAAAAAACATTGAAAATGTTTTGTATGATTTCATTGTAGGTTTTCTAAAATATTTATATATTTTTATACATAATTTTTTGTAAATGAAAATACTTTAATATACAAAACAAATAAAATGTATAGAATTATGAAAAACTTGATATATTATTGTGATATGAACAAAAAATAATAAGAGGGTCTTTTTACTAACAAATAGAAACAAGTCGTTAATCTAATATTCTAATATAAATTGAAGAGTTATCCATTAAGTATCAATTCTTTCAAAATACTTATTTTTAATAATAGAAATATCATTAGAATCTTTATATTTTTTACAACTAAGAACATTAGAATGGAATATAAAATAACCATCTTTTTATTTAATGCATTTTATAAATAAAAATTTTCTTATATAAGAAACCAAATTATACATATATACATATTTTTATGTTCTGTATTTTATTCAATTTATATAAAAACATATCAAAATTAATGAGTTTTTTAAATCATAAAAATTTTCTAATAGATATTTTTTAAATGAATAAATATGAATAAATGTGACAAATTTATACTTTTATCATTTTTTTAATAGAATAATATATTCTATTTTTAATTATTTTTAACACTTTTAAAATAATTTACTTAGTTATCTAGAATTATTATATTTTTTTTGTTAATCATCTTTTCTATAAAATAAACATTTCTAATTTTTTCTTTAAAATTCATGCTATAAAACTTATATAATACATAATAAAATTTTCAAAAAATATAAATTATACATCTTTGCTGTTTTTTTCAAATATTTTTATTTCATTAATTTATATGAATAAATTGATCTATTATATTGAGTTATTAACATATAAATAATAGTTTATGTTCTAACTACAATAAAAAACATTTAAGAATCTTTAATAGATAAACATTACTAATATTCATAAAAGAATAAATACATTGAAAAGGTCTTATTGAATTATAGATTAAATCAAAAATCTAAAATAACAATTATATAATTTTTTATAGAAAATATTTATTTCTTTTTCGCCTTATCTCTTACACAATCTATATTGCTTTCCGGTATCTTAAAAATCTTAAATACAAATAAAATCTAAAAATAACCAATCTTACCTCTGGATATGTTTCAATAATATAATTGTATATTTCATCAATATAATCTCCTTGGACAACAAGCTCGTCAACTCCAGATGCGTTTTTAGTCACACTACTTCCTGTAGCGAATTTTTTACCAAATAGTTTTGCTGCTTTCTTAATATCAATGCCAAAAAGTTCCAATCCTTGGACTGAAATAACATATTTTCTTTTATTTCTTTCATTTTTTTTAATAACTACTTTTGATAACATATTTTTTTTTAATTCTTTCTCAGTCTTTGCATCTTCTTTTGCATGCTTTTTTTTAATCTCCTCCTCCATCATCTTTTTCTCTTCCAGTGTCATATTCTCATGTCTAATTGACATTATTTCTGTTTTTCATTTTTCCATTAAAAACTAATTAATATTTTAAATATAAAAACCTTGAGAATAAAGTTTATTATAAATATCTATATAATTGTCCTCAAGCCATTTCATACACTTTTTACTAGAGTCGCCAAACTCACAGTACTAAAGTCAAATTCCATCAGGATTTTTTATAAAATATATTTTTTTAAACCTCTGGAGGAAAAGAACATACTAACTTATTTATTATCAATAAAACAACTAAACAATACCGTACCTCCACAGTAGATTACATCTTTTGCTTTTTTAATATCCTCATATTCAATATCCACTTCCTTAACATCGGCTTCTTGGATCATTGGTTTTTAAATGTTTAGTAAAATTAAAAAAAAAAACATTAAATAAAAATATAAAATAAATATTTTTTTTAAATAAGTACATAATTATTTCTTTGAGATACCAAAAAATATTTTTTAAAAACTTATAAAAACTTAACTATCTACAGTAGTGGTATTAGATTCTAAAATATTACAAATAAAAGTAGAAACTTTGTTAAAAGACTCTAAAAGTATTTTATTTATTTCATTACTATCTTGTTTTCATATTAATAAAAATCAAGAGTATAATAGAATAATAAACCTGATCTTACAACTTTTCCAAATTTTTTCTTTATACGTTTAGGACGATTCCATATAGGATGATCATTACTTGTTAAAACAAGAGAATTCTTTATAAATTTAGCCCTTTTTTCAAATAAAAATCAAAGGAAAATTACTCTGAAATACCAATCAGAAATTTCATCATTTAATCCTGAAACCGCTTTTAAAGAATTATTACCATAAAATTGTACAATTGCATCAACACGATTATAAATATCTATATATAATATATATTAGAAATTTTAAAAAAAAAATCAAATAGAAAAACTACCTCTACATTCCATCAAATGAACCAATCCTTGACAACCTTGCCCTACACCAATCAAAATTATATTTTCGGCCTCTACCATTCTATAAAGTCATTTTCTTCCAATTATAAAATGTTTTCTTTACTCTAAATGATTATCCCATATGTAAATACAAAGCTCTTGAATAACTGATACTAAACTATATGATTCTTTCTAAAAACATTAAAATTAGAGTTTTTATAATATATTTTTTACATTTAAATCATCTAACAAAGGAAAAATATTAACATCCATAAGACCATATTTATTCTTAATGGCCCAATCAATGTATAAATTAAGAGAATCAATCTAATAGAGTTAGGAAAAAAAAGTATTAAAACCATAATACCAGAAACGAATTATGTAAATTTATTTTATTTACAGAAGCATCGAGATACCCAACAACGTCAAGACTATTAACTCATAAATAAAGGTATCCAGAAATATAAGAAAAATATACGTATCGTGAATAATAATAATAAGAGTTTTTACTTCGTAAAAATTTTTTCTAAATATTTATCAAAACAGACCAAAATTCATTGAAATATAATATACGTGCATATTATTTGATTCTCGAAAAATGAAATTGATTTTCTAATTACTGGTAATGATATCATTTGCCATTCCTCGAATAACTTTTTTGTCTGATAACATCGAATTACGTCTTATTTTAGTTAATAAAGTAGATTTTAATATAAAATTATTTTACCATCTAATCTTTTAATAATAGGAAATTCAAAATCTAAAAAAATTAACTCTACAAACTACAAAAATTAAGAATTTACTTAATTCTAAATGTGTAGGCGTTATACAATTCCAATATTTTGAATGTTCTGCAATAACCTTTTGTACTACATGAATACAAGCATCGCTTGGCTTAATCATTTTTAATTCAGGTGGGGGCTCTCCAATTAGCGTTTTTGTTACCGCTAAAGCGGATTTTGATATTGAATCAAGATTATAACCACCCTTGAATAAATCAAAAAACAACAATGATGCATGAATTAAATAACCTCTAATACAGCTACTAATTTTCCTTCTGCCAATCCCATAAGCATGTGAGTCATATGTGCATATCCAACAGGTGTGACAAAACATTCGCCAATTTCATCACCTTCAGCAGCATCAAACCCCGAAGAAACTATAATATTCTCAAGATCCTTTTAAAATATATAATATACATACTTATCACCATACTAGGATTATATTCATATGCAATAGGTAAAACAATTTTTTGAAAAGCATATATATAATCACTATCCCCCATCCCCTTACACGACCACGGAATATTAATAGTTCTAAAACATTATTCTTAAATAGAAAAAACAAAATCTAACTAACTTTCCACATCCCTTTCCAATACCAACTTTATCATAATTGCCATACTTAGACCCAGGATAAAATCTTCCATCTTCATATCTATGCAAAGATATATAAAGCACAGAGTCATCATCATAAAAGACTTTTTGTGTGCCATTTCCTTTTAAAAATTTAAAAAAGACAAGAATTTAAATTTAAATTACCATGATGAACATCCCTGAAGAAAATGTTAGCAATTAGCCTAACTAAACATATTTTAAAAACCAATCCAAAATTAAAATACGTTGAATATCAGGAAACTTCTGAAAAACACATTTAGCAGCAATTGCTACATTACTAAACAAACAAAATCCCATAGCACAATCGGGCTCTGCATGATGACCTGGAGGTCTTACTACTGCAATTGCGTTTCGAACCTTTCCTTCTGCAACTGCTATACATGTTTCGATAGTTCCACCTGCTGAAAGTCTAGCACAAAAAGCAGATTCATTGTTAAAATAAACCGAATTATGAATACTTTCAAAATACATAAGTTCACTTAAAGACATATCTTTAACGTTTCAAAACAAGATAAAAACTTGCATGTTAACCTTACCTGCTGTTTGAAGTAAAGTATCCCAGTGATTTTCAGTATGAACTAATAGTGCTTCTTCACGAGTCAACTCTCTTATTGGGATTCTTTTCATAATCTCTTTTTCATTTGCATCAAAACAAGACCATCCATAGTATTCAACAAGTCCTGCATCAGCTATTTCCTTATAAATTCGATAAATCCGCCGAGGATCTTCAGGATGGAAATCAACAGGATTAATTGTAGCATGAAATCTCATTCGTACATCATAACATAACCCAGTTTTGAGACAAAACTTATATTTATTTTTGTTTTTGATGCATGAATCTTCATTTACTAAACTTAAATTCTCCGAGGCAACAGGTGTACGGTTATCTATTTGATCTTTTTCAGGATCTAAGGAAACCCTTTCATTTACTTCCTTTTCATTATTTAAAGCGATGTCAAAGAAATTACTCTGAAATCTTTCAGTACTTCCAGCGATTATTTTTGATTCAGAGAGTGGCTGTTTCGCAGAACATATATGTGTTGTAAAAGCTTCATCCGGTTTTTTTAGCTTCAAGTCTTGAAGCAAATCCACGGATGAACACACATCAGTCTCACTTCTATCCATAATCCTTTGATTTGCCTTTAAAAAACATAGACAACTCCTTGAACTTGTTTATAATTCTTTTTTTACGTTTCTTTTTCAAAATAACCCTTTAAAACCCGCAAAAAAATATATAAGAGAGAAAAAAACAAAGTTCACTAAAATCTTATATATCCTACTGTCAAAACAATTCTTTTCCCTCTAAAATTTGCATTTTTCCTCGTTTTTATAAATATCGACCGTTTAAACGCTCGAACGCCTTTTTATATAAAAATCCATCAATAAAAAATCTTTTTTTTACTATTAAATAAATAACCCGTTTTTTGCAGCTTTTTTACACTCCATATCTTCTCTATTGCAGATCTTTTTGTTTATCTCCTAAAACTCAATATTATATATATCCTTTTCTCTGCAACGGGTGCGCCTTTGCGTATATAAAAAGTATCCAACGATTAAGGTTTTTATCGCGTTTTTCAAACGCTGTTTTAAGTCTTTTTGGCGCGTTAATACACGCCAAAACAATGCATCTTCAGATGCAGTCTTGTTTGCTGCGTAGACGTTTGATGAACAGTGTGTTTTTGATGCAACCTGTACGTTCTCTTCATAAAATTTCAAAACCAACACTTCTTGGTATGTAGAACGCTGTGCGACACAAAAAAAGGCTGAGACGGTGTTAGATCTTGAGAAACGTTGGGATTACATGAGTCCAGATGAGAAAATGGATATCCAAAGGCAGCTGAATGAAAGACAACGTGGACCATGGTCGGATTTAACGATGGAAGAGAAGAAAGCGGGTATGTGTCTTAATAAACCAGGAGGAAAAATACAAGGCGGCGATGTGTTGTTTTTTCCTGTGTTTTTTCATGTTTGAAGCTGGCATCAGCTGACAAGATGTGTTTTTTATATATAGCGTATTTCATTGCTTTTGGACCGTATGGATCTCGGTCTATCCTACACCCTCCAGGGTTTTTTAAAAAAGTGGCATTAGGAACATTAGGCATGCTTGCTGTTTCAGGTATAGTGTTTTATTGTATTCGTTTGCTTGGTATGTGTTTTTTATGTTTTTTTTTACAAATCTTATTTCTCTTCGCAGCGAATCCTCCTCCGTCTACTATGACTAAAGAATGGCAAGAAGCATCGAATGAGCTGATTAAATCACAAAATATAGAGCCAATTACAGGTATTAGTAGTGAAGGATATATAGGAAAAGGCATGGTTCGGTCCAAATAAATCAAGTTAGAACTTTACGAAACATATTTAACTTGATATTTTCTATGTTTTATTTAAAATCCCTTCAAAGTTTACTTAATTCAAAAATCTTTTCAAGGAAAAATTAGGGTTTTATTCATATATATTTATTTTTTTTATCTAATAAAATAAATCATGTTTCTGTATAAACATCGATTATTAAATTTTAAAAAAAAAGAATAAAGTATTTTATTAGCAATTAAAAAGTCGTGTTTTATGTATTTCGCACCTCTTTTTTCAATATCATTCGTTTTTCTTTAAACCGACGAATTATAATGGCCAAATCTTCTTTAATTAAACAATCTATACTTGAGTAATATACTATACATATTTTTTCATATATATATATTGATAATTGATAGGCCTTTTTTGAAAAAAAAAACAATTTGTAATATAAAGGATGAAAAAATACACGGTATATATATTATATTATATTTGTTTATAATATTTATTGAATTAGATGAACTTCATCCTTTTAAGAAAAAAAAAACATATGATGAATTGTCAGTTAACAAGGAGAACGTTTCTATTCCTAAAAACGGAGAATCTATGTTTTCTAAAGAAGATAGTATCTTAGAGACTTCACAAAATAAAATTGAAGAAAGAAATAAAAATGTCGAAGCTAGATTAAAAGATGAAAAAAATGATTCATGGAGTACAGGGCAGCCTGTTCCATATTCATTTCTCTGTAAGACATTTGATAAAATTGAAAATACAACAAAACGATTGGATATTTTTTCATATACAACAGATTTTTTGTTTTTAGTATTGACAAAATCCCCCGAAAATTTGCTTCAATCAATATATTTAATGATAAACAAAGTAATTACATTTATTAACTACAAAGTAATACTAAATCCATAGGTATCGTCGGATTATGATGGGTTAGAGTTAGGTATTGGGGAATCATTGTTGATTAAAGCAATTGGAGAATCTACAGGTAGAAGCATAGCAAAAATAAAACAAGATTATAAAGAATATGGAGATCTTGGGCTTGTTGCTATGGTAATATTTGTATTAAAAAGATAAAATAGCTAATAAAAATAGAATTCACGAATTAATCAACCTACAATGTTTAAAGGTTCTATGCTTACAATACCTGGTGTATTTAAATCTTTAAAAGAAATAGCGACAATATCAGGAAAAGATGTATTGTATTGCTTTCTTTTTAAAACTTTATTGACCACTATTAGTCACAAGTAAAAAAACTAGGAATCATAAAAAAGCTTTTATCAGTAGCAAATGGAAATGAAACGAAATATATTGTGCGATCATTAGAAGGAAAATTAAGAATAAGATTAGCGGAAAAAACTGTTATAGTATCACTAGCTCATACAATGGTAAGAATAGATGCAGAAAAATCAGGTTCTATTGTAACACCATCTTCTCTTGCGAACGGAGAAAATATTATTAAGCAAGTTTTCAGGTAGTTTTACACATTTTTATGATTTTTTAAATGTAATAGTCAAATTCCTTCTTATGATATAATTGTTTCAGCACTTCTTAAATATGGTATTCAAAGTCTTTCTGAAAATTGTAAATTAACTCCAGGTATTATGTATTTTTGTTAAGTATTTATTAATTCATGTTAGGAATCCCATTGAAACCTATGTTAGCAAAACCTACAAAAACAATATCTGAAGTTCTTGATAGATTTGAAAATCAACACTTTACATGCGAATACAAATATGATGGAGAACGAACGCAAATTCATCTTCTGGATAATGGTAAAATTAAAATATTTTCTAGAAATCTGGAAGATATTTCGAACAAATACCCTGATATTATAGAAGTTATTCCAAAAGTAGTAATAATATAATCTTCTATTTTTTTTATTAATTTTTAAACTTAGGTTATTAAAGAGGGAGTAACAAGTTTTGTACTGGATTGTGAATCTGTTGCATGGGATAGAGAAAAGAAAATTATTCAGCCTTTTCAAATTTTAAGTACGAGAAAAAAAAAAGAAGTTGATATTGAATCAATAAAAGTTAAAATTTGTATATTTGCATTTGATTTGCTCTATATGAATGGAGAAGTATCTTTTTATGTTTTGCAATTTTTTGTTTTAATAAGTATTAGTCCCTTATACATAAATCATTTCGTGAGAGAAGGAACTTATTAACTCAATCATTTAAATTTTTAGAAGGAGAATTTTCTTTCGTTCAGTATAGTGATTTAGAATCTTTGGAAGATATCCAAACATTTTTAGAAAAAAGTGTTCAAGATAGTTGTGAAGGTTTAATGGTTAAAATGCTTGACGGAGAAGAATCAGGATATGAACCTTCTAAAAGAAGTAGAAATTGGTTAAAGGTTGCATTGTTATTTTCAGTGATGATGTATATTTTAATAAGAAAATAGATAAAAAAAGATTATATGTCAAATATTGGTGATTCTTTAGATTTAGTTGTTTTAGGGGGATTTTATGGTCGGGGAAAACGTGCAAATATGTATGGAGCGTATTTACTTGGATGTTATGAACCAAATAAAGGTGTTTATGAAAGTATTTGTAAACTTGGTACCGGGTTTTCGGATGAAATTTTAGAATCATATACTACTTTTTTTAATAACCATATTTTGGAACATAAAAAACCCTATTATCATCATAGTACAAAAGGAGAACAGCCAGATCTATGGTTCGAGCCTGTAGCAGTATGGGAGGTTTTGGCTGCAGATTTAAGTATTAGTCCAAAATATTTAGCAGCTGTTGGAATGGTTTAAAACATCCTATCATTTAAACATATTAATAAAAATAGGTAGATTCGGATAAAGGTCTATCCTTAAGATTTCCAAGGTATATTAGAGCTAGAGATGATAAAACTCCTGAACAAGCTACAACTTCTGAACAGGTTGCAGAAATGTATGAAGCTCAATTATTTAGACAAAAGAATACGTCTTATGAAGAAAATGAAGAGCTTGATTATTAGCTTATTATACTGGACTTTGTTTTGGTTTGAAGAAAAAATTTTTTATATTTTTTATGAAATTAAAATTACTTTAAGTATAATAAAATGATTTTTTTTGTTATTTTAAAAATAGCTGTTATAAACATAATGATATAATGTTTTTGGAAAGAAAGTTATGTTCTAAAATAATTTTTCAGTTTTTTTTTGCACCTTTTTAATCTTGATTGAATGTAAGGTTACTAATATTTTTAACTGTTTTAATACATTTTTTGTAAAATATAAATGATGATTTAATAAGAAAAAAATGTTAAAAAATGAAACATTAACCAAAGATGTATATTTTAAGTATAATAAATATTATAAATAAAAAAACATATTTTAATCCTTTTTATAATTAACTAAATCATTGATCAACTGTTTTTATACAAAGAATGTTTTTTTTAAAATATTTGATAATAATATATTACTTTTTTTTAAATATTAAAAAAAGTTCACTAATAAATTAGTGAACAAAGAATAACGGAGATTTATTTTTTAAAAAAAATAAAATTTTTTAAACGCGAATAATTTTATAATTATTTTTCATAAAACTCAAATATTGTATAAAACACCATAATTTAAATAAATATATTTAATTAAAAAGAAAGGATTTAACTTTCAACTAAACTTGATTAAAAATAATTCTGAATTACTTATTATTAACCAAGTTTTAAATGTATTTTTAAGTTTTTATTATTCTTTTAAACATTACTTATTAAATACTTTTAGTATTTAATAGTTATTTGAAAATAAAAATTAAAATTTTAAAAAACAAAAAAATATGAATAAAAAACTATCTATTAAAATAAAATAGCTTAATTTTTCAACAAAACTTTTTAACGATTAGATTTTTTCACAAATCTAACCGTTAAAAAAATTAACTCGATTTAAAGTTTTCAAATTTTTGCAAAATTATTATTTTAAAATAAGTATAAGCAATATTATTTAATAGTATTATTTAATAACCTTTTTTTGTATTAAAAGCTTTAAGCTACTTTTTTTTTTTAGAAAAAAAGAGCGTTAAAATAGAAAAGAAGTTATAATACATGGGTTTTGGTAGCTTTGAAACAGTTTGTCGCTCAAGCACTCTTCCAAGTATTTTTTAGAATTTTTATTGTTTTTGCGTGGATTTTAACCGTATCTATTAGTCTGCAATATTTTTTATGGCAATTTTCGTTCTTATTGTCCGTTAAAAGGATATGATAGACGTCTATTCGGAATTCGAATGACAAATCCTTGTATAGTTTTTGCTTTTGCTTTTTTTCATTGTCTGATCTGTTGTTAAAGATGATATTCTTTTAGCTTTTATTGCTGCTGTAGTTGCATTATATCTTATTATTCGTTCTCAAACCAAATTTGCAGCAGTTGGTAATTTTCATTGCAATTTTTGGCGAACATTGTTTATGTGTTTTAGGAAGAAGGGAGATGCAAATATTGGCGCTGATTTATTTTTTTATTAGTATTTGCCAAATATTTAGTATTGGTGGGTTCGTTACTAATGCCAAAGTGTTTGGGGTAATTTGAAATACACGTTTTTAAAAATTATTAATTTATTTTTAAAGATTTTTACAGCAGCACATATTGCTTTTATTGCCTCTTTTTTTTGGATTCTTTTATTGAATGCAATTGTTGGATATCAATTATTTGAGGATGGAACTATCTTTTCAATTTCTGTAAGATTTTTAAGTCATTTAGAAGTTTTTTATGTTTGAATTAGCTATCACTTGTTCCTTCTCTATTATTATTTCTCGGAACAGGGTATATTATTTTAGATTCAATGTTTTTTTGGTCCGATACTTTTATAAACAGCTATTATTCTCTTCGGAATTATGGGGCGTATATCATATATTTCATATGGCCAGTTATTTCTATTGTTGGGTATTTTGTATTAGAGTTCGTACTGGTCTTTAAAATACTGGAAGAGTGGAAACCTTTATGTTAGTATTTTTTATATTTTTATTCATTTATTTAACTCTTAGTGCTGTTATCGGGTTCTTTGCTTTCATTTACGATCGGCCAGATATTTAATTTTGTCATAAGTAAATATATTTGTCGATCTACAGGTGGAAAAATAAATGGTTCATTTATTGAAACATTTTTTGTCCTTATAAGTATGATTCTTTTATTTAAGTTCTGGGATTCAATCACAGAAGGTATTTTGTAATCTAAGTATGTTTTGTATAGTTTAATAGATGATAGATGATTGGGATGAGCCTATGTTTCAAGAAACTCAGATGACTGATACACCAAAATTTGATTTTTCTGCATAGTTTAGAAAATAGGGACTAGAAGGCTTTTTTAAAACTTCCCGGCCTCAACATGTATTTAAATATTTTGTGCAAGTATTATGGTTATATATATTGTAATTTTAAGAATTACTATATATTTATTAAATATTTATTTTTTTTATGAAAATTCTGTGAAATTGTTGATTTCCTTGTTTTTAAATGTTTTATTATATATAATTATTATTTTCCTTGTTTTAACTATAAGATTTCAATAATTTAAGCCCGTTTATCAATTTTTATTCCTAAAATGATATGTTTTTATTTATAGTAATGACATATTTATAAATCCAAAATGTAAATTTTGTAAAAAGAAAAACTAGTATTACATTTTTGTGGAGTTTTTTGTATAGAAATAATATTAATAAACATGTTTTTTAGAAACCGAAAAAAATGTATCAAACATAGGTGTTAAGGACTGAACAATTGTAAACGAAAATACTAATTTTGGTCCTGCTGTAAGAATTTTTGGCGTTAACCCTTTAAAAAATGAAAAAAAACCTATCTTGCTTTACTATTCATATTCATTCAAAAAAATTAAAATTACCCTCATTCTTGATCATATTCTTCAAAATCTGCATTCCAGTCTTCTTTTGATCAAAATTTAAGCTCTGTATACGTGTTTTAATGACATCTAAAGGCGCGCTTACCTATTTAAATTTATTCTAGATAATAAAAGACTAAAAAATAGAACCTACAGTAAGACTCGCAATGGCACCAGCAGTAGATGCTACAAAATTTTGCATCCACGTTGCTTGATTATAATCAGAAAGTCCAAAAAGATGTTCTTTTGCAAGGGCACTTCCTCCAAAAAGCTACACAAAATAAATTTAAATGCTAATAATACATTTATTATTACAGAAAAACTCCCTGGTGCATTTCTAGCAGCTGTCCAACCCCATCCCCTATATAACCTGAAATTTTCATCAATAATAATTTGAATTAATTTTCTTCCTTTGAATGCATCTGGATTTGTTTGATACTTAATTTTTAATATATCAAGAGGAAGAAGTACAATTTCCCCTATTCCAATGATGCTAAAAAAGTTAAGTTTTTTCTTTTTTTAATGACATTGTACCTTCCAGCTGTAGCGTGCATTATTGCTTTGCTATTTTCTTTACCAAAAATGTTTTGAAACGTTTTTGCATGATAATTTGATAAATAATCATTGATCTATAAAGAAAAATCATCAGAAACGCTAAATTTTTGAAGAAACAGTATTTACAATAGGCTGACCAGAATATTTATAAATACGTTGAAGAATTTTATATCCAGAAGCATATCCTAAACCAGGAAACAAAGACAAAAACTTTAATGGTACAGAAGAAAATGCTTTATCTTTGAAAATAACTTTATTTAAATGTGAAAGTGAGGTTACTTTGCCATAATTACTCATAAGTCTTTTTGAAACAGTATCAACCTAAAATAGTATTTAGCACATGCAAAAAAGTAGAATTTCAATCATAGATCATAAATACAGGATGAAAAAATGCTAACTCAAGTATTCCAGCTGAAACAGATCCAGAGATACGCGCAATATTACTTTCTTTGTGATAATTTAATTTTATTGTTTCTGTAGACAACATTTTTTTATCATTCAAATTGGTCAAAAATAAATAAATCTATAATAATACAATCTTTGAGATAACTTTATAAAACATAACTCTTTTTAACTTCTCACAACTTTTTAATTTAATAAATTTCAGAAAATTTTGAAATTAGTATAAGATTAACTTTTATCGATAAAGTAGAATTTATGATATTACACAAATATTTTGGAAATGAATCAATGTTTTTGTATTTATTAAATGGTTTTTATTTTTTTTAGTGAATTTACTGTAAAAATAATTCAATTTTTATAGAAAATATAAAATAAAATATGTTTTTGTGTTTAAAAAAGAAATTATTTTTAAAATTTTTTTGAATATTTTTAGGTTAAAATTTGTATTTAAAAAAAAAATTTTAAAACGTAAACGTTATAAATTGTACTTAAAAGACATTTTATTGTAAGTTCTTTATAATTTATTTATTGAACTTCTATCAAATGTCTTAGAACAAAAAAATATTGCGTTTTTTTTTAAAAATGTAATATCTATATTATTCGATGAAATGGGGATTTTAAAGGGATGTAAATACATCAATGACTATAATTTCCTTATCGCATCGAAAACATTTGTATTAATTTACTTAAATTGAGCTTATTTATTGTTTATTTTAAGTTTTTTTACTAAATATTTATAATACTAAAAAATTTGTAAAAAAATATTTAAAGATAAATAAAAAAGGAATGCATAATATTAAAATATTACTGCTTTTTAGATAAATAATATATATTGATCTTTTTTTTGTGCTTTTCTTAGAATTATTTTCAAATATATATAAAAAACTTCAATTCATCATAAATCTATATATTTTTATACTTAAGATTTTATAAAAAAGAATATAATAATAATCATCTTGTTATTAATAATTTTATAATAATAATATATATATACTTTATATTATTTAATCTCCTGAAAATTTAAATATAAAATTTGAACCAAATATCTGGAAAATTTCTAATTATTTTATATACTTATAAAGTTATCATAAAATTCTATTTTTAAATATCAATTATGGTTCAAAGTCAGAAATAACTATAATTTTGTTTTTTAAACCAATTTAACAATGCTAGAAAAAAAAGTATTTTGCTATACCAGAAACTTTTTCTAAATAAATAAATGTCTATTTATTTTGAAATCCAAAAAGATATATCTTGCTTTCTACTATAAGATTCATATAAAATAGAGTTTTACTATACACTTACTATTTCAAATATCAAATGAATTTTTGAAAAAAAAAAGAACAAAAATATGGATGACATGATTTATTATAATTCTATAAGTAATTCGCATTTAAATAGAGAAAAGTTAACTTATGATTTTTTCGATGAATATTATTATGATGACATTTTAATTCCTACTCAGCAAAAAATATTGATAAATGAAAAAAGTTACACAAATAATATACCATTTAATAAAGAAAATGACTTGAAGCACAAAAAAATAGAATATTATATTCCTTTAGATCTTGTTTCTCCTTACAAAGATGATTTGAACTTATGTAGACCATATCTCAGTAAAAAAGCTCGTCAATTTCTTCGTCATACAGGGCATTGGGAAGAGCTTGAGAAGTTAGAAAACCAGATTATTCATGTAGATTTTACGGGTTATGAGGCATTTGTATTATCAAAGCTTTTATTTTTTTCAAATGATATACAAGTTGAAGAGAGAATTAGTTCTTTTTTACCCGGAAGAACTATTGACGATTGTAAAAGATTCTTAAACGACTACCCCGATTTAAAAGCGCCATATGATTCAATTGCTATTAGAGTTCTTCCAAAAGGTCCTGAAAGATCAGTACAGGATGATAGAATCATAAAATCAGACTTAATAAACCTTTTTTTGCAACGTCAATGTGGCGGGAGAGTTCATCCTAGATATACAAAAGGAATTTCAAATGATATAAATTCAAAAATAATTCATTTTTTACGACCTCATAAATTTTTTAATAGAACAAGTGGTGATGTAATTGATTTAGCTTTTGATTCTTTAGGCAGAAGATTTGCTTTTGGATGTTCTACAACTCAAGATGAATACAATCGTGAAGGGAATCTGGTTATGTGCGACATGGAAAGCGAAACTTGTATTATTTTGATGGACCATAAAATAATTTCCAATGATAACATTTTTTATCCAACAGTATCTAATGTTAAATTTTCTGCTGATGGTTTATTTCTTTTTTCTGGAGCTTTTGATTCTACTGTGAAAATATGGTCAAAATCAGGTCAATTATTGAATTCCTTTAAAGGTATTAAGGATTTACATAAAAAGATAGACTAAATAAAAATTAGATTCAGATGGAAAAATTGATGTAATGGTAGCACACCCTACAAATCCTAGAGTATTGTCTTCATCATCTCATGATGGGTTAATTTTTTGTTTTTTGTTATTTAAAATTAACTTATTTTAGTAATATTCATTTATATGAATTAAACAAAAATGGATTGTGTGCTTCTTATACAAAATTAGGAGCAATAAATCATAATCTTTATGGGTCTGCAATGGCTTTTGGAAATAATTCATTAGATCATTTTCTTGTTGTTGGCTATGAAAATATAGATGAATCTAAATATTCAGGCACCGCAGTTGTATTTGATATCAAAACAGAAAGGTTTTTAAAAGAATTAAAGACAGAAGGCACTTCTCATACATCTATTTTTTCACATGAATTTTCCAATTATTTTATTACAGGTAGTAATACATCTAAAGATGGACGAATTAGGATTTATACAGCAAATGATTGGTCTATAGTTATTGAATGTTGTTCTCCTCAAAAAGATATTAACCAAGTAACATTAAGGTTTGTATTCAGTCGCCTTAGAGACTTATACTTATTATTTTTTAGTCCATGTCTTCGATATTTGACCTCAAGTGGAACAGACAGATGCACTTATGTTTGGGATGTACGAAAACCTGATATACCATTTCATATTTTGCGTCATGGAGAAACAAAATTAATCTATTCAGACAACGCTGATTCAGAAGATTTTGATTCTGGAACAACCGTTTCTTTATGGAATCTTTACACACTTGAATTTATAACAGGTGGCTCCGATGGATATTTAAAATTATGGAATCTCAATCATAGTGATCCTTTTGTATCTAACATTGTCGAAGTGGATTCTGCAATTACAACTGCTTGTATGTCTCCTGATGGAGATGTATTAGTCGTTGGGGAAAGCACTGGCCATATTACTGTTTTGTCAACTAAAGGGACAGGATCAATGTCATCTTTTCATATTAATTCTCAAATAGAAAATATAAAAGAAAAAACAATAAAATAAATACCTACCGTTTAACACTATGAATTTGTAAAATACTTTGTCATTTTATACTAAAGGGACAGGATCAATGTCATCTTTTCATATTAATTCTCAAATAGAAAATATAAAAGAAAAAACAATAAAATAAATACCTACCGTTTAACACTATGAATTTGTAAAATACTTTGTCATTTTATATTTCATTGATTAATAATTATATTTTTTTCTTCATTTATCATCTTATCTGTAATCAACGATCAATATCTGTACAACCAAAATAAACTTCTCTGTATATTAAAACAGTGTAAGATACAAGAAAAATGGTTATACAGAGACTTGTTCCTCGTTATGCACATACATCAGGCCTTACACGAGTTGCATATTCATTAGATGGAGTATTTTTGATGACAGTTGGTTCTAATCAAGTGATCAGGAAGTTTACGGTAAATTCAGACGATGAACCTGTAACAATCGAGCATCATCAAGATTCTATTACAGGAATTTCTGTTTCTGTATGTTTTAAATATATATTTTACCACAAAAGTTTTTTATAATAAATCAGAATAGACATTTTGCAACATGTTCAGAGGATTCGACAGTTAGCTTGTTTTCCCTTAAAACAAATGAATGTTTAACAATGTTAACACGCTGTTCTTTACCAATAAGGGATATTGCTTTTAGTCCAGATGGTGATTGGCTTGCTGTTTGCAGCGAGTAAAATAGATTTTGAATTGTGAAAGATAATTGTTAATAAAATACAGTGAAATAAGAGTAAAAGTTGTTCATACAAAAGATTATTTACGCATTTTACATTTGTCTGGATTTTCAAGGCCAACTAAGCATGTGTCGTTTGATCCTAGCGGAAAATTTATTTCTGTATCATGTACTGATGGTGTTATTTATATTTTTTCTTTTACTAGCGGAGAACCAGATCTTGTTCATACTATAGATTATGTTATTCCAGTATGTGATTCAGATTCAGAAGTGTGTTCAAAAGTTGCATGGCATCCTGATGCTGAATCGTTTGCTGTACCAACTCGTATTAATGATATAGTAGTATTTTCTAAGTCTTGGGAAAAATTAATTACATTCAAGAGTGGACACTCTGATATTATTACAGATATTTCATGGTCTCCAAATGGAATGTATTTATGTAGTTCTGGAAAAGATGGAAAACTTTTGGTATGGGAAACAAAGACACAAACTATTGTTCTAAGGTTTATTTGCATTGATTTTCATAAAATTCTGTTAATACGTAAAAGACAAGAATATAAAAATGTGATATCTCTTTCTTGGCATCCGAAAGCCAATGTTTTATCATTTACTACTAATCAAGGCCAATTATATACCTTTCCAAATATTATTCCATCAGATCATCAAGAACCATATGGTAAAATCATTTACTTAACACACTTGTTGAATGGGGAAGATATAAAAAGTCCTATTAATAAAAAAAGATATATTAATGATTTAAAAAAAGAATTGAGTGATGAAGAAATAATTGACATTGATAATGATACTAGCTGGATCGAAGATGACGATAATGCAGGATATGTTTCAAAGCATAACTATGATAAAGATGGAAGCGAAAAATCCATTGATGATATCTCTGATGATTTTTACTATGGTACAAAAAAAACTAAAAATAATTATAAAATTACAATTCATTCTCCTTTTCAACCAGGAAGCACTCCTTGGAGAGAAAAAAGACGTTATCTTGGTATTTTTAAAATTTATAATATTATTTATTACTAAAAAAAATAGTGCTTAATCTTATTGGATTTATTTGGACTGTTGATCAAGATGTTCATAATACTGTTACTGTAGAATTTTTTGATAAAGAAAGGCATCGTCAATACCATTTTACTGATGTATTTTTTTATGATAAAGCATGTCTTGGTATTTTTAAATTTATATTATCAAAAATAAAATTAAGATTAATAGATGATAACGGAGCATTATTTGCTAGTTCAAGTAGAAAAGAAAGTCCTGCTGTTATGTTCTTTCGACCTCATGAAAATTGGGCGCTTCATACTAACTGGAAGATTGAATTTTCTCCAGATGAAGATATTTTATGTATGTTTTAATATTTTAAAAATATTTTTTTCTAATTTTTTAGCCATTGCACTAAGTAGTTCGAATATTGTTGCATGTACCTCAAAAGGTTACTTAAGATCTTATACATTAAATGGAATTCCTCTTCGAGTTTATCGTCAAAAATATTCTCCTGTTGTATCATGTATATCATGGAAAAACTACGTAATGGTAGTTAGTAATGGTCCAGTAAATTCAAATGGTAAAGAAGACTGGATTTCTCAATTAAATATTAATATTTTAAGGCACAGTATCTTTAGTCTATACTCTTGAACACATTTTACAAGATGATGTGTTACAATCAAATGATATATTACCACTTCCACCTAAAGGTCATTTACAATCATTATTTTTTTCAGATCAGGGTGTAAGCTAACTATTCATTTTTTCTAATTTTTTAATAAAAATTAGGATCCTATGATTTTTGATTCTGATGGAGTATTACTTGTATTATTACATTGGAGAGTTCATAGCCAAGCAAAATGGGTTCCTCTTCTTGATACTAATCTTATGGAAAGAAAAAAAGGAAAAAATGAATCATATTGGCCTGTTGCTGTTGCTGATCAAAAATTTCATTGTATTATTTTAAAGGTATTATTCGTTTATTAAAAAAAAAATATTTATTTAAATCAGGGAAACGAACAACATCCATATTTCCCTTGCCCTATGTTCAGTGAATTTGAGTTTTCTATACCTTGTATTGTACCAACTGATTCAGGAGAAATTAGCAATATTTCTGTGTTAGAAGAAAGACATATCAGAGAATCTATTTTATTAAGCCTTTTAGAAGATACTATAGCATCATCAACAGAAGATTCGTCGTATAGATCAGAAATATCAAAAAGAGAAGCGTCAATTGATAAAATTCTTTTACAATTATTACAAATTTCATGCAAAGAAGACCATCAAGCTAAAGCATTAGAACTTGCGACACTTCTAAGACGCCCTGCAAGTCTTGAAGCAGCACGAAAAATCGCTGCTCATTATATGAAGACAGGATTAACAGAAAAAATCACTACTTTAGCAGAAGAGTCAATGACATAAAAATAGAAATTGTATACTTTAAATCCTATACTATTGATAAAGATGCTTTTCTAAACAATAAATACACATGCTATAGAAACATAAGATATCCTAAAAACGAATATTTAATATATATCTTGATATATGTTTTCTTGTAAGTTATTTTAATAAAAATCTAATTCTTAACAATTTTATATAAATAGAAAATTAAAAAATCGGCTTTTTTTTCATAAATATTGGTTCTCCTTGTGGTGCTCCAGGAATAACTTTTTCAAGTTTCTAAATATTTCTAATAAATAAAATATTAATCATTTGCAAAATATACCAAATTATCAAAAACGCATTTATTGAATTCTCTTTCTTGGGGTCTGCATGCACGAAATTCATGGTTATTATCATCCAAACACTGCCAATATTTTTTAAAACTATCAGAACAATATGTATGTAAATCCTCTAATCTACAACAAAAGGTCATATATTGTCGACAAGAAATAATTAAACATAGAAATACTAACATGCTAATACAACATCGGGTAACTCGGCGACCTTCTTTTAAACATGGTTCCTCTCCTTTTCCTTTATTTTCTGCTTTACAAAGCATGTAATCTTCATTAAACGGCTTACAACGCGCTCCAATGAAATACGAAGCAGCCTTTAGAGGAGCAGACGTCGCACCTACTTCATCAACAGCAGGAATTTCCTTAGGAAGAGGTGTTGTATCAATCTAAAAAAATTAATTTATTAAAAAAAAAAAAGATATTAAAAGACCAAAATATGTCGACTTGAAATAGGTTCTTGAGAGGCCCTAAAAGATATACAATAAGCATTAAGAAAAATACAATAAATCTTATGATTACATATTTTTAATTGAATTTTTTGTTTTTAAAAGTTAACTCGAAACTTGTCGAAATTTATATCTACGTTAAATTTTTAACGTCTTCTAAAGTATTAAAACAAAGTAAGTAATAATAAACTATATTCTTTCATTCTAATTATATAGAAACTTTGTATTTACTTATTGGATCTGACTATAATATATGTCTTTTTTTCAAAGTATGTTTTTTACAAATTTGAAACGTGTTTTGACCATAAAGCGGGACAAACTGGAGCAAATTCGAATGGATTAAAAGGCAAGAATTAAGCAGATCTTTTCTAAATATATCTTATGTTTTTAAGCGTTTGGAACAACACCAGCAACATTGATGACGACTTCAACAAATCCTCCATTGGGGACGTCAACAACTCCATCAACAACAGGAGGTTTATTTGGGACGTCTTTTGGTACGTCATCTTTTGGAGGAACAACTCCAGCAGTGCCAATGAATACGAGCTCAATTTTCGGTGCTTCGTCTAACAATGGACCGGGGATAAATACTAGTACAACGTTTGGAACAACTTCAGGCATTACAACAGGAATATCTTCTAATTTTCCGATAAATACAACGTTAAATACAGCTGGTGGTGTATCACAAGCACCTTTTCAATCATCAGTATCTACATCTTTTGGAACATTTTCTCAACAAAATACGCAAAGTATGAATACATCTAGTCTAAGCAATTTGCCATCGTATACATGGGGGGGACCGTCTCAAAAGATGGTATCCCGTTATAATCAACTTCAAATTCAAACATCAACGGATATGTTGGGAACAGATGGCTCAAAACGTGGAATGGGCCAATCGAACATATTAGGTAGTAGTTCTATTCTTGGTCTTGATCAATTTCCATCCATTGTGGATCAACTTCAAAGGCTTAAAAATGCATGGGATCCTACACATCCTGATTGTGCGTTTCAATATTATTTTTATAACAGAGTTCCGCTAGACGAAGTAGCTTTATATGTTAAACCTTTGCATCATAATCAACAGAAATGGGATGAAGCCGTTGCAAATCGTCCGGAAAATAGGTATAATATTTTTTCTTCAACTTGTCCCTAATATGTTATCAGTGTTGTTCCTGCTTTAGCTATAGGATTTTCTGATATCCAAAAGAGAGTACAACTTCAGGAGCAACAAGTTATGGCATATCGCATTCGTATGCATGAAATTGTTAATAAACTTGGGGAATTATCGCGAAAACATGATCTTAGCACAACTGTAAAAATTTCGGAAATAACTTTAAGACATTTAGAATTAGAACGTCGTTCATTAGCGTTAGCAACAAAGGTACAAGTATTAAAAGGAAGAGGGTATGCACTTCAGTCGGAAGAAGAGAATCTTAAACAACGATTAAACGAACTAACAATGAAAATCAATGATCCTAGCGTATTTGGAAAAATGAATGAGCTTTGGGCACGTATGACATTTATACGAGAAAAGGCAAAATCTATAGAAAAAGCAAGAGAAGGCGGAATTATAATTAGTATTAATTGGAGAAAAGATGAAGAACAACTTGAGAAAATTACAAAGGTACTTGGTGACCAACATGCAGGGATTTCATATATTATACATGTTTTAAGAAGTGATTTGAATGAAGTTGAAAAAGCATTAGAAATGATAGAGGAACGCAAAAAAATATTTGAACAGTCGAGATCACGGGGATCTAAGTAAAACGTTATCATTTTTCAAAGATTTTGCAAATATTCTTACAATTTTTTAATATTTATTTTTCTACATAAAATTCCAAATAAATTTTCCGTCATTTACAATGCCTAATCTTAATTTTCTAAAAATTTCCGTTTAAAGATAGCCAAAGCAACGGGCGCTATATATAATATTAACTTCTTTTTATTTTTTTAAAGAAGGAAACAAACTGCAATATAATACAAAAGCAATTAAAAGTGCCTTTTGTTGTTCAAATCTTGATTTTTTAATATATTTTTTCAGACTTTCTTCATCAGTAGGACATGACGCTCCGTTAAACATCTTAAGAAAAAGTTCCTTATTTAAATACTTTATAAATTTGCTTTTTTATATTATTTTTTTAACAAAAATGATCATTTAATGTTGTTTGAAATTTTTGGTCAGCATCAACGTAAAATTTATATATAAAAGGAAAATATACAAAAATACAAGAAAGATAAATAAAATGTTCCTTTACTGTATAATTAAATCAAAGGATTCTTTTGTGTATCTTTTTCATGTATTTTATTTTTATTTCTTCACTTTGATAAATAAATCTACTTTTTTTTTAAAATATCAGTTCCAAATACATTTTTGAGGAACAAATAAAAGGGTTTTTGTTTATTCTTACATATTTTTCTTACAAAAAAAAGAAAAAAACACAACTTTCAATAATTTTTTCGACTTTAAAATCGCTGTTGCTAAGGCAACATTATATAACAACACCAGAGAGCACCGACCGATTTTTCAGCGTTTCGTCATGTCAAGTTTTCAAGAAACAAAGGTAATTTCAAGAGGTTAAAAAATGTATAATTATCGGGTTGATTTATGTATTTTAGGAGGAAATAAATAATGAAGAAGAACTGGATGCTTTATTTCAAGATTCTCCGAAAAAAACGGATGCTTTTGACTTAGATACCGATGAAGAGCTTTCGGAGTTAGATGAAGAGCAATTTAAGGATTTAAGAGATTCTCAGGCAGAGAAAACACATATAAATGAATATACTGTACATGATCTTCCACGTTTTAAGCGAAAATCTCGAAATTTGGAAAAAACAGTGAAGCCTAAAAAGATAAAAAGTATTAAAAGACGACGACGAGGAATAGATACATTGTCTGAAGAAAATAATGAATCAAAACATGATATGGACCCTGAAGAAAGTATGTGGAGACTTTTAATGTTCTAAAAAGTATGTAATTTTCCCAATAGTTGCACGCTGGGAGTTAGATCAAGCACTAAATGAAGCAATTATGTCTTCCCGAAGAAAAAAAAGAAAAGAAGATGTGGTCATTTTTTTTCCTGTTTTTTTATTGTATTTTTAGAATTAAATTATTGTAGGATTTAGAAGAAATGGCAGATGACGAAATTATTGCTCTTCGTGAAAAAATGAGACAGGCAGCAATTGAAGATGTGCAAGCAAATGCAGAAAAAAAACCAGCAATTCAAAAACTTAAAATGTTATCTGAAGTTGAAAATGCATTAAGAAAGTATTTTGTTCGTTATATTTAAAAAAACTCTCTATATATATATAGGACATCATTCACAGAATCAATTCTCGATAATAATCTCTTAGAGGTAGTAAGAATTTGGCTTGAGCCGTTACCTGATCGATCTCTTCCTGCTTTGAATATACAAAAAGTTCTTTTTTCAGCATTGTCCCGATTACCTATACAAACAGAACATTTACGCGAAAGTGGTGTTGGAAAAGTTGTTCTTTTTTACAAACAATCTAAAAAGCCAGATCTATTAATAAAAAAGCAAGCAGATCAACTTATATGTAAAAATACCTATATTTTTATTATTCCCTCTAATTATTTAGCTGAATGGAGTCGTCCTATTATTAAAAGAAGTTCAAATTATAGAGACCGTTCTATTTCTACTGTGTTATACAACCCAGAGTAAGTATTTTTAAAATAAAATCATTTAAAACTAATTGAAAAGTAATGTTACATATAATGAACAGAAGAAATCTAGTAATATAAATGATTTTAAACAAATATATAAAAAAACAATTATACCCGCTCCTATTGATTCATCATATGAGATTGCACCTAAAGTACATTTAAAAGTGAATCCTATTGCTTCAAAGACACGAAATGATGATCATATTCGGAAATTAAAACAAAAAATGCAAAAAATGAAGCAATTAGGAAAACGTAATGGTATATCTATTGAAGGGAGAAGACTTATTTAGTGAGATATTGTTCTTATTCTTTAGTATTTTTATAATATTTTCAAATTAATTTTTGTTTAAGTCATTTTCATTTTAATATTTGCTAAAATGTTATAATTAAGCATTTTTAATAAAATTAATGATTTAATATTCTATAAAAAAATCTAAACAATACTTTTATAGCCAACTTTTTTCAATTCTATTCATCCGAATCTACATTGCTGAGATATGTATATTGGTTTTCTTGATCAGCAATTTCTGTTTTTTTATTATCTTTGCTTATTATTGCTATCGTTGTTCCAATAATAATTAAAGCAATTCCACAAAAACTCCAAATATCAGGAATATTTCCCCATATTAATTTATCGTATATAAGAGAAAATATAATTTGTAAATATATGGTAGCAGATGCAAGTCCAATTTTTTCTACTTGTAATCCTTTTGTGAGTAAAACTTGAGCTAAAAACCCCGAAATACCAATGACACACAAAGTAAATATTTGTGAATAATCCAAAGGCAGATAAAAAGGCAATTTAAGCAAAAAAATAATTAAAAAAGACCCAATAGAAGATATTAATGAAAACCACAGAACAGATTCTAAAGCATCTACATGATTACCTAAACCTGTACGACATCAGTTTATTAATATATTTTGCCTCAAAAAATACACCTTTAATGATTATGTAAGAAAAACATGTTGCTAAGACTCCAATTAATGACATAATAATAGGAATTATCTTGTGGTCTGAAGTTGTTATACTAGATTCAGAAGGATTTTTGTTAAATAATATGCGTAAAAAACGACTATTTAAAATAAAATCAGGTTTTGTAATGCATACTACACCAGAAAAAGACACTAATGCTGCATAGATACTAAAGATATTAAAAGTTTTATATAAAATAGGATGCGCTAATAAATTTACGAAAATAGGATTTAAAAAAAGAAGTGCAGTAGCATCTGACAGACTTAAATGACTTAAATCCATTATTAATCAGAACAAAATTAATATATTTATCTTACTGTATTGAATAATAAATGCTACAAAGTCCAATAAACCCAAAAATACTCCGAAGGAACAGAAAAATGACTGTTTTTGTGTCTGTATAGCGTCTACACGACACCTTTGTATACTTATAATATATTATTCCAAGAATGTACGTTGGAACCATTCGAAAAAGAATTACTTGAAAAGTACTCCATGGTCGAACAGGATTTTGAGATAAAATTTTGACACAAACATTCATTGTTGAATATAATGGTTGAGAAAGCATAAGAGAAGCTATTCCATGATGCTTATTAAAAAACAATTGAACTTTACTCATCTCCATCTCAATTTTATTATTTTCCTGATTTATATGCATTTTTTTTTATTTTTTTTGGAAAAAAGAAAGAAAACACTTGTCCGCTTATATATATAACTATTCTTCTCGTTTTTTTTATGATTTAACGCTCAAAAACAGATATTAATTATCATTTATTAATTTTTCAGTTTTTAATGAATTGTCGATCTGATAATTTCGTGCCTAACGATATATAATACGATAAATATATATTTAAAAATATTTAACTTTTTTCATTTTTATAAATTTTTATATATTGTTACTCTAATAGTCTCTTAATACCATTATTATTCTATCAAGACGAGATATCTGTATTAAGCTATTTTCTTCTATAGTTCTAATATTTGCTAATTCTTGTTGCTCATTGAGTGGAAGAAGTTCTTTTTCATGATCTTGTACATCCGTCCTTTCTATTTTTACTAATAATTTGTGTCGTTGTTTTAATTCATTTTTTAAATGTTTGTGACAATAGGAAATTTCTTGATAAATATTGTCTATTAAAATGGATTTTGCTCTACTAAATTTATGAAACCATAGTAGAAGGATACTAGATAATTGTCTTTCAGACTTACGTGGTACTTCTTGTATGTCAAGAGCTCCAACTTCTGTTAATCTCATAAGAATAGGACGAATACTTTGTTGTTTTAAAAAAGCAATAGACGCAAGCTTAAGAATATAAATAACATAAATTAGATGCAAAAAAACACACCTGTTTTTCATCGACTTTTCCTTTTTCACGAATGATTCGAAGAAGTCTTGTAGCAATATAACCAAATTTATGTTCTATCACTTTTTCATATTGTAATTCCTGAAGCAGATAAGACATTTGTTTATAATCTACCTTCCATTTTCCAAAATATTTAGTTTCTACCCTAGAAAGAAATGCATATGAATCTTTAGATAACGCTTCAAGATGCCGAATAATATGTTTCAAACGTTCTCTGTAGTCTGGATCTTTAATTTTATTAATATCATTTTCGTAAAATTCATCAGAAATTTCATTTATATCAGTCATCGTGATATCCTGGGCATTACTGGAACAATGATTGTTTGAAAACATATCTTTAGATATTTTTTTAATAGGTTCATTTTCATGGTTTGAAACTACGACAAATGTTTTAGATAAATCTATATCTTTAGGAAGTGTTTCCAAAATACGTATTGTTGCAATTGTATTTGCTTAAATAATATTTATAATCTTATTCATATGTTAATAAGGACATACCTTCTTGACAACAGTTATTATTTTGAATTTCGAGTTGTTCTAATATATGTTGATATACTTGTGCTGTTGTTTTTCCTATACGATTTTCCACAAGATTCAAAAGATCAGTATTACGGCATATATTGACAAATTTTTCATGGTTAACTCTTAAAATAACTTTTTCCTAATAAAAAATATAAGAAATTATAAAACAATACTCTTCTTACATCTACAACATAAGACTGTTCATCCAATTTTTGCTTTTTAAATTCTTGTTCATTCGAATCAACATCTTTTTTTATTAACCCCAAATTTGGATCCATTTCTTCATTTTTCAAAATCTCAAGACGTTTTTCTATGTTTTTTAATACTTCTTTACTTTTTTTTATTTCTCCTATTCCAAGAAAACGAAGCTTTTCAAATTCTTCATTTTCTAATTGACTTTGAAGATCATAATTTGGTTTAACTTGATGAGGCAATACAACACGAAGATATCTTTGCTGCAACATTTGAGTTATTGTAGACTGGATTAACTTGTACGTTTTGCTGTTTTTTGATGGGCAAAATACATTGTAAAGGTTGTATACTTTTACTTTTCCGTGATAATGAATATATTTGAGAATTTCTCCAGCCTTTTTCTATCAATTTTTCTTAGACATAAAAAAAGACTTCATTACTTCTGATGATATCCTTTGGGAAATAATTAATACTTCTTTACCATATCGTGGAAGATTAAGAATTTCTCTCCATGCTGCTTCATAATATGTTAGTTCACAAAAACCATCATAAGATGTAGAAAAAAGAACAAAATGATGTTGTATTAACACAACAAGCGCCCTCTTTACGTATTTTTGCTGTAACTTTGACGTTTTGCAAATTTCAGAGAGAGAAAGTCTACCATGAAAGAGAAGTACTTTAGCAGTCGTCTATAAAATTAAAATGTTAAAAAAATACTAAAAACTAACAAAATATAAACTTACTGCAACTATAGGCCCAAAAAAATCTTCTATTATCAAATAACAAAGCTCTATAGCATATTGAGACATTTTAACTTATTTATATACTAATTTTTTCATTTTAAACTCATTTTTCATAAAAAAAAAAGGAAAGTACCTTTTTCTTGATAAGAAAACAGCTTAGCCTATAGTTTTTATTTAGTTTTCTTATCTTTTTTTCCAATTAACAGTTTTAATAAAAAAATTACACTTTTAAGATCGTCGGTTTACTCTTTAAACGTTCGAAAATTATTTGATTTATAAATCATCAAAAAAAAAACACTTTAGGAGTCTTTTCTATGGCAGTTCGCCGAACAAAACCTATTTTTTCAATTAATTTTTTCCAATTTTATAGGAATTTTCAAAAAACTGCAGCAAAAAACAATGAATATTCAAGATTTTCATTATCACAAGTAAACGGAGTAAATGTTATTTCTAGAGACTTAAAGGGCCCTTCAGCATCTCTTTCTGTTGTTGTGCGCTCAGGAAGTCGTTATGAACCTGTTCCAGGCATTGCCCATTTGTTGCAACGTTTTGCATTCAAAGTAATTTATTTTTATAATTTTTGAAGAATTATCTTTTAATAATTCTTAATATATAGAATACAGAAAAGAGATCGTCTATGCGTATTTTCAAAGAAGTTGGATTGTTAGGAGGTGATGTCTTTTCAAATCTTTCTCGTGAAAATTTGGTACATTCTGCACAATTTCTTCGTGAAGATTTGGCATATTTTGTTGAATTATTTTCCGAAGTATTAACAAAAACACGGTACAATGGTATTTTCTCTATTATTAGGGTTATATATCTGTTCTAAAAGCGGCAGTATATGAACTTGATGAAGCAGTATTACCGTATGCTTTGTTTGAAGATAAAAGACGCCATTCTACACCCTCTATGTTTGGATTTGATACAATACATGAACTTGCATTTCGAAGAGGACTTGGAAACCCGCTTTTGACGAATGAAAGGAATTATGCAGCAGTTGAAATGATTAAAGATTACGCAAAAAAATCATATGTTAAGAATAACCTCGTTATTCTTGCAACGAACGTAAATCATTCAGAGTTAATTGATTTTGTAAAGGAATATTTTAGTAGTCTTCCATTAGGAACAGCTGCATCATCCCCTGAAACTATTTATTATGGAGGGGAAAATAGAATACCTTTTAAAACTCATATAGGTCATTTCATAATTTCATTTCCCCGACCAGCTGCATTCACCCCTCTTTCTGAGGAATATCTTTTGTTAAGTTATTTACTAGGCATGGGATCTAGAATTAAATGGTCATATGGAAATTCTCCTTTTGGTAACATTGAAAAAAGTCTTTCAAATGGTACTGTACTGTTATCAAATAATTTTGCATATTCTGATATGGGATTATTCTGTATATATGTTTACGGACCTATTGGAACACTTAAAAAAGCTGCTAAATCTTCCATTGAGGTGTTAAGATCTATGGTTAAGACTATTTGTGATGAAGACATAAAAAAGGCCATTTCTCAAGTGAAATATTCTTTGTTGGATTTGGATACTAAACAAGCAAAGGTTCATGAGGACGTAGGATTGCATTATTTAACTTCTGGCTCCCTTCTTGATTATGAATCTATTGTTTCTCGTATTGAAAAAATTACATTATCTAGAATGAAATCAGTAAGTATTAAAATTTATCTTGGATATATACGATTCATTATTTAGGCTATATCTAAAATAATTGAAACAAAACCAAGTATAGTTATGATTGGAGATACAAATCGTTTACCATATTATGATGAATTATAAGGTTCATAATAACAATCATATAACATAATAAATATATTTGTGTATAATATTATTCAATAATAATGCGATCTTAAATCAATTACTTATTATAATAATGTTCTATGATTTTGATATTATAGATATCACAGGAAACCATAAATGATATTTATAATTTATGTTAACATATATGTCTTTGCATAAATCATTATTCTCTACTTTTTCTAATATTGTTTTACAAACAAGTTCGTTTTCTATACAAGACTGTATAATATTTTCTATATTCTTTTATGAATGTTAGATATTTAATTATATAAAATGTTTTTTTACTTCTTGAAAAACATCATGACATAACAGGGTGCTGGAAATTTCAGAATTTGTTTTTTTTATTATATTAAAAATCGTTTTTGCTTCTAAAAATTTATTTAATATTTCTTTAAGTAATTGAGAAATCTAATATTAATATATATATATAAACGTAATAAATAATACCGGAATATGTGATATATCTGATTCTTCAACAAAGACTTCATAATCTAAAAATTTTGGCGTTTTTAAGAACATAAATGATTTAAAACGTTGTTTATACATAAAAGATTTCGGTATCTGTCGTTTATTTGGTGAATGAATAAAAGAAAAATACTTTAAAACTAGAAAGAACTAAAACAAAATTAATAAACTTTTTTCGATATACTCCTTTACTTTATAAAAAGCATTACACATTAATTGTAAACCTTCGTTCCAATTTTGATCAAACTTTATCCGCTGAATAGTTGAGATAGTAGTATCGTCCTTTTCAGAAAAACATACAACTGAGAATTTATTTCTAAAAAAACGAAGATTAGAAGAATTAATAATTTTTTCTAAATGAGCTAAATATGCTCCTAACAAATAATCCAAATACCTATTAAAATATTTACTGTGAAATTTCTATATGTTTTATAAAAAATACCAGTATATTAACGACAATTCATGCGAAGAATGAAGTTCCAATTCAAATCCCAAAAAACATATTAAGATCATTATTTGCAATTTTTCATAAAAGCACCAAGATGAAAATATATGTGGAAACAAAAAATGATCAGATGTTTCAACTGACTCTTTAGAAAAATAAAATTGAAGCTGTACATCAATATTTTCGGCCTATTTAAAACTGCTTCAATATATATATATATATATATATAATGTACCTCTTCTTGTAAAGACTCTAAATCTAAAATAAGTTTGCAGAAATTTTGACGCTGTCGTGAAAGGTTATGACACATTATACGAAAAATATTAAGATAAATCTATAATAATTAAATTTAATTTTAAAATACTAAATTAACTAACTATGCCTGCAGCTTTAATAAAATTATTTAAAGAATCAAAAACAAGATATTTTGAGCCATCATAAGTTTCATATAGTCCACTCAGAATATTAAATAGCTCCTTCGCCGGGAAATAGATCTCAGATATGGAATCCATAATAAACTGATCAATAGGAATTTTGTCTAAAATCATATTATCCGAATAAAATAAAGACTATTTCAAAAATTAAAAAGAATTCAATTAAATATGAAAATTTACATAGAGTGTTATTCGAATAAATGGAATAGAATAATGTCTTTTTGCTCTAAAATATTTAAAAAAATTCTATAATTATAAGTTAGAACATATAATTGATAAATAATAAACACTACTAAAATATTTAAAGGAGTTAAAGAAGATATTTTTTCAGTTTTTAACAACAAAATTTTCCGAAAATCTTTACATATATTTTCAAAATTATTATACGCAATGTTCACAGGAAGAATCATTATAGGTCTAGGAGGCATAGTTGTTGAAAGTCTAGCTTGAATAGAAGTAGAAAAAAACACGTCAATTTCATCATTAAAGTCAATAATTGAAATGCTTTTATTAATAATATTTATGATATGCTCTAAATCGTTAATAACATCCACGTTAAAAGGTGAATCTAATGCACACAGAAACTTTTTTTTAATCTTAAGTCTTAATTCAATAGCTTTTATATAGTTTTGATCCTTTTCATTAAACTCATGACTATGATCATTCAACCAAGATATAGAAAATTTCAACAGGTCTAAGCTTTGAGCTACATCAATATACTCAAGCAAAGACAAACCAAAACAATTAGAAGATATTTCTTCTTCCTATTTATTTTATTTTAATAACACAAGATTTAAATATGGTAATTCTACCTCATAAAGAAAACCTTTACTAAAAGACTCGTTTAAAACTCCACATGTTTTAATAGATGCAATCATAAATGGCCATAAAACAACGTCTGTTAAGTTTTTATAAATTGATTTGTCTTTTTCATTTTTAAAATAAAAATCATTTATATTAATAACTTCTTTGCGTTCCAACAATTCTTGAATAAATATATTTGTAAATACTGTTTGTGATAAAAAATACCCAGACTGCCAAGACATCTTCATAATTAGTTGATAATTAAAAATTTCTTATTATTTACTTCAGCAGCAAACGTTTTATCTAGTAAACCAAGAATTTTGTATGGATCTAATTCCGCATTCACATCCCACATAAGTCTATTAATTTCTAACCCACTATCCATCTTTGGATCCATCATCTAGACTCATATAAACTCTTTTTTTTCACTATTGAATTCCTACCTCAAGAGCACTGATTGAATCTTCTAAAGAAAAAGATGGACAGTGAACCAATTCCCCCAATGAAAGATCTAACAAATATATATTCAATTGGTTGACTTAATTGTCTTTTAATATACCTTTTATTGCTGAAAAAAAATCAACAGTCACATCTTGAAATACAGGTGTAACAGAACGTTTAAATATTACTGATGTATTGAATCCAGACTTTTCTAGAAGAAATTAAACAAGATAAACAGTTTAAAGACTCTATACCATCCTTAGCAGAATCTGGAGATGTCATTTAGATATGAAAAGTAATAATAACTTATTTGTAATTAAAATGAGGTCGTGAAGAAACCGATCGATATTTTTATTAAATATTAAAAAAAGTATTTTAAAAATCTGAAAAATAATAGAAAGATACAAAAAAGGTGAAGAAATAGTCAAAATTCATCATGTAGAATCAACTTAGGTATAATATTCATACTATATAGCTATTAGACGAAAAATAATGAAATGTATTCTTTACGATATAAGTTCTTGAAATAAAAGTTTAGCAGCATATGGAATAGTAAGTTTGGCGACGTTTTTTGTACTCTTGCACAGATTACACCAGCCTTTGTAGCCTATAAGGCCACATGTTTCACACACATGAACTTCAAATGCATCGGATGATAACATTAAACGTTCAAGAAGAAGTTGTGAGGCACCATATGCAATTAAACAATCCCTTTCCATCTCTCCTAGTCGTAGACCTCCGTCTCTAGATCTCCCTTCTGTTGGTTGTCGAGTTAAAATAGCTCTTGGGCCTCTAAAAGCGAATAAAAAAATTATATTTTTTTTAAAAAAAAAATACCTTGCACGTGCATGAATTTTATCAAGAACCATATGTTTTAGCTTTTGGTAATAAATAGGACCAAAAAAAATATATGCTTGAAGAGATTCTCCTGTTATACCTGTATTTTTTGTAAATAATACCTTAAATAAATTTATAAATGACCTGATGTAAGTTGGTCTTTTCCAGAATACGAGTAACCATTTTCGATTAGAATTTTGCTCATGTCGTCTATTTTGCTACCTCCAAATGCAGTTCCATACTGCAATGTCCCATTCAAAACACCTGCTTTTCCAGCTAAAAGTTCAATCATTTTTCCTACAGTCATACGAGAAGGAAAACCATGTGGATTCATCGTCTATTTTGCTACCTCCAAATGCAGTTCCATACTGCAATGTCCCATTCAAAACACCTGCTTTTCCAGCTAAAAGTTCAATCATTTTTCCTACAGTCATACGAGAAGGAAAACCATGTGGATTCATAATAATATCTGGTGTTATTCCATTTTGATCAAAAGGCATATCTTCCTGTTGTACAATAAGACCACAAACACCCTTTTGTCCATGTCGTGAAGAAAATTTATCACCAAGTTCAGGTCGACGAGTTTGACGAATTAAACATTTTATAAGTGTTTGATCAGAATCTGTAGTAGTTAACATCATTTTATCAATATATCCAGACTCAAATGATTTATATATCATAGGACTTGCTTTCCACGACAATTCATGCTTCTGAATCCCAGCAGTAATTGTATTATCATTTGCATTTGTAGGTATTTGTTTATTAATATAAATTTGTCCTAATTCAATTTTTTCTCCAACACCCGCAAGACCATCTTCTTCCAAAGCTTCATATTTCCATGCTACTTGCCCGTTTTCGCCTTTATTAGGTTCTTCAAGGCGATCATATCTAAAAAATAATAAATTATAAAAAAAAAAAAAAACAAAAAACTAAACATACGCTCCATTAGCATAACGTTTAATGGTTGTTGCATATTTCCTCATAACTTGGCATCTACCAAACCCTCTATCTATACTTGCCTAATAAATATTAACAATAAAATATTTAACACAAAAAAATATACTTTATTTAATATTAAAGCATCTTCTATATCATATCCTGAAAAACTCATAACAGCTATAATAGCATTTTGACCTGCAGGAAGCTAATATAATATTAAATTTTGGGTAATGCTTTTTAGGAAAAAACCTTATCATATCCTATTAATTCAATTGTTTTTGTTTTTACAAGAGGCTGTTGAGGATAAACCATTAAATATAATAAAGAATCAATTCTTAGCAATTGGTTCCATGCAATAGCTCCAATCGCTTGCTTTCCCATAGCACATTGATAAGTATTTCTAGGAGATTGATTATGATGAGGATATGGTATGAGACCTGCTACTGCTCCTAGTATAGTAAATGGCTCTATTTCTAAATGAGTAGTTGATTCTGAAATTTTATCTTCATATATTGATATATAACTATCATTTTCTTCATTAACATCCAAATATTCTACTAGACCTTTTTTTAAAAAATCATCAAATGTCATTTTTCCGTCTTTTAAACACTAATCATGATTAATTAATTAAAAATATTTAAATGCGAGTACTTTTAAATGCTGAGAAGTCACTTTTGATTGCCCATTCTCTACAATAATTAATGGACGACATATTCTGCCTCCATCAGATGCTATATGCACTGAAGAATAATGATGATTAATATATATACTAACAAATTCTGATATTCGTCCTTTTCTACGAAGTTTTCGAAAATTTGATACAAAATTTGTTGGAAAACGTGTAATTCCAAGAATTGTCCCATTTAAATAAACAACATACGTTCCTGGAACGTAAAGTTCATGTCCTGTTACCAAACTTATATCTTTTTATTTATTAAAAAATTGTAAAAAACAAAAAATATATACCCTCTGTCCCAAGAACAAAAGCCAGTTTTTCTATCGGTTCTTCATCATTATCTGTAGTTATATGTGTCATTAAGGCTAGATTTTTAATTAAACCGCATGCTTCCCCTTCTGGAGTATCAGAAGGACATACTATTTTATATTATTTGAAATAAATAAAAAAAATACCAAATATTTACACATTCCAAACTGTGATGGTTGTAAAGCTCTAGGGCCGCTTATTTTCCTTGTTTTCTCAAATTGACTAGATATTCGTGTCATCATTCCGAGAGCACTAATATAACTTAAACGACTTAATACATGAGTAACACCTGCTCTTTCCATTTTAAATCTTTTTAAGGACCAATTTCCTGTTGATATAGCTCTGATCATTCCAGATGTTATATGGTCACCATGTATTGAAATTTGATTATAAGCATCAAATTCTTGAGTTCTGTTAGGTTTTTTGAGTACTTTATCAATATTCAGTTTTAAATTTCTATTAAAAGTTTTAAAGAGATCTTCAAACAACAAAGAAAGAAGCTGTCCTGCACTATAGAAAATAGTTAGCCATGCAATAATTTACTATCATATATTACAGTTCTAAACGTTTATTTCCAACATAGTCACGGTCATCCACCATTTTTGGATTTTTCATAGCCATCAGTACTCTTCTTGTCATAATCGCGAAGTATATTATTTTAGGTCTAAAGTTTAAATTCTCTACTGGAATATGAGCAAGAACAATAGCAGCAAGAACTTCTAATGCTTCTTCTGAAGGAGGTCTTCTTTGAACAAGTCCAGAATTCTTTCTAGTAATTTTAACTCTAGCACCTAAGTATTCTAATGCTTGTTGTTGAGTATATATTTTAAGCTTAGCACATTCTTCAATATTAATAGTAAATATATCTTGATATGTAGGATCTAAACCAGAAACAAGTTCAAGAATTTCTTGATCTGATTGAAATCCCATTGCTTTAAATATCAATACAATTGGAATATCTTCTGCAATTGAATTATGTTTAAGATATATTTTTGCATTTTTAGTTAAAACATATGTTTTAGATTTACGTTCATGTGTAGAACTAAAAAAATTACTTTTTTCCTTTTTATATTTATTTTAGAAATTGATTTACCTAATAACAGAAGCCTGTACTAGACCTTTTTTTGGTTCTGCTTCAACAATAATACGGTTCTTACTTAACTGTTCTTGCACAAGAATAACTTTTTCAGTTCCTTTAACAATAAAATATCCTCCTGGATCAAGTGGACATTCATTCATTCTTGTAATTTGTGCCTCTGTTTTATTGAACAAAATACATTTATTACTCCTTAACATAATGGGTAAACGGCCAATTTGAACACCTTTTCTCCTTACTACCTGTCTTCCCCTTGTATATTCAATATCTACCATAATGGGTGCCGAATATGTAAGATCTCTTAATCGGCATTCATGAGGTGCAATTGAGTTATCAATAGCATCTTGGTCTTGACGTGTAGGAAATCCAACTTGAATATCAATATACCTATAAAAACGAAAATTAATATGATAATAATAAAAGGTTTTTATAATTACTTTAAATAAAACCATGGTTCAACATCACTTATTACTTTTTCATTTGCCTTAACAATTTTTTTAAGATCTACATCAACAAAGTAGTTAAACGAATCTGTATGTTGTTTAATAAGACCTTTAACTTTTAGAAAAGCGGGAAGAAGGTGCCATTTATCCTAAAATCAAATATTATTTAAGAATGGATTGAAAAACCTTTCAAACCTCTAAGGTATTAACTGGATCTGTTAAAGATTTTCCCTTAAATTCTGATTGTAAAAGCATATTAAATGCTTGATTAAGCTTTTTATGTTTTTGTACAGGTTTAAATTCCTTTTTAGCATTTTTATTTGCATTTTCTCTTTTCTTGACCATATCTAGTTTTCTTTAAAATTATGAAAATATATTTTAATCTAAAAAAAAGATATAATTTGAAAATGCATATTAACTATGACCATTTTTTTACTTAAGTTTAGTATTTAATATTTTAAAATCACCAAATTTTATCTAAAATTAAAAATATCTGTAAAAAAAGAATCAATTGTTAATTTAATTCTTGAAAAAAATATTTGAACATAAAAATAACTTTTTAAATCAAATATATACATACATAAATAACAAATTATATAAATCTATAACTTTTTTTCTTTTTAAACTTTATCATTCAATATATATCAAGAAAAAGTACCAATAAAAATTTAATTAACTATCTTCATATATATATAAATATATTATTCTATGCTTGATTTATTTATTTATTTTTATTATGGATTCATTTTAACATTTTTTTTTTAAATTCTCAAGCGAATTATATATATGATTTTGTTTTTAAATATATCAAATCTTTACTATAAACCAATGCATAAAAATATTATATTTTCTAATATTTAAGAATCAAACCTTTTATCATATATAAAAACATCTTAAACATAAAAATATTTTCAAAATCTAAAATTTAACATACAAAAAAACAAAATTTAAATAAATAAATATTATAAAACAGTATTTTAATAAAAAAATATAAAAAACATGATTATAAGTTTCTTTTTTCTGTTTTTATCAATCCTAAATCTATATTGATTTTCAAGGTACTAAAGCTCATATATATATATATTATGATTTAATTTTAAAATAGTCAAATGTTATAAAAAAAGCAAAAATTATCACAAAAACGTATTTATTTTGAAAAATTATTCATTTTATGAAATGTTAATATATTTATTTCATATAAATTACTATTGAGAAGGATGCCTTAAAATGTTGCTCGATGAACATTCGACAAACCTTTAAAACTTAACATAAAGAATAACATTAAATTCCAATTGTATTATTCCAATATTTGGGGAGAAAACTGTAAAGAACAGAGTTAAGAAAACAATTTTACCTTCTTATTTTTATGCGAGTTTCATAAGTAAAATAGAGTTTTTTAAATTTTAAAAAAAGGTAAAATAGTAAATAATTGGGATATGTGTTTGTTAATAAGGCATATTATATGAATACCATTATATATATGCTGGCCTAAATAGCTTTTTATTTTTATTTTTCTATATTTTTAATAATTATAAGACTAATATTTTATAAGGAACAATTAGAAAAAATGTCTATTTCTTCAGGATCACCCCAACATGAATTTAATAGAAAAAATAACATAGGAAATTATGGTAATGTTTGTAAATGTCAAGAATTATCATTTTTAAACGCATATATTCCAGAAGAACATTTGTCGGTCTCTTCTTTTAAACACAACTTTCCTATATCATCTTTCAATATTTCTAGTCATGAAAACACATATCAGCATAGTTCAAAGCCAGAATTTTCTACCAATAAACACGAAACAAACATAGATAGCAATTACAAGCATATAGACTATACTCCAGAATTATCTCTTTCTGTAAGTCCATTTTACTTTTATATATATCTTTTCTAATATTTTTTATAGGCAATCAACAAAACCCACGTGGTACAGTGTATATAAGTACTTAAGTTATATTATTTAAATTTTAATAGCTTGAGATGAAACGCCAGCAATATGAACTACAACGTATTGAACATCGACGAAGATTTGAAAAAGAAATGAAACTATTAGAACTTCGTCAGAAGAGAGACGAACAAGTTCTCATGGGTTATGATGATGATACTATTGGAAGTATATCAGCAAATAGTGCTCCTAATACTCCTCCAAATTTACAAATTCCTCCTGATACACGTTTGTATTCTGTTACAGCACCTAAACTCACGTCACCTTTGCAATTTTATGAACAGCAATTTCATAATACTGGACAATTAGCTACTCCTCCATCAGACAATAATTCACTATCTTCACAATTTTCAGATTCATGTAAAGAAACAGAGTCTGATCTTTTAAAAAATCTTACTATTAATCCTCATAATAAGTATTTACTATTATTATTATATAATAATCTAATTGTTTCAATTAGTAATGATAAAAGTTCAATAAAAAGAAATGACGAAAATCGCAATATTTTTCATGATAATTTCTCAAATAACGAACAATTGTATCCATATCAAACACCTATCTTTGATAATGATGCAAAGAACAAGACTGAAGGTAATTACCTAAATAATTAAAACTATGTAATAATTGTCAAGAATCTTCTTTTGTTAAGAAATATTTGGAAATGAATACCAATAACGATGACTTCCCAATTCTAGTTAAACGAAACGCTTTTACTGGGGTAGTTATATTATGTGTTATATATGATTATTTTTAATATATAGTTTTCTTCATCAAATACTACTCTCAACTTAACACATTCAACATGTCGAGATTCCCATGCAAATTTTGCCGGAAATGAGTCCAAAAATATATCAAAAAACAACAATTCAGTATATTCGCCCGAGGTTAGTCATAATTTTCCGTTAAAAAATGAAAATCTTATATTATCTAAGTTTCATTGTATGAAAGAAAAGGAATCATCTAATAGTATACAAAAATCAGTAGATACAAATTTTGCATCTTTTACATCAAAGCATCAAAATAATCAATTAACGCATAATATTTCTAATACTTTTCAATATTTAAAACCAAAGTCGGAAAATTGCACTGAATCTAAACAATCTAACAATTCTGATCATGTAATATATATATATATATATATATATATTTCTAAATTATCTAGATATCTCGATCTCAATATCCATCTGGGCTCTTCCCTTCCAATACTAAATCTCCTTTAGGTGTTCCTGTTCTTCCATCAACTGTTGTTTCTTCTTTGCATTCATCTAACATGTATGGACGATATGGTATTATGAATGTTCCTTCCTCATATCAGTCTGCTACATACAGTACATATCCGTTTTATACTGTAAATAACCAACCATCAAATGAAACATCTCAAACATTTTTTACATATGGGAATAATAGAGGAACTCATCATAAAAAAAATACAAATTCCGACGGTATATATTTAAATCAATCGTATACACTTGATAATTTTATATCTTAGCAAATCGATTTTCAGGAGCAGCACTAGAAACATTTCTAGGTGAAATTTATTCTCTTTGTAAAGATCAGCACGGCTGTCGTTATCTTCAGAAGAAGCTTGAGGAACGTGATCCTCGAAGAATATCTATGATTTTTATGGAGACCTATCCTCATGCTGTAGAGCTGATGACTGGTAAATTTCTTATTTAGATTTACCGATTTTTTAAATATATAGATCCGTTTGGAAACTACTTATGTCAAAAGCTTTTAGAACATTGTAACGATGAAGAACGTACTACAATTATAAAATCGGTTGCTTCAAGTTTAGTTCCAATATCATTAAACATGCATGGAACTAGAACCGTTCAAAAAATGATAGAATATCTTTCTACACCTGAACAAGTATTCCATTATTCTTAACTATATAATATTTAATTCTTGTTAGGTACAAATTGTAATCAATGCATTGAATTCTAATGTTGTTACATTAATTAAAGACTTAAACGGAAACCATGTTATTCAAAAATGTCTTAATAAATTATCTAGTGATGATATCCAGGTTATTTTAGATATATCTTTTATACACTAATTTACCGCCTTAGTTCATATTTGATGCTATATGTTCTAATTGTATTGAGGTTGCAACTCATCGTCATGGATGCTGTGTTCTTCAGCGTTGTATCGATCATGCATCAGACTCTCAAAAAATACAAATTGCAAAAGAAATTACAAATCACGCTCTTAATCTTGTTCAGGTATAAATTAAATATTTACATATATATATTTTACTATTTTATAGGATCCTTTTGGGAATTATGTTGTTCAGTATATTTTAGATCTTGGTGATTCCAGATTTAGCGAACCTTTAATTCATCGATTTATAGGCAACGTTTGCCTTTTATCAGTACAAAAATTTAGCTCTAATGTTATAGAAAAAGTAAAAATTATTTATATTAGATATATTAAATCTAATTAAAATTAGTGTATAAGAATGGCAGAACCTTCAACACGCAGTTTATTAATAGAAGAACTTCCTAAAAAGATGGGAAGCTTGATACGAGACTCATATGCTAATTATGTTATTCAAACATCATTAGATTATGCTGATCGTATTCAACGCAAACAATTAGTTGATTGTATTGTTCCATTACTTCCATCTATTAGATCTACAGCTGTCGGAAGAAAAATATCCATGAGGATTGAAAAAAACAATACTTCTAATGGAAACAGTATTTCTTCTGGAACGCTTAATAACTCTTCACAAGAAAACTCTGGTTGTCATCATACAAGTGAATTACTATCAGTTAATAAAAATACGCATACTTTTTTCCCGACATTTCATCATTATTCAGAGTATCATAATTAACTATATCCAATTACTGTAATTACCTTTAGATATGGGTTATTTTTATTTGTTATAGCTTTCTTTTTATTTACATACTTGCATTGCATGATTCATTTACACTTGAAAGAGGAAAATTGATTTGTTAAGGGAATTATGAATAAGACTGTACCTATGCATTGTATATAAAGAGGAGAATGGTTCAATTAAATTATAATATATGACTTGAACCATCTTATTATATTTTAATTATTGTTATTTTATGTTACAATTAGGAATAATTTCAATACTAAACATTTGTAGATAACTTTGTTTTATATATTCTCAAATAATTCCAATTTTAATATTTTTATTTATTTGCCTTTTGAATATTTAAAACTTAGGTTTTAGAAATCTACGGAACTAAAGAATCAAAAAAAAGAGCTGCAATTGGCAAATAAACAAAGAATTAACAGTAGTTTTCTACTATTTAAGGCCTTTTAGTTCTTGTCGTTAAGAATTTTTTAATTGAATATTTATTTTTGTATTTCAAAAGAAATTTTCTTAAATTTATAAAAGATATAATCAAATGTTTTATTAAAATTTAAAAAATGAAAGATAGACAAGTAGAAGTATGGGATGATAATGACCTTTGGGGAGATGTGTACGACTATAAAGATGATGTTATGGATAATTCGGTTTTGCGTGATAGTAAAGAAGAAAGATCTTTCGAGGATGAAATGATGGCAAAAGATATTCATGAAGTTATGGAAAAAGCAGAGAAGTCTGGTATTCCTTTACCTCGAAATATTACGCCTTCTGCTCTTATGGGAGGTACTATTCTTCGCTTAGGAACTCGGAAAGCAGGAGTAGCAGTTATGGATGATTGGGGTGATGATTTGCAGTTAACGTCAGCTATTTTAAATGGAAAAATTGTTGGAAAATCTGCAACAGTAGATGACGAAGATGTATTTAAAGAAATCGATGATTGGTCAACAAAACCTCAAACAGCAGTTCAAAAACGACTTCGAGAAGGATTGCTTCCTCGAAAAAGTACAGAACCTTCATTTGCTCAGCAGAATGATACATCTGATGATGCTTTTGAAAAAGATTTTGATATTCCAAGTGGTATGGATGATTTTCAAATTCATTATCCGTCTGGAAAGATTCCACAAGTTCCGAGCATGTCACAAACATTGACGTTAGAAAGTGATAATGATGATTGGGGGGATTCGTCTTTAGGAATACGAAGTGCAGGTGGCGAATCTCGGTCAGCAAGGGCATCAGTAGCGTCTAGTTTAAGTCCATCTATGAGTTCTATTACGTTAAGCGAAGATGAAGGCATTTTGGACGGAATTGAACTTCCATCAGCAGCATTGGATTTACAGAAAAGATTCAATACATTGAAGCAAAAAAAAATGAACGAATATATTCTTAAGGATGTTCCGCCTTTAAAAGAAGATTTTTTTGTAGATATTGAAATGGATGATGATCTTTTTTACGATTCTTCAAAAAAACTAAATTCTAATGTTAACATCATTAAACATATGGCGGATGATGATGTTTTGAACCTTCAAAGAAAACCACAAGCAACAATTAAATTTTCATCTAAAACATCTCGTATTCCACAGCCAATTTTTCCATCAGTCAGAACTAGTAGAGATAATGTATCTAAAACACCTTGTTCTGGAGCCCAGGCATTTATAAATCAAGAAAAAATGGTATCAAAAAAACCTTCTTTAATGAACTTCAGAAATACAGAAGATGAATTTCATATTATGTCTACAAAACGATCAATGCCTTCCTTACAAGTTCAACATCCATCTCCATCTCAATATGTTTCGGATAGTTCAAGACTTAAATCAAATTTATATAATGCATACCATAATCAATCTAAAACAGTTATAGAAAACGGCCATTCAAAAACACATTCAAATACTTCCAATATGTCTGGTCCTCGATATTCAAAAGGAAGTGATGATTTTTCTTGGATGATTAACAAAGTTCCACGTTATGCATCACCTACTAATGCTTCATTAGCAAGAGGTGCTACTCTTTTAAATAAATCTCAAAAATATGCGTTTGATAAAGTTCCTCAGGATTATTCTCCAATCAAAATTATAACGCGTCCAAGAAAATTAACAAATTTTGGGGATGGAACAGAATTAGATGCATTTGATGATTTGCCAACATGTCCTTCTATGGAAAACAGATATCCTATAAAAACTAGAAAAGAACAACCGAAATATAAAGATATTTCAGATTCTCAATTAGCTTCTGCTTTCTCAAAAATTCTTGAAATAGGTATTATTTTTTTTTAAAAAATAAAAACTAATTGTATAGATAAATATAAGGATAGGGAATCTTGTAAAAATACTGTTCATCCTGTTATTTCTAGACAAAATAACCTTAAAACACCTCTGCAAGTATTTCCTAATAAGATTAAATTAAAAAAGAAAAACAAACAAATGCCTACTCTTATTCGTAATTTGAATTCATCGCCTATTCCTAAAGGTATTTTTATCTATCTGGTCATTATTAACTAATTTTTTTGTAGTTATTGGGCAAATGAAATATAATCCTCAAACTCGAATTTGGGAAGGCAATGAAATAGAGCTACAAAAATTTGACTTAAATACTACATCTCCTCCACGACCAGCACTTATTTCTCATATTTCTGATAAAAAAAATATTCAAATTGTTGGAGATATGATGTTTGATCCTGAAAAAATGTGTTGGATTAAGATTTATCCATCTAAAGAGGATGAAAATGATCCATTTGAGGGAATTAAAGATTTAACTAGTGACGATCCTTTTGTCTCTTTTGACTCTGGAAAAGATTCTAGAAATTCGTTGTCAAATTCAAATTACTTAGATACCCATAATTTTACTGTTGGAGAAGAATTTGATGTAGGTCCTGGATTTATTCGAAAACAAAAAGAACAAGAAGAAAATTGGAAAAAGAATATCCAAGGGTGGATTAGACAAGGTTTACCAAATCGTAGCCATTTACGGGAAATTAGAGAAGTATACTTAGCAGTTACTTATTATTCTTTTTTAATATTCTATTTAGATAGTTATAAATGGACGATAATGTCAAATAGTTATTGACTTGCATATTTTTTCTTTTTGTTGCTTTGGATATAAATGTAGTTTTTAATCAATTATAATTTTTTGACTCGGAAATAATTGCAAATACTACAATCATTTAAATGTTTATAAATAATTTAAATTTAGTTTTACAAATATATTTGTGGTATAAAAATTTTGAAATTTAAAAATTATTTTATATACATTTTATATTATGCACAATTGTTATTTATAAGAATCATATTTTTAAAATTTGAAACAATTAAAATAAAACAATTATTTTAAATAAAATGTTATTCCGATATATTAGGAATATTTTACTTCTGAAATATTTTATTTAATTTGAAAACAAATGTCATATGGAAACATGCTTTTGAAGATTGTTAATATACTATGATACAAATAATTGAGTAAATTTTGTTTTGAAAAATTAATATAATCAAGCTGGTAATTCAAATTTCTTCCCATAAAGCACTTTCGTATAATAAAGCCAAAAAAAGTCTGCATACAATACTGTCTAGAATTAACATTAAAAAATATTCAATAATATATTGTTAATTTATTATACTTGAATAAGACCCGCAATAATAGAAATAATATCATAAAAACCTTCTACTATATACCTATAGATCCAATTTGGAATATAAAGTGCCCTATACAATCCTAAACAAAACAAATAATGTGTCGTTAAATTTTCTGCTTCCCCAGTTCTTTGTAACATTAATAATTGTGGTAAAATAGCAACACATTCAAGCCAAATACTAAAACACCATGAAATCTTTCAAAAACACGTCAAAAATATCCTAGAAAAAGAAAAAAATTGCCTCTTACTTCAATAAATGTATATACTCTTGGAAATAGAAAAGCTAATATCAGTGCAGCACCAATTAAATATTGTATTTTAAAAGTATCAATACTCGGATCATTTGTTGGTTTGAAAGGACCTTTCATAAGATAAATAATATAGTTCTGACTCACAATAAAAAATATCTTCATGCATGTATTATAAAAAGAAATATAACTCACAAACAAATCTAATAAAAAAATCAAAAACATAAAAGACAATAAAAAACCTTATTTACCAACATAACGAGTGAGATAAACCATTGAAAACAAAACTTGTGATTTAAATGAAATACCAGAACATGAACGAGATTTACGAATTTTCTGAAGAAGAATGAAAACACTTATAAGATGTGAAAGATCACCTAAAAATGTTATATTTTCTCTTTAAAAAAAAGAAATAAAATACCAAGTAATCTAAAAATATTCATAATTTTCGGACTTTTTATAAATTTTTATATTCTTTTTTTTTTAATTTTCTAATTCAAAATGAATGGTTTTTTAAATTAAAAATATCGTAAAATGATTAAATATCTTTTTAAATAATATAAAGACGTTTATATGTAATTCAAGATGCCCAATCCCTACTATTTAAGTACACAAGAAACTTATGTGTATTCTTTAAAGCAAAGAGTCTAAAGAATTTGTAATTAAGTGAAAAGGAGCAATATTTATGTATAAATTCTAATTATTATTTTACAGAAAAAGCCTTAAATAAAACAAAGATAAAAAGAAAACAACATAACATTTAATTCTAAGGATATATTTCTCTACAATTAACTGATATAATTCGTCGTATCATTCTTAAAAATCAATATTGAAAAATGTGTAAATATCCATTATTGTCATTACTGTTATATCACAATCAAGGATGGCTTTGCGTTTTACCCTTTCCTAATTTACCATTGATTTTGAATATGTACATAATAAATAAAATTCCGAAAAAATCATACAAAATAAACAAGAACACATTATAAAATTGTTTAAACGTACTAAATTCCATTTATTCAGAAATCTTTGCCATTACTTTCTCTACACTATCTTTAGGAGATACACCAATCTTCATATCTAAAAGTTTCCCGCCTTTATCAAATATCCAATGACTCCGTGCAATTTTAAATCCAGATTTAGACGCGCCCAGAGCTCCAATCAGTTCTGCTTTAGGATCAGATAAAAGATGATACGGAAAATTTTGTTTTGTTTTAAAAGCAAGCTGCGCTTTTGGTAAATCCATACTAAGTCCATAAACACGATAGTTTTTAGACTCAATTGTTGCATAATTGTCACGAAATCCACAGCCTTGGATAGTACATCCAGGTGTTGAAGCTTTTGGATACGCTATAACATCTTAATTGATATAAAAAATACAAAAAATATACCAAAAATAATAACAGGACAATCATCTGCAATATTTTGAATACGCACGTCTTCTTCCAATTCATTTTTTAATATAATGTCAGGTAATGTATCACCCACTTGAATAGGTTTTAATATTCGACGTTCGATACCAGATGACAACGTGGTAATCGTTTGAGGTATATTTTCTTATTTTAAATAATTAGTAATAAAAAAAATATATAAAAAGAAATAAAACTCTTCTTTTCATGTTTATCTGCTTTATAAGAAGATTTTTTTGTTGAGTGTATAGCACGAGTAGTACGCGTTGCAGAACTAGTATGTGTTGACGTTTGTCCCGCTGCCGTAGACGTCAATGAAACATTTTGTGTTTTTCCATATCGAGAAGACTTAGCATTTTTGCTTTCTGGCTTTTCAATGCTTTCATTGTTCTTAATTCTTAAGGAACGCCGAGGAGTTTCTGGATATTCCGCTGATTTACGTTTCAAAGGCATTATTATCTCTCGTGTTTTTAATATCTCGTTGAGATGTTCCAAAAAAGACCTAAAAATATACTTGCTTATCACTTGCCATATGGCACCCGTGTGTATCGACGGGTTATTTATTATTTGAAAATGTTATAATATCTCCGCAAACATGTATTTTTGTCGCTATATTAGCGTGGTAAAGAAAAAAACAAAAAGAAATCAAGTTAATCTTAAAAAACGGCAAAAACTTTGTGCAGACATGAAACGTTTATGATAAAAAGCGGTTTTTCTTTTTAAAAAACGATTTTACTACGTTGTTCTTTACCTCCTCTGGCCTATGTTGCTATAGAAACTGTTCAAGGTGAAACTGATAGTTCACGAACGACAGTCGTGTTGATCTTTCAGCCATTTGTTTAAACGTTTAAATAGTTGAATATTTTGAATATTTATAGGGAGATAACGTATATATTATATATTTATAAGAAAGAACTGTTAATTTTAACACTTTTTTAGTATTTTTAGTGTTTTTTCAGTATCATTTTAAGTTTAATTTGAATGAAAAAGTTTAAATAGTAAGAAGAAAATATGATAAAAGCACATGAAGAAACAGAAGATATACGTGAAAAACAAGATGATTTTATAGGAAGTGGAATATTGGGTCCTCAGAGCAGTTGGAAAGTAAAAAAAGCAGATTTAATGGTAACAAAATCTTTTGAGCAAGATTTGTGTTTGATAGGACTTTTAGAATGAGGTAGAATCTAAGATCAATGCACCATCTATGATAGAAAGGACATTTTCAGATGTATGCATGCATTTATTTGTATTTTATATGACTGAACTAAGTATTTTCAGTCTTTAAGTGATGAAGAACGAGTAACACAACAATTGCGTGAAATGAAACTTAAAGGGGACCATTTAACGAAGGAAATGGATCATACGAAGAGATTGGTCGCATCTAAGGATAAAGATATGCCATTGAAACTTGTTCATATAGGAAATCCAAACTCAAGCATACATGACCACGCACGCTCTATTTCAACATCAACAGACGCTTCTTCTATGATATCTCCGCTCACACCAGTAGATTTTGCCCCTCCATACACAGCGTTTTCTGAATCAGCTGAAATAGCTCGATTGAAAGCAGAACTAAAGGCATCTCAGAGACAGGTTCAGCATCTTGAAGAAGTTGCGCAATCTAGGATTTCTACGCATACAATTAACCAGGCAATAAACATTTCTAATCCAGATGATGGCTCTCACAAAATGGATCCACCTCAATTTAGTGATTTTAACAAATATCCGCAGACAAGTCCTCAGATTGGTTCTTGTTGGCCATCTTCTTATGGTGATGATTCTGTAGTGGATTTTGATACAGAAGAAAATATTGGACTAGGGATTTCTAGAAGAAGTAATAACAATGCATGGAACTTTCTTCCTCGATCAAATAGTCCTCTTAAAAATACAACTATGTCAAATGAAATACAGACAACAGCTAGATCTTCTCCGATTTCAATTCAAACTTCTGAAATTGGTCTAATGAGACCTTGGAAAATGCATCGTGCTTCTACAAGTGTTAGTGGGCCTCCTGTAAGTGGCGGGTTTAATCACTTTGCTTTGTCTGGAAGAAGGGCATCTACGGATTCTGGTTATGCTTCATTCAACAGTTTTGGTTCTCTTTCCAATCAACCTCCATCACCTGCTATGTCTGCCGTCTCTACCAATTCATCTTCAGGAATACCTCGTTTACCTATAACTGTACCATCTAGTTTTAATCCTTTACAAGCTCCAAACGATCACCAAGGAAATATTTTGCAAGGAAATATCCCAGTGAATCAGTATATTTGGAATTCTAATGTAAATTTCAGAATATTAAAGTCATATTAATTTATTAATATTTTTAGACATCTATCTCTCAACCTACACAAGGCTGTATTCAATCCCAAGAACCTATTAATTATCGCCGTCTTTTAGATCGTAATGCTGCATACAATTGGCAGGTATTATTTTGTGTTTTTATTATTTAAATATTGGTATACTAAAATATTTCGCAAGATTATTGTAGATAGAATTGTTTATTATAATGATCAACAAGCATCGATATTCCTTCAACAAAAGCTTAAATTGGCACCTGCAGAACAAAAGCATGCAATTATTGACGCTATTGTAGCTCAGGCGTATCCTTTAATGCTGAATCGATTTGGCAACTTTCTTGTACAACGATGTTTTGAACATGGTACTCAAGAACATATAGATGGAATTGCTTCTGCTATTCGAGGAAATGTACTTACACTTTCGATGGATGCTTTTGGATGTCATGTTGTGCAGAAAGCATTTGATAATGTTGCTGAAGATGTAAAAGCAGCTATGGTAAGCGAACTACTTCGCCGAATTCCGGAGACCGTTACTCATCGCTATGCTTGTCATGTATGGCAAAAGCTTTTTGAAATTCGTTGGGAAGGATCTCCTCCAGCTATTATGAAATATGTAAATGCAGCTTTAGAAGGCATGTGGCATGATGTTGCTCTTGGTGAAACAGGAAGTTTAGTAGTACAAAACATTTTTGAAAATTGCCTGGAAGAAGATAAAGTTAAAAGCATTAGATTTAAATGTTCTTTATATTAATGTTTATTATTAGAGACCATGTATTGAAGAGGTATTAAACAAAATTGATATTATTTCGAGGGGTCAATGGGGTAATTGGGTGATTCAACATATGGTTGAATATGGTTCTCCTGCAGATAGAGAAAGGGCATTATCACATATTCTTGAAAATGCAGTAGCATACAGTGTCGATCAATTTGCTTCTAAAGTTGTAGAAAAGGCAATTAAAGCAGGCAGTCCTGATATTTTGAATCAATATTTGGCCAAGGTTACTGAAGGACGACCAGATAGACCTCGTATTCCTTTAATTGATATAGCTTCTGATCAATATGGAAATTACCTTATTCAACATATATTACAACATGCATCTCCAGCTCATCGCGATCAAGTATCGGCTCAGATTCGCAAACATATGGTATCGTTACGTGGGAGTAAATATGGACAAAAAGTCGCTTTTCAAGTAGAAAGATGGAGAAATCATCATCATCACTCATCCTATCATGGAACATATAATAGTTATTAAGTTTTTTATGATTTCAAATCTACATTAAGTGCGAATAATTAAGTTTAGATTTAATACATTTATAACACTTAGATACATTCCGGATTAATCTTTAAGCATTATGTATTCATTTAAGGTTTCTGTTTTAAAAATGTTAGGTATTCTAGTTTTTACTTTGCTGGGATTTGTAAGAAATTTTATTAACTTTGCGTTGAATCATTGATTATATTTATGGTTTGTATTAGAAGAAATATAATTAATTTGGATAATTTTTTAAAACATAAATCGCTTGTTGATATAAAATCTAATAATTTATTTATGAAATATTTATTAATTTTTCTTGTTTTTTGTTTATGTTATTGTTTTTGCATTTTTATTTTTATCTTCATAATTTAAAATAGATTGACAACCTTTTTAAAGTTATTTTAAATAATAAAAACAGTGTTAGCCGATACCAATACATTCAAATAATGTTTCATGTGCAAATACATCACAATCAATGCAAAAATGTTTATGACATTCAGAACATGCATACCGAGAACTAATTGAAACAGAATCTTGTACAATTGGAAATGAATCTATTTTAGACTTTTTTTGAGAATTAATAGTATTAGATGTATTTAAAGTAGTCTTATCATATTTTTCTGGAAATGGTATTAAACATGCATAACAATGAGTTGAATATGCTCTAAATCAAATATAAATAAATAAAATAAATATTTTAAAAAATTACTCTTCCCATGGAACCTCTACCCAATTTTTCAAAGGAAACAAATGATGATAAGAACGTGCTAAATGTGTAGAAAGAATTAATGTAAGATCACAACAAGGACAATTAATGGGAAGCGAACAAACTTTAGAAAAACAACGTGGACAAAAATAACCTTCTTTGATTATATCAGAATGACTATAAAAATATGTCAGTTTTGAAGTAAAAATTAGTTAAATTTACCATGCACAGAGTGTTTCTTCTTTCTCAATCAATTTTGAAGGAAACCCCATCATAATTAATGTTTCTAAAAATTTATGTGACTTTTGTAACGCAGGAGGTGTAACAAATTGCATTAAAAGATCACGAAAGTGCTGTTCATTGAGAACAACGCTATAAAATGCTATTCTTTTATTAAAAAAAACCAAAAACAGCTCGATTTAAATCACATTCATCATCAGCATTAGTTTCTTTACATATTTTCTGGCAAATAGAAACAGAAGCAGAAAGTCCAATTATATATACACGAATTTTTTCTTCAACCAAAATATCAATCGTTTGATAAATATCACCTGGATCGAGAGACACTAATGAACCAAAAATCAACAAAACTTCTCTTGTGCCATGCTTTGGGGAAGAACTACACGTATATTAAACACTAAACAATCCTATCCCTTCTTTTTACTATAAGATTGTCCGTGCCATTTCTAAAGCGTTTTGCAAAGATGCATCACCTGACGGATCCATTTGTTTTAACCGATTCAGGGCCGCCAAATGCTCATGAAGACTCCCTATAAACTCTTTAAGCCTCATATAAAGCGATTCGAGATTTATATATACCCCCGTAGGAACTAATAGATATAGTACGACCATCACGCATCCCAACAATTCCTAATTGAGATAAAGGATTTTGCTCAAAATACTCAGAAATAAAATTAGAAACTTGATTAATAGAAACAATATATCTGTTTGGAATCAAGTCCCGTTTTTCCATAGATATAGTAAGATCAAGAACAAGCACAAGATGTCTGATAATACCCCGCTGTAACGGAGCAGTATCCCGAAGAATCCTATTCCAATATGTAAGAAAAGTTGAAAAAAACAACATAAAGTAACCTCTTCCGTTTCCCTGCTTGTGTCATTTGTAAAAGGGTTGTTGCAAGGCTTCCTTGTTGATCTTCTTGAACAACATCCCAAGAACGATGATATTCTTTTTCCCAAGAATAACCAATAACAGAATTCGACTTAGAAAGCAATATATTTGCAATATTATGGTATTTTTTCTTCTTTTTAGTCTTTTCTTTATCCTTTTTTTCCTCAGAAAAAGAAATATCTGATGATGTTTCATCATCAATATAATCAAGATCTGAGTCCTGCATGATTAATAAATATTAAGAAAAAAATAAAAAACTAATCAATGTAATTCATAGTGATTAAGACGTCTTTAGTTCTTCTTTATTACAAAAAAAAAAGTTTAATGACGTTGAAAAATATTAAATCTGTAAGATCGGTAATTTGTTTCTATGGATACCGTTACCAAACAACGGTATCTAAGTAACATCTCCATTCTTTTGATCAAAAGATGAAAAAATATACAGAAAATCACTATATGATTGATCCAATCAATCTATTAGAATGAATATTAAGGAACAGTTATTCCTGTTTAAAAATATAAAGCAAATATTTGATAAACATTTTTTAAATAATTTGGTAAAATTATTAACTATGCAAAAACACAAATATTTAAACGCTATCTAAAGGTGCATCAAAATCACCGTCATCCTCTTCATCTTCAAGAATATCATCGCAGTCAGCATCTTTCATATAATCTATTCTTTTTCCACGTGTTCGTGATGTTCCTATAATGTTTGATGGATCAATTTCAGCCATATCATCATCTGTTACGTCTTCTGTAAACACATATCAGCATATTAAAAAAAAGAAAAATGTTTTTTTCTTTTTTTTTTTTTTAGAATGAATTTCATCCCTTAAAATTTAAAACTCAGGAACAGTTTAACATGTCCACTTTAAATAAAAAAGAAAAAGTAATAATTACTACTATATATAATAATTGCCATACCTTCGTCAAGGCCCTATGGGAGTTATTTAAGAAATTTTTTTTTTTAAAAAAAGAAAAAGTACCTCTGGGTCATTTTCTTCATCAGATTCATCTTCATCACTATTATCATCCACATCTTCTTCAAGATCACTATTTTTTTCCAATGTTTCTAGTAAAGCAGATTCTGCTATTTTTTTTTCCTTCAATTCATTGTATCTAAAATATATAAACAAATTTTGAATCTTAAGAATAATTTACTTTTCGCATTGAGATTCTACAGTTTCTTGCATGTTTTGTTACGTATTTTTACACGTTAACTAGACTTTTTTTTATACGTCAAAAGATTGAACGTACAGATAATAAAAATAAATTAATTCAATTTATGAAAATAAAAATTGACCTATAATAACTATATTGAACTATGAAAAGACTGCATCTATGTACATCTTAAACATCTTTTTTGTATCTTATTCTTAAAAATAAAAAAAAAAAACTAAAATTGCATAAAAGAAATCTTTAAAAATACCAAATATGAATATCTGAAAGTACTTAAACACTAAAAAAAGACGACATTATTTATATAGAACATAGATGTTTGATATTTTTCAAACAAAGTCAAATCAGAACCATAAAATTCAACATATGAATATAAAATTTATAAGTACCATTTCAATACGGCCCAATAATTGAATTATAATCATCTCCGTATAGTAATTGCTTCAGAAAATGATCTAATAACATGTTTATATCAACAAGAACAAAATGACACAGTACATTTTCAAAAAAATCTGTAATATTTTTAAGCATTTCATAAATATGATCTTGAGCATTTATAGGTAACTCATGAAGATCTAGTGAATTCAATAACTGTCCTAGTAAGATTAAAAAATACCAAACTAACGTTTTCTTTTACCAATAACCTGCGAGGACTCAAATAGTCGATATATGGATGTTAAATACATTTTCCTAGGTCCATCAAATTGCACTACACCATATTTGGATGTATTAATCTTTTCAGGAGGAAGATTTTTTATTAAAAATTTTGACTTACCAGTAATTTTGACCTTTACATGTTAAAGAAGAAGAAAAACAGTTCAAACTTACAACTCCAAGCTTCTTTTTAGGTTCTACAACTTCAGTACCAAATTTTTTTAAGAGCCAAAAACGAAATAAATTAACCATATCATCCAAATACGACAATTCTTTAATTAAAGACTGAAAATCATCCTGTTTAAACGATTTTATTTTGTTAAGACTAAGTATTAAAGACTCGCAAACCCTTATTTTTTCTTCTTCTCCTTTTATTTTTACATCTTTAACATACCATATATCTTTAGGTATAAAAAGTCTTGGTGTTAAATAAAATCCTTTGGATTTATTAATGAATGGAATCAATATTTTTTGAAAAATCTTCATAAGCCAATAAGTTTTTGTAATAGATTCTTTAGGCTTTTGTATATATATTGGATCAGTCTCTTCAAAAACAATTGTTTCAGATGATATATTTTTATGTATAAATGATGAATACATATTCTCATATTTCGGTATATTTAATGAAGTAGATAATAAAGGAGTTGATGAAAGAAAAGAGGTTTTCCTAAAAAAACTATTAATGCTCTGATAAATAATAAAACACTTGTTTCTAACTTATCAGAAAAATTAAAAGATATATTAGAATTATTACATAAAAACTCATATGGATATCCTTCACTTTTTTGGTAAGATTGAACATTATTACGGCTTGTAGAAATATTTATTTTTTCTTTTGGAATATCCGCTCCAAATAAATCATTACTTTGAGCATCTTGATGATTTTTTTCTTCCGATTTATCAGATTGCTCATGTGAATGGGCTTTTAAAAATGGTGCCATATGTGTTTCCTCGCATATAGGTAACTCTTTTGACGCATATTCATTATCACAAATATGAATGTCTTTTAAACTCGTTTTCCGAAATACACTACGCGCAGGAGATGGAGGGAAAAACCCTGGAAGCAATGGCCATTCTGCTTGATCATTGATTGAATTAGTTTCCTTAAAAAATATTAGCAAAGATAATGAATATGATTCCATTTACATAATCATTATCGTAATCAACTAATTGTTTTTGTTCTATCTCTTTACAGTCGTTTAAATCTATATTTTGCAAAGTAAATTCTGTCTTAATATTGTTCAGATCTTTTAACATAACTGTATCAGGAGAATCACAGGGCGTTTCTGATGCAGCTTTTACCGGAGATACAGATAAAGAAGTTACCGGAGAAATAATTCCTTTAATTGGTTTAAACAGATATTTAATAGGACTTAGCAAATTAATATCAGAAAGTGAAAATTGTCGAATGTATTCCATAGTCAAAGACCGTTTTGAAGCGCTAGAAGGACAACGTTCATTCGTAATATCTAATAGAGAAGAAGAAACGTTGTCTAGACTTGATTGTATATCATTCTGAGGAGGTGTCTGTACCAATGTTTGATCCTTAGGCATTGTATCGAATGAAAGATTATTTTGGAGTAAATTTGCACTGAAGGAGTCGTCCTCTTTAAAAGCAGCCATTGGTCCTTCATTAACCGTCTTGTCCATCGTATTACTCGCTATATCGTTTACCTTATTGCTTATTGAATGATCTATCATCAATTGTTGCAATCGATTGAGGAGATGGATTCGTTCAAGGTACATCTCATACTACGATTGAATCATTATGATCACAAGTCAACACTTTGACAAAAAAGCATACAGTTGAATGCAGTCGATCACGATATTCACTTGGAGGAAGCTGTATTGTTACTTCATCAAGGAGAGAACATGTTTTCGTATACGCGCAAATAGCTAATTCAGTCAATTCAAGCTGATAGGGCGCCAAACAATCGAAAAATCACAAAAGGATTGAAAATAACCAGCATGCCAAAAATTCACGTAGATACACAAAGAGAATCGAGCGCAGCTGCAGCAGAACAACAATTCGGGCACCAAGGCTCCTTGTGCTTTAAATAAACAAACATTTTGCAGCTTTATTCCCCTTCTTTTGGCACTTTTCACCCTTTTAAAATTACCTCCAGAAATATCATTCGAAGCGTCAAGAAGAACCGCTGTCTGTGCATTTTCAAGTGCGTTGATAAGCTGCGTCGTCAGCAGCACCGGCGCTGCTTCTAAAACCGCTTCTGAAGCAGCCGCAGACGCCGCTGCAGACGCTGCATCTGTTGCAGCTGCAAAGGTCGCCGTTTTCGTAACACTGGAAAATTACAAACGCACGTTGCTGCCAGTGCGTCGATGACGAAGAGAGCGCGCGAAGAAGGCGAAGACGACGCACACAAAGAAGAAGTCCAGCGAGACGCCAATGGCCAGCCTTATTGGGAGGTTTGTGTTTGTTTTATATACTATATACACTCTGTGTTTGCAGCACAGTGTGTAAACACTGTGCAAAAGAAAAAACACGCTTTTTCCCGCTCACTCGCACTTACCTTGCACAGCTCGGCACTCGGGGACGCAGAATTACGTTGACCCGGTGGAAAGGCCGCCTGGGCATCGACTTGCGCGAGTATTACGAAGACGCAAACCACGAAATGCGTCCCGGTAAAAAAGGCATTACCCTTATGCCTGAGCAGCTGTGCGTGCTGGCTGACGTGCTGCCGTGCGTTCAAGCGCAGGTTGAAGCGATGCAGGCTGAGCGAGCTGAGCGAGCGGGAAAACCATTGGGAAAAGCTTGCGCTGCGCCCAGCGAATCCAACACGTAAACGTCGTCCTCCCCTCACCCTACCCCAGCCCTATCCCTAACCCTACCCCCGCCCTATCCCTCACCCTAAACCCTTCGTTACACTCGCCCCAACCCCTATCCACAACCCCACTCCCCACCCTAACCCTCTCGCTTCCTCGCCCTCACCCTAACCTCCCTTCATCCCAACCCTCGCCCTACTCCCACCCCAACCCTATCCCCAACCCTCGCCCCGCCCTCGCCCCGCACGCGTCTACCAGTCTCTACGAAGGCCTACGAGAGCCTACGAGAGCCTCTTTAGCGTTCGTTGGCGCTGTGGAGGCCCTGTGGAGGCCCTGTGGAGGCCCTCATAGGCCCTCGACGCGCTAAAACACGCTAAAACAGGCCAAAACAGGCCGCTGGCCGTGTTCCCACGTGTTCCCACGCCTGTCCCACACCTGCACGGCGCCCACCGGCCTTGCGAGTCCTGCCAACCTCCACTGGCCCCCACTGGCCCCCATTGGCCCCCATTGGCCTCCACTGGCGCCTACAAGACACCAACGAGGCACTGGTAGACACTGGTAGACACTGGTAGACACTGGTAGACACTCGTGCGGGGCGACGCGAGGGGACGAGGGGGGTCAGTGGGGACCTGTAGGGACCTGTGGGGACCTGTGGGGTCAACGGGGCCAATAGGCCCAATGGAGGCCCAATGGAGGCCCAATGGAGACGCTGTGGAGACGCTGCGTTGGCCCCTCTTGGCCCCGCTTCGCCCCGCTTCGTCCCCCCTCGCTGCGCCTCGCTGCGCCCCGTAGCGCCTCGTAGCGCCCCGTAGCGCCCCGCCGTGCCAAAGGCGCACACTTGGACGTTTAGGGCTGCGCCGAACTGCGCCGAACTGCGCCAGAACCGCGCTGGAACCGCGCTGGAACCGCGTCTACTGCGAGTCGCCGCCTCGCTGCGCCCGCTGCGCCCGCTACGCCCATGCGGCGCCATGCAGCGCGCTGAACCGCGCTGCACGCGCGCCGAGGCGGCCCATTGGGGCCCAGTGTCGCCGGCGAGGCGGCGCAGCCCGTGCAACCCCGTGCAACCCCGTGTACAACGGCGTGCAACAGCATCCAACCCGTGTGCAGGCAGCAACAATGACGCGGGTGCTGCAACCGCTGCACGCAGTGCAAGCCGTGCAAGCCGTGCAGGCCATACAGCCAGGCGGTGCGGGCAGTGCAGGCGACGCGGGATTTGACCCGACGGGCCAGACGTGTCCTCCGGGAGGCCGTCCGCGGGTGACGGCGACGCTCTGGGAGGACGAGGGGACGCTTTGTTTCCAGGTTGAAGCAAAGTCGGTGTGTGTGGCGCGGCGTGAGGGTGAAGGGGACGGTGTGGCGAAGCGGGAGGGTTAATGGGGTGTGTAGACAATGATATGATCAATGGCACGAAGCTTCTGAACGTTACGGGGATGAGTCGTGGGAAGCGGGATGGTATTTTGAAAGGGGAGAAGATACGGTCGGTGGTGAAGATTGGTGCGATGCATCTGAAGGGTGTATGGTACGTGGGGGGGGGGGTTGTGTGTGGAGGGGGTTGACGGGGGGGGGTGTGTGTAGGATTCCGTTTGAGCGGGCGCTTGAGTTTGCGAACAAGGAGCGGATTACGGATCTGCTTTATCCGTTGTTTGTGATTGATATTAAGTTGTTTCTTTACCACCCGACGAACTATGCGCGGACGACGGCGGTGATGGCGGCGGCGCAGCATCTGCAGATGCTGCAGCGCGCGCAGGGCTGCCGCGCGCTGCTGGCGGAGGGGTTGGCAGTGCCGGTAAAGGAGCGTTGTGAGCGTTCTGAGCGTTGTGAGCGTTCTGCCAAGAGTATGGGTGCGTTGGAGGCAATCAATACGGGTGCAAAAGCGGTTCTTGCTGATGAGGAGGTTCCGCTTACGCCTCCTCACAGTGCGCCTATCTTGACGTGTACGGAGAGGCCGTGGTCGCATCGTAATAGCAATGGCAGCAATACAACGACGCCGACACGTCCGTACTCAGCAACGATTCTTCCGGTGACGCCTGTCACGCCGCCTTATTGTTTTCGGTCGTTATATTCATCGCAGGATACACAACGTCTTATTTCGTATTCAGAGCCTCATTGTCAGTTGTATCGTGCGACTCCAGCACGTTGTTCACAAGCTTATGGAGCACATGTTGCAAACCGTCCTGCTAAATGTGAGGAAGTATGTTTGCAACAGCCATTGCTTTATCAAAAAATGATGACGCCGCAATTGCATAAGCAGTCAATGGAGACGATACAGGCGGGTTCAGCGGTCTCAGTTGTTTCGCCTGTTTCTCCGACATCTACGGCCCAGAGATTACAAACGGTACAAGGAGAAACCGTTCCTCCGTCCCCTGTCGGATCTGATTTTTTACATGAAAAAGGGTTTTACGAGACTGCGTTGACGTCAACACTATCTTCAGCGATTCCTACAGCACCTGCGTTGGTACTTCATGGGTCTGATGATACATCTACAGTTAGTTCTCAATCTCCATATAATCAATTAGCGAATGATTCACATGTTTATCATTTATCAAATGCAGCGACTATGACTCATGTGTTAGATGAGTCTGTACCTACGCTAACACAACCAAATACATATTATTCTTTCATGAAAAGGATGAATCAATGGGCATCGCAGGACACATTAAATGCTTTGTCATATTCCAGTTCCCAAAATGAGGAATCTCCAGTGCAAGTGGATGCATGGATGCAGCCTCAGCTGTGGAAAGAAGCACCATTGTGTAAAAGTTTCTGTCAAATTGACGCAAAACAAAATAACAATCGAGCTTATCGGTCGAATTCGGTTGGTGAAGCATTTCCATCATTAAAACGTACAAATAGTGTAGCGAATTGTCGTGAAAATAATGATAGGTTTCGCTTTGATATGAAGAAAATGTTTATGGAAAAAACTCAAAAAGAATTCAATAATACCAATGACAATTATGTTAAACAAAATATGATGGATTCATCGAATTTAAAAGTATATCCTATCCGTCTTTCTGATACAATTAATCCTTCTAAGCGTCGGAAAACAATTCATGAAGAAGTTCCTTCGATTAATGGATTAGGATCAATGATGCCAATGTGGTTGTGAGTCTTAATTAAAAATAGAAAGGCGTGTAGATGTTTTTTTAGTATTTGGTCTAAGTTTCCTTGTTTCTAGTTTTATGATATAGCATCTTAATGACGTATGAATGGAAATTCTATATTTTTTGGATAGCATCAGGTATTGAGTTTTATATTTATAAGAAGCTACAATAATAACAAATGTCTTAAATTGGAGTTGGTTATTTTATGATTTATTATTTTTTTTACTTTTTTTCTGGTGCAATTCAAAATCAAATTATCAGCATTGTTTTTATTCTTTGGATGTCTTAAATGTTGTTATTAGTTCAGTATTACGAGACATGATTCAAAGTCATATTTTAAATATCTTTATACTAACATTACATTATATATTAGACTTTTATACGTTTTTATCCATTTCAATCATTATATATATATATATATATTATAAAGTAGAAAACTTGATTTTTTGACTTCTGCGTTTTTTTTGCTATTTTTCATTCTGCCCGTTTGCCGAGACATCTTAAATTATTATTAGGAGTAAGTAAGAGAAAATTGAAGGCTAGTATTAAGAGTGCTTGTGCATGTTGATAGTTAAATAACAATATGTAGTTTTCCTATAAATTATATTATCCTTTTTTTGTAAGAATTAAAATATATAAACGATAAAATCATTGATTGTTAAGAATTATTAATAAAATAGTACAGACAGAAGAAATGGATGAATATGACTATCTTTTTAAAGGTATGTATGAGAAATTATCCGATATTTCTCTTTTATTTGAAATATTTTTTGTTTTTTTATTTACTAAGATCTTTTTTTTAAGTTGTCTTAATTGGAGATTCTGGTGTCGGGAAATCGAATTTGTTAAGTCGTTTTACAAGGAACGAGTTTAATGTATGTTGTCTTATATGTTTTTTGTTTTTTTTTGTCCTGAAAAAATTCTTATTTTTTTACAGTTGGAATCAAAATCAACTATTGGTGTAGAATTTGCTACAAGAAGTATTCAAGTAGATGGAAAAACAATCAAAGCACAAATATGGGATACGGGTAGTGTTGTTTATATGACTTTTCACTTATTTTAACATGAAAAGCTGGTCAAGAGCGTTATAGGGCAATTACATCAGCGTACATATGTTTGTAAAACTCATGAATAATTAAAAATTCCCTTTTAGATATTACCGAGGAGCTGTTGGCGCACTTTTAGTTTATGATATTACTAAATATTCTTCATTTGAAAATATTCAGCGATGGCTCAAGGAATTACGTGATCATGCTGATTCAAACATTGTTATCATGTTAGTTGGAAATAAGAGCGATTTAAGACATTTGCGTGCGGTGTCTACCGATGATGGGAAGAACCTTGCTCGTACGTTCTTGGGAACAAACATATATATAAAAGGGTTAATGAGTTTTTTAGTTACTAGTAAACTTTCTTTTATCGAGACATCAGCACTTGATTCAACCAACGTAGAATCTGCTTTTCATAGTATTTTAAAGGGTTAGTATCTATTCATTTTCGGATTTCCTATCATTTTTTTCTCCATTTTTCATTGTTTTAATTTATTTTTAGATGTTTATCAATTGGTGTCGTTGAGGACTTTTGATTCAAACGAAACAACCACACGACCAGCTGAAGGACAGACAATTGTTGTAATGCAGACACAAAATGAAAAAGGTAAAATAACCTCAAAGTGCTGTACATAATCATACGTTTTTATCGTGTCTTTATTTTTTTTCTATTTTATTAAATTTAATAAAATAGAAAAATATTTTAAAAATATTTTTAGTCAATCAGAGATTTAATAAAAAAGGAAGTATTTGTCTAAATAATTTTGCTTTTCTTTTTTCATTTTTTTTAGAAATTAATTACTTTTATTGTTTAGTAAAATTTCGAGCTCTTGTATGTTTTTATTATCTTTTTTTATATTTTGTCACGCTTTTCTAACACGTTTTCTTGTGATTTTTCTTACTTTTTTTGTATTTTTTTTCACTTGTTTCACCTGTAACTCTCTCTTTGATGCTAAATTTAGGGCTGGAATTATACGATTTCACGTGAAACATAAAGAACGCGACATCTATTTTTACAATGATGAGTGTTGAGAAGTTACAGGTTTAGAGCAATTGCCGCGCAGTTTTAAGCATGTTTTTAAAGGTTTTGATATTTTTTTCAAAACGACATATTGCTTAGCTGCTTATTTTCTTATATTAGTTTTTAATAGTTTCTTTTTTATAGATTAAATTTCCAAGTCTGTCTTCAGAGGCAATTTTTGGACTTATGAATGACTTTAAGTGAGTTTAATGGATTATGAAGCAATTATGAATATGTATTCAGTAAACTGGATATCGATGGCAAAGGATATGTGGATAAACATACAATTGCAAAAGCGGTCGAATATTACGGCGAAAGACGATCGTATGATGAAGTTCGTGCAACACTTAAAGAGTGTCATATAGATAGTAGTGGGCGTGTGGAACTTGAAGATTATATTGAGGTTGTTTTGTGTAGAATCTGTACGCATTCTCGTACAGATTATATATTTGGAGCATTTCCTGAGCCTTTTTATAGCTTGTTACAAAACTTCGAGAGGGACGTAACCGCGGTGCATTTGGTGTTACTAAGAATAAAATTACTGTTCAAGGCTCATCTGAAAATGTTACTCATACGATTAATGAAGATGAACGTTCTGAATTTACACGTCATATTAATTATGTGCTTTCTACTGATGAAGAAATGCGCGACAGGGTTCCTTTTCCGTATGTATTTATAGTCATAGAGTGCAAATGAGCAAAAGATAAGAATATGAAATCAAGTAATGTTCAAATTATGGATTTTAAAGACAAAAAAGCGAATATTTATTTATTGGATAATGACAAACGAATGCATTGTGATAGGTTTTAGAATAAGGTCTTGCATTTTAATGTTTTAACATATCAAATGAATTTTATATTTTTATTAGGCATTTAATTACATAAAAAATGGAATGTCTTATAAATGATAATTAATTTTCCAGAGGTCTTATTTGATTTTTATGCGACATAAAAGCTTTAGAAGTCTATTTTTGGATTTCAGATATTTCTTTAAATCACATTGTTTTCAAAATCAATATTTCTTTTTGATATATTGAATAAATTTATAATTTTTTATCTAGCTCTTGAAGATTAATTTTTTGTTTTAAATTTTTCATATAGTTCATTCTTGATTTATAGCTTTCTCTTAGTTCTTTTAGCTCAAGACTCTGTTTTTTAAAATCTCTATTTTCTAATGAAAACTAGGACAGATACCATGCAGATTTTTGATGAATGTAGAGATGGACTTTTGCTTTCAAAACTTATTAATGACTCTGTTATGGATACAATTGGTACTGTTCATTGTTCTGTTTTTAACATTTAATAATATTAGATGAACGTGTTTTAAATAAGCCTTCACGTGGGAAACCTATTAATCATTTTCAAATGACAGAAAATAACAACATTGTTATTAATTCTGCCAAAGCAATTGGGTGTTCTGTAGTGAATATTGGTGCTCAAGATTTAATTGATGGAAAAGGTAATAAGTTTATAGATAAGTATTTGTTTAATAATGATAGAGCATCTTATTCTTGGTCTTATTTGGCAAATTATTCGTAAAGGACTTCTTAGCAAAATTGATATTAAACTTCATCCTGAGTTGTATCGATTGTTAGAAGAAGAAGAAACTCTTGATCAGTTTTTAAGATTACCTCCTGAACAGATTTTGTTACGTTGGTTCAACTTTCATTTAGAGGCTGCAAAGTGGCATAGAAGGCAGGTTTCTTTATTTTCACTTTTTCATTATTTTTTACAATAATAAAGAATATCAAATTTTAGTGCAGATGTATCAGATGGCGAAAATTACACGATTCTTCTTAACCAACTAAAGCCGGACGAATGCTCAAGGGCACCTTTACAAACTGTAGATCTTTTAAAAAGAGCTGAAGAGGTACTTCATTGATATATTTCATTGTTTCATTTTATTTATCTATTAGATTTTAAGTCTTGCAGAAAAGATAGGCTGCAGGAAATACTTGACACCCAGTGCTCTTGTTTCTGGAAATCCGAAACTTAATCTTGCCTTTGTTGCTCATTTATTTAATACACATCCTGGCTTAGAGCCATTGCAAGAAGAGTTTCCTAAAATTGATGATTATGATGCAGAAGGTGAACGTGAAGCAAGAGTTTTTACTCTATGGCTAAATAGTCTTGATGTTGATCCTATTGTCGTTGATTTGTTTGAAGATTTAAAAGTATAATTCTTTATTTTATTTTATTTTATTAATTTTTTTCAAAAAAGAATGGAATTATTTTATTACAAGCGTACGATAAAGTTGTTAAGGATTCTGGTAAATATTTTTTAAATGTAAGTGTATTTTTTATATAAGAAATAGTTAATTGGAAACGTGTTTCTAAACCTAAAGATGGTGTTGAACTTTCGCGATTTAAATCTGTAGAAAACGCAAATTATGCAGTTGAGTTAGGAAAAGGATTTGGGTATTCTCTTGTAGGAATTCAAGGAGCAGATATTGTGGATGGGTCAAAAACATTAACATTAGCCCTTGTTTGGCAATTAATGAGGCAAAACATTATTCAGACCCTTAAGTCTTTATCTAAAGATGGAAAAGATATAACTGATGCAGATATGGTTTCTTGGTGCAACAAAACAAGTCAGAAAGGAGGGAAGTCTAGCACTATTAAAAGCTTTAAAGACCCTTCTTTAAGGAGCGGTATATTTTTGTTAGACATATTAAACGGTTTAAGGAGTGGTTATGTTGATTATAGCCTTGTAACGCCGGGAATTACAGATGAGGATGCTTTTTTAAACGGTATTTCTTTTTTATTAAAAATTATACTAATATTTCTCAATAGCTAAACTGGCAATTTCCATTGCTAGAAAATGCGGTGCTCTTATTTTTCTTGTGGTAAGGGTTTTTTTTTTTAATATTTCTTTTTAATTCTTTAAGCCAGAGGATATTGTAGATGTTCGTTCACGTTTGGTAATTATATGATATATTATCTACTTTTCTTTATCTTAACTTTATTTCAGATTTTAACATTTGTTGGAAGTCTTATGGCTATACGCTAAGAAAGTAAATAGTGCACATTATGTATAATTTCTTTATCACTTAACATATTTTGTCACTTGTTTTTTTGAATATTTTATCATTTTATCTTGTTCATTTCTACTAAATTGTAATCCTGTATTTTTGTAAATTGTTAAAGATTCTTTAAATCATGTTTTAAAATTTTATTTCTTATATATCAATATATTTTAATCTTTGTGATCGTTAAGTCAGTAAGAAAATATGAAATAAGCTATTTTTAAATTGTTTTATTAATAAATAGAAAAACAAGAAAAAATATTTTAAACATATTGTTATTATTGTAAAAATGTTTTTTGAAGAGTCTCAGCAACTTGTTGTTCAACTTACTTTGGGTTTAACACAAAAATATAAACGACGTCTTGATCAACAGAAAAAGTATGCCAAATATCGTTCAAAGCATGAAGAATGGTCTGAAAAGGGAAAATTTTATGGTATTTTTTCATTTATTATTATTATTTTTTATACATACTTAAGTTGTGTTAATGATAGATAATACATGGAATGATTCTTTAGAAAATCGTTTACAATCACAAAAAATTATGCAGAAAAAGGAAGAAGATACAAATCTTTTACTTAATAGATATGCTTTAAAGTCATTTGTAGGTAGAGGTGCCTTTTCTTATTGTATATTGGCTGTGGATCAGTTGCATCCGGATCAAAAAAATTATGCAGAAAAAGGAAGAAGATACAAATCTTTTACTTAATAGATATGCTTTAAAGTCATTTGTAGGTAGAGGTGCCTTTTCTTATTGTATATTGGCTGTGGATCAGTTGCATCCGGATCAACCTATCCGTGTGATTAAGAAAATGGACAAAGCATATGGTGCATTAGGACTTCAAGTAGATGGAATGTAATGGTTAATGATAGAATTTGACTTTTCATGACTAGGAATATCGTTTGTTAAACCGAATTCATCAATTACCGTATTTGCAATCTTTTAATCTTCCTATTGTCAAAACATTTTCAATGTTCATAAAGGATGGATGTTTTCATCTTGTATTAGAAGCTTTGGACCCATCTCCTATTAAACTTCAAAATTGCATGCATTTTTCTACGTCTGGGAATAAATTACATTCTCCTTTAGCGTGTTACTTAAGACATAAAACGCTGCGAAAGATTGCGAAACAACTTTTAATATCTCTTAATATTCTTCATAATAGAGTAAATGTGATTCATGCGGATTTGAAACCGGAAAATATCTTACGTTGTTATTCAGGTAATAATTATAAGAATAAACATTAATTAATTAAAATATTTTTAGATAATCCAAAATCTGTAAAATTAAAGGTTATTGATTTTGGAAATGCTATTCCATTGGACGCAAGAGAAGCATATTATTTGGATTTTGATTTACAGTCTGTTTATTATAGAGCACCCGAAGTATCTGTACAAATTTCTTTTTATATTATTAAAACAGTATAGGTTTTGTTAGGACTCCCATTTGGACCTTCTATTGATATTTTTTCTCTTGGGTTAATTTTAGTTGAACTTTTATTTGATAATGATGAATCTAAAAAAGTTTCTCGACCTTTATTATCTAGTGTAGAAACATCTAGAACTGCATTAGCTATTGAAATATCCCGTTTATTAGGAAGATATCCGCCTCGCTTCCAAAATGCGAAATTTTGGAAAAACGACTATTGTGATATAGATATTAATTCTTCATATTTGTTAAAAAATCGATTAAGAGAATGTAATGATCCTTTATTAGAAGATTTTATTATTGGACTGTTAGCAATTGATGATACAAAAAGGCTTACTACAGAAGAAGCATTAAATCATTTATGGTTATTTTCTGATCAATATGATTTAATGCATAATTTACCTGTAATAAAAGTGAACAATTTGCAACCTTTTCACGAAGAAACACATTTATCGAACAATCAAGAAAAACTTTTTGCTGATTATACAGAATTATCAAACAAAGAAATATCTAATGATATATATGAACAAAAAAAATATAAAAAGACACAGAGAGATGTGGATGATTTTTTTAATGTTTTTTCAGTAGACGATGGATCAGAAAAAACAAATAACCAAGCGAGAGCTGTTGCTTCCTCTAGTCATCCATATGCTGTTAACCCAACATTAGAGGAAGATTATGTATGTTTTTTAAGGTCTATATTATTATTGAACTTATGTTTTGTTTCTAGGACGAAGTTTTACTTATTTAATAATTTACGACCGCTTTTGACACTATTCCCACATGATCTACTTGATTTTAAACACTCTGAGATATGCTTTTATGCTTGAGCATTTCTTAATATGGGCTATATATATTATCCTTATACATAATTGTTTTCAAATTACTTTGATTTTAATATAAATTCATTGGCATATAGCATATGTTAGATATGGATTCATTTTGTTGAGCTTTTTATTTAAAATATACAAAAAAATAAAAAGTTATTAACTATATGGACTATTTTTAATTTGGCTTTTCATCCAGTGTTTTAAGAAGTTCATTTCTTTTTTCAGCAAGGCGCTGAAGACGTCTTTCCTTTAATGCTTTCGCTTTCATTCGTTTTGCTTCCAATTGTTGTTGAATTATATTCGATCGTGCTGCTTCCGCCTATATTGTATAAGTTTAAATAAAAATAAAAATAATAAAGCATTCTTTTTCACGATGAATATATTCAACCAGCGCACGTTTGTGCTTAAACTGGTTACCCTTTGCTTTAGCGTACAACCTATGATATCTAAAATTATTAGAAATTGAATCACGTGATTTTAAAAATACATGTATTTGTCAATTTTTCCATCATCTCTATAACGACAAAGTAGACGACGAAGAATACGTTGACGGAATTGCCATTGTATTTTTGTGCTAAAACGTGCATTTGCAGTACCCTTACGTTTCCCCAAACCAGTATGACGGCCTTTGCGTTTTGCTGCGTGTAATTCACGTACACGGTAATGAGAATGCATAGTGGGCGGTTTACGGATAATCAAGCCATCTTTAATCAGTCTTCGAATATTTTGACCTTTAAATTAGAATGGTAATATATAAAGTTAATATTTTTTACGCGAGTTTGCATTTCCAATTTCTGATATTTCATTGGGATCGATCCAAACTTTTCGTTTCCCACATTTAAGTACTGCTGCTGCAAGGCGTTTTTGATATTTCAAATTAGCCATCTAAAACAGTATTAAAGGCGATATTTTCTATCAAAAATAATTATATTTTACTTATTTAAATTTTGATTTTTTTTTAACAACGTTGAAACTTAGTTGTGCCCGAAGATTGTGACGGCTGGAAAAAACAAAAATACATGTTAAAGAAAATATATTAAACAAGCTTTAAATAACACTAATAGTTATCACAAGTAAATGATAATCCTACTGAAGTAATTTCAAGATAGTCTTCATTAGAATAAAAAGCTAAATTATTTTGCTGTTTTTGAGTAATGGAAGTTTTGGCAATTATACGCTTGTGATAAGCAGTTATAGCCTTAGCTTGAGCTGGATTAAGTGTTGCAACATATTCGTTGAAAAGTGTTTGTCCATTTGAAGCAATTCCAAATAAAGAAATGTATGCAGATTCTGCTGCATGTTGAATAGGTGTTAAAACATGATTAATATTATGAAAAACAATAGGAATAATAATATTGAAATAAGGTTGTATTACCTACAAATGTTAAGAAGAAAATAATTATAAAACGGTGTATACATAACAGCATTTTTTGCATGTTACAGAAATAACTGTTAAAATTAATCGACTTGCATCAGTTGTGGTTTTTGGATTTTTCATGCAGTTGATAAGAGTTTCGATAATAAGTTTTATATGTTCTAAGTCTTGGTTAAAATGGTTATTTAATAAAAATTTTCCTGCTGCTAAAATCCCATTATTAATAATATATGGCTAAAAAAGTTAATAAGTATTATTATATAAGATATATATACAGACTTTGTTACTTAAGCAGCCGTTAATAATAGAATGAGTAACATCGAGTAAGCAATTTAACTTTATTAAATATTCAGGGTAATCTACTAAAATCGCATTAAGTGTAAGAATTGAATAATTATTATGTTCAGTAACAAAAATCTTTGAACTATTTATGTAAATAGAGAGGATATGTTATTTTTGAATGTCTTACTAGAGAAAATTTAAAGCATTGTTTTTATCAAGATATTTGAATAAAATTGCAGAAAATCTTCCAATATATATAAGTATTTGGACTAGTATAGTTAATAATAATAATTTAACCAATTAAAACATAGCTTACAGTTGTTTGTGTCTATATTATCTTCAATTAGTGTATATATTATGTTTTTTGACATTTCATTCATAGTAAAATTTGAATTTGACACAACATTAAAAAGAGATTTGATCATAACATATTTAACACCATTGTTTGAAGTTCTTGACCCAGAAGCTAACTCATTAACAAGCAGTTCTAATCTAGGCTGAAGAGAGATTAAACTTTTTAATAAAAATGTGGCCTTTGATCTTAATTGATCAGATATTGGATCCGAAAGACATTTTAAAAAAGTTCTCTGTAATTGAGGTAAAAAAGGTTTCAAAAGTAATGGTACTTTTCTTAATAAAATACTAAGAGTATGCAAAATAGCCAATTTCAAATGAACTGGATATTGTTCTCCTATTATTCTAATAAGAGAACCCGTTATTTGTATTATAAAAGGATCAAGTGTATTAGAATCTGCACGTTCAATGACATCAGAAATACCTATAATAGCCAATTCTTTTTTATCTATATTTCCACAAATAAGTCCTTGCATAAATATTGGTAGTATAGCGTTAACGCCTTTAGGTAATTTAAAAGCTTTTAGTTCATTTCCTATTGTCCCAATATTATGAAGAATTTTTTGAGTAGGATCGATAAGATTTTCCATATCTTCTTTTTTTAATGCCATTGTAAAAGCATTTTGTGCTTCCCATGCAGACTTTACAATTTCTTCGTCTTCATTATCAAAAAGTGAAACAAAAGTATAAATACACTCTTCAAAGTATTTTGAATAATCTTGATTTGTAAATTTAAAAAAATAAGTCATATGTTGACATGCTAAAATTTGTTTTTTTTTGTTTTCATTCTATAGAAATATTAAAAACTTTTTTTAAAAAATAGAAAAAACCTTTGCCAATTCAAGCATTATTGGAATTAATATATTTATACTCTCAAAGTCATGAACTGAAAGTAATACACTATTTATAGAATTTTTAACTTGTAATCTTACTTCTTCATCAATATCAAATATTAATGTATCCATGAGAGCATTAATTATTGCAGAAAGATAATATTTAAAATTAGAGCTAGAAACTTTTGAAAAAGAGTTTATAATTTTTGCATTAATAATTGAAAGTGGAACCTTTGTAATTTTTGGTATTAATATTGGCAAAATATTTTGAGAACGTACAAAAATAAGTTCATTTAACGCTTCTAGAGCATCTTCTGAGTTTTCATTTGAATCAAGTGCATCAAGAATATCTGGTAAAATTTGATTAATAATTGTATTTCCATAAAGTTCACAAAGACTATTAAACATTTGAGCAATCACTTTTCTAATTTCTATAGAATCCATAAGACCGTATTGAATGGTTTTAATTAAGCCATTTTTATATGGTTCTAGCATTTCTGCATTTGAACATCGAATAATTTCATTTAAAGCAATAGATATCCGGACTTTTGCTACAGAATTATTATGATTCATGACTTCTTGAAGAGGTAATAATAAACAAGATATCACATCTTCTCCTAATTTTTTTACTAATTCTCCGAGAGTTTTTACAAACACCGAATCTTGTATATTATTTGAAGTAATAGGAAAATAAATAATCATATTAACTATAATAGGTAAAATTTCTTTTATAGTTTTAGATGTGTTTATAACTAAAATCTTCCAAATATTTAAAGCAGAAGATTGAATTTGTTCAACAGAATCATGTCTTATAATATAAAGAGATGCTAAAATATAATCTCTTTTTTCTTGACCTAAAATATTTAAAAGAATATTTTTATAAGACATAGTAGTGTTAATATTATCCTCTATATTTGGTTTTTTTGATATTCCAGTAATATGAAAAAGAAGATCACCTACTAGTTGTATAGAACTTAATCTAATTCTCCAATTTTCATTAAATATTCCTTTTTGTAGTTCAGGTAACAAAAAATCTACCGACTTCATTGCATAATTATTAATAATTGCTTTTCCAGCAAGTAATGAAACTTCTCTAACAGATTCTGAATCATCTGCTAATCCTAAAAGAATTGGTGATATAATTTTTCCTATGTATGGCTGAAATCTTGATCCAAATGCTTGAGGAAAGTATATAAATAATGATATATATCCTTCTTTAATATATGATATAGGATTTATAGAATTTTCAAGAATTTCAGGTAATATGTTTTCTAAGTACTGAATACTAAGTCCTGAAAGTATTTCAGAGATTCCTTGTGCAGAACCATGACGATCTATTGAACTTATATCTTTTTTTAGTATTGACAATAAATCAGGTATTAATTGAGGGAAGTTAACTTCTCCTAAATTCTTGACTAATATTCCTAAAGTTTTTGCTGATATTTCTCTAGTTTCTGGAACAGGATCTACAAGATTTTTTCGTAAATTAAAAAGTATATTATTAAGATATGGAACAATATCGTTCATTTCTACAAAACATGATATTTTTTCCACAATTCTTATTGCCTTTTTCCTTAAAACTGCTGAGCGTTCTTTTAATCCTTGTTCTAAAACTGGCATGATCTATTTTTTATTAAACAAGTGTGTATATATATGTATAAATTATACTATAGCAAGTGAAGTAGAATCGATATAGTGTACAAAAGAGAATTTGAGTAATAAATCAAGAGCAGACTCTATATACGCATTTGAATTACTTAAAGCTTTAAGTAAAGTAGGAACTAATTTTTGAATTTCCGGGTTATTAATTGTTTTACCAAATTTTAAAAGACTTTCATTTCCAGATAAACGTACTTGAAAATGAGAATCATTGATCATTTCTGTTAAACGAGGTATAATTATTGGTAAAAAAGAAGATAATTGATAAGATGAATATTCTATAGAACTAAGAAAATCGATAGAACCTCTTTTAATACGCCAATTATTATCATCTAATCCTGACAATAATGATGGTAATATTAATTTTACTCCATCTTCACTAATTTTATTCATAATCGTTTTTACTGTATCAACAGTACTTTCTCTAACATCTACTACAGAATCACCAAAAGTTGTCAACAAATAAGGGACTATTTCAATAATATAAGGTTCGAAATCTTTTTCAATAATTCTTGAGAACGATTCTATAGCAAAAAGGGAGCCTTGTCTATATTTTTGATCCTTTTTATTAGTGATTGCATTTTTAAGTGTTTTCATAATTTCATATTTCTCAATTAATTCTATGCCTCCTCCTTTAATAACACCTAAAAAATTATAAAGATCATTTAAATTAAAAATAATTATACCAGCTAAACCATATGCAGCACCTTTCCTTTCAGAATACTTCTCAGATGTAAATAGTTCTTCTTCTAACCTCTCTATATAATTAGGAATTTTATTTAAAGAAAACCTTATTAGTAAAGAAAAACATTCAGCTATAGCTATTTGAACATCTTCTGATGGAGTTCTAAGCATATTCATAAGTTTTCCTATTGAAATATGAATCCTTTGATCATTCATCTTCAAATGACTTGCTATTTCACCATAAAGTATAATTATATTTTCATTTTCTTTATTTTCCAAAAATTCATCTGAAGATGTTAAATAATTATCAAGAATTTCAAAAATTTCCTCAAAATGAACATCTCCATAATATGATATAACTCTTAGTCCACTTTCTAACATTCTTTGCCGAACTTCTAAAGAACTATCATTTAAAGGGATATATTTATTAGATATTCCAATTAAAAATTTTAGAAAAAGGGGAATTAGAATTGGAGTAAAATAAGGTACTAAATAATATAGAGATAGTGCTATTGAACTCCTAATTTCCCAAAGGTCCTTTTTATTTAATGACTCAGAGATTACAATCCCAAAATCGTCATATTCTGATGTTGGTAATTTAGACTTATATAATATTAAACATAAAATGTGAAAAATTCAGAAATATATTTACCTTTTCTTTATAAAGTTCAATTAACATTAATACTACCTTTTCAGATTCGTGTGCATATTCCTTAATATATGAAAAAATTGCTTTAGCTGCACATTCCCTAATATAACATTGATCATTGCCTATAAAAATAATTAATATTTAAAAAAATAAAAGTTCTAAATTTTTACAAAGATAATTTATAAGAATATCTCTTGAATTACAAGTTATCATAAAATTATTTTTTTTCATAATTTCTAAAGATATTGTCGCATTTGTTTTATATTTATCATGAGCTATAAGATATAATTCATAAAAAAGGCTATATTTGGATAAATCTAACGGCTAAAATTAAATATAAGAACAATTTTATAAAATTTTAAAAAACAAACCTCTATGGCTTGAAGAATAGTATTACGGATTTCGAAATTTGGAGAAACAGAGTTCTTCATAAGTTCCATTATTTCTCTTTCTGTTATATTGTCCTTAATTATTTTGCATAATAAAATAAGACAATTTTTAGCATGATTGAAATGGTCCGGAAAATGATATAAAACATTTAATAATCCTTGAATAACTTCTACTCTTGAAAGAAACGATTTATCTATAAATATTAATCATATTTTTTAATAATGTTAGTTTTATACAAAAATCTATATAAGAAGAAAGTATATTAAGTGCTAATGTAATTTGTTTATTATAATCATCAGAATCATTGATTTTTATTCCATTCCCTTTGATTATTTGAATCAAAAAAGGTGACAGATAAATAAAAGATATTTCATCAAAAGAATACTGCTTTAAACAAGTTAATTGAGATAAAAGTCTCATTATCAATTCTATTATTGATCAATAAATTAACAATATAGTTATTATATTGACCGTTTAATGGTTCTTCGACAAAATTAGAATAAATATAATCAATATTAAGCATTCTTAATATTGAAACTCCTATCATCGTGTTGACATTTTTTAAAGATACATAGCTGGCACAACTCTGATATATGTTATTAATTTTAACATATTTTTCTTAATATTACCAAATATGTTTCAACTACAAGTTCACCAACAATCAAAGAGCCCTTTTTTAACAATTCTGTTGATAATAAAGTATTAATAGCATGATAGTACCATAAAATTTTATTTTTATGAGTTGCCGAGATAAGTCCTTGAATTATAATAAGACCAGAGATAATATGTGACTTTATATTTAATATTTTTGATTTAATTGCATCGTTTTCTGGACATTTATCTAACAATGTTTGATTTTCTTTATTTATGTTATTTTTATTTAATTTATTTTTCTGAAGCATATCTTTAGTATTAAATTTAATAGACTCAACTTTATGATTAACTAGAAATGTTATAAGAATTAATTTTAAAACAAATATTTATAGGAAATACTTTTTTTTATTTTTTCATTTACTTCATCCTTAAAAATAAAAATATCCTTTTCAGAGATACTTTCAAGTTGTAAATGAGAAAGATATTTTAAAAACATTTCTAAAAATAAAGGAACAAATATTAATTCATCTAATGATATCAAAGTAGATATGGATAATCGAATAGCTAATAATGTCGACTTGTTCTAAAAAAGTTAAAATATATCCAGTCTATTAAGTAAACATTACTTCATTTGCAATACCTCTTTGAAATAAAGAATTGATAGTGTTAGCTAATTCTAAAGAATGATTATTTATTAATACGCGTGGATCTATTTTAAATTTTTGACATAAAACGATCCAATTTAGTTTATTTCCTTAAATTGTTAGTTATTTTTATAGTAACAAAAGAAAAAAACTTAATAATGGATGATGATATAATACAATTGTTTTTATTAGTTGTTCTTTAATACTTTCGTAATTCTTTGATAAAAAATCGCAGTCATTAGGTGAAAATGAATTAATTACATAATATATACTATTAATTATTGAAGTACTATTATTTGTTGATATATCTGATTTTTCTAACTAAACTAATTATTAGAAAATAATATATATATTAAAAATATTACTTGTCTGATATATTTCCAAATTTCAGATAAAAAAATATCTAAAATTAAATTCTGAAATTTTAAATAGCAACATTTTATTATATTACATGTAGTAGAAACAATTAAATGATCATGAGATATATTCGATAGTACTAATGAAAATGATGCCTGAGTCCATAAAAATCCGATTTCTTTAAATTGAGTTTCCTGAATATATTCTGTTATAGATTCAAGAGAACGTATAAACCATATTTTGTCATCTTTATGCAAATTTTTAATGTAAATTTTATCCCAAAAAACAAAATGAGGAGTATTTTCAAACGATAATAAATATTTCTCAAACAATTCTTTCAATGGCAATAAATCTACAACATTTAAATACTCTAGTGTAATTTTTTCGAAGTTTATACCAATATCTTTGTTTTTCCAATTGTAAATAATGTTAATAAAAATTACTGTACATACATAACCCTCGACTATAGTTCCATCTTGAATACTTTTTAAAGGGTTAATCAGTATGTTTTCATAAATTTCCTGCAAAAAAACCAGCATTTTTTTAATTATATGTATTATTTGTTTATTAGGATTATATCTATAACTCCATATAACGTTTCCAAATCCATTAAACCATATTCTTCTTATTTTACCATTTTTTTCCGTAAATCCTTTTTTAATTAATTCTATATAGTCATCAGAAATTTTATCTGCCATATCAATAATATATGTAAAATAAGAGAAAAAACATTCAATAAATGCAATAGAAATATTTTCATTTGTTTCTTTATAGATATGATGTATTAAAAATGATAAAACCAATTCGGATAGTTTAAGTGACTTTGGAAGATACATTAAGAATTCAATATGCAATAATTTATGATTAAGAGAAAAAAGAGCTCCTACAATTAGAAATTAAAATCTAAAACAGAATTCTTAACTTTTAACCTGAATCTAATATAGATATAATTTTTTCTATCATAAGTTGAGCTTTGTTACAATCATTACATCTTTTCATGATTTGTTTAAATGTTCTTAAAGCATTTTTACAAATACTATCATTGGATGATTTTAGTGAATTTAAAATTGGGATAAAAAGCCTTTCATAAATAATTTCACTTATATCAATTCCAGGTGATAGTGACAACAGTAATTCTTCTAAGATTCCTAATTATATAATAAATAAAATGAAATATTTTTTTTAAAAAATATAACCATTTAAAACAATTTCTGGAGTTCTTAATATAGCTTTTTCAAGATTTGATAAAATTTTAGATTTAAAATCCTCAAAAGTAACAAAAAAAGTGAAAAAATCATTCAATCCACTCTAGTCTAATTAATAAAAAGTTAATTAAAGAATAAATCATACAATTACTAATTTAGGAAGAGAAATTCGAGACTCCATAATATTTTTAACATAATAATCAATAATTTCGTCCTTGTTTTTCTTTATAATGGCGTTTTTTTCATTTGATTGTGAACGGAATATCATACTTGAAATTATACCAAGTAAAACAGTATTTTTAATATAATTGGTTCCTTCTCTTACTTTTATAAGCTCTTTTATGTATATACTCAAGTTCAGAAAAGAATTTTTATCTGAAGAATTAATAAGAACATTCTTAAGTGTTTTCTGAACAGAACGTAAAACATTAGATTTAGTAGAATTTTTAGCAGAAGATAAGTATAATTCAAGTAAAATTGATTGGTTTAAAACAAGTTCTTGAAAGTATTTTTTCAAAAATGCAGTATCTATTGATACATTTATAATAAAATAATTTGTCCATTTGAGAAGTATAAATATAGAATATGTTGAAACTGTTTTTGTAACTATATTCATAACTGCTTCATTAAGAAAATTAATAAAAACAGAGGTACATTTCTCTGAATCTTTTTTATATAGACATAAAAAGGCATGTTGAATAGATATCTGAGCCGATTTATTTAAATTAAGTTTATGTGCTTTAAATAAATAATAAATAACCTTTTCAAAGTCCAAAATATTTGAATCTTAAATATTTAACCCTTTTTTTAAAAAACGAGTTTCTATACCTTTTTTAATACAAAATTCAAGTTTTTTTTCAATCCAAAAAATATCATGTTTTGTAGATAATTCAAAAATAAAATTTGTTAAATCTACATCATTACAAGCATCCATTGAAGAATCAATATTGGAATTTTCTTTATTAGACATTATTCCAGACTATTTTTTCTAATCCTATATACAAAAGCTTTTTCTTAAACATCAGAGCCTATCATTTTTTACCAGTCGATAGGTTTAAGTTAATGTTAAATATATAAAAATTATGTCTAAAAAATAACTAGATAAATATACAATATTCAACTCAAAATATCTTAATATACATTTAAATGTTTAAACAAAATATTCTAATGTTCTAATATAAATACATATAAATAATCAGAAATTTTAAAAAGATAGAAAGTCTTTGAGATGTCTTGAAAATGCATAAAGAATTGTATGCAAACATCATGACCAAAACAAAATCACTGATTCGTCTATCCAAATAAAATGTAATTAAATATATAGAAAAGAATGCAAAAAATGAGGGTATCAAAAAATGATAATGACGACGACCGAAAAATATTAATAAATCATGTTTAAACGGTTACGTCAAATGATAACTAATAACATTTGTTTAGCTAAGGCTTAAAGGAGATATTTCGTCAAATAAATTGATATTTCCGAATAAATGACTAAATTCTGAAAGATCTTGATTGAGAAGTGTCTTTTGCAACAAAGATGCAGTATCTAGAGTCTTGATATATGGTTTTTTTGGATCAGTTAAATTTGATAACCCAAAAAGAAACAATGGTGTTTGAGACGACGCTGCATTTTCTGAAGGCTGTGTAGTATTCGTTTTTTCTGACTTTATAGGTTCTCTTATATGAGAAAAACAACATCGTTGACCATATGGACATGAACCAATCTACTCAAATATTAAAAACAACTTGTCAAAACATATTATTCTGTATTTACCTCTGTGAATGTTTTACAAGGAGATGTTTTGTACTTCGGATGCCGAAGAAGACTGCGAAGTTCAGAATGGCCATGAGCAAATTGACATTTTAATCCATATCTTTTACGAATGTCAATAACAATTGGAAAATCCGGTATTTCCATACCTGCATTCTCTACTTTCTTCCCAATTTTTGCATAATTCTGTTTTATAAAGGCCAGGTTTAAGCGAAGAATCTGATGCTTTTTTAGAATGCACACTATTCGTATCCAAAGCAGTATTAACAGTATCATTATGTACATCCGAACCAGGATAACTCGTGCTTGAGGATGTATATTTGCATATTTGAGAGTCCAAACTAATCTGCGAGCCTACATTGATTTGCTGGCCCGTATACGAAGACGAATGTTTGTTGAGTGAGCGAAAATCCTGTGATTTACAATGTATATTTGAAAAAAGTGACGAAGAAAGCCACTTATTTGCACTTTTCCCATGCACCGGTACTGCCTGCGTTCCTGACATGCATAAAGGAAACTTGTGCAACTCTTCTGATCCATTCACAGATCGAGGAAACGTATTTTTCGAATACTGCAATGTTTCACATGTCATTCCCCACGCGTTTTCTGTACGAAGCTCATCTTCCAATGCCCATGATCGGCCTAGAGACTCGTCTGCCCACATTTCGCTTGAACAACTTGAATTTGTATGTGATCTTCCACTACTGGAACGTATACCATATAAACGCGGAGGCATGTATGTATCTCCTTCTTTGTTAAAAACACGTTCCAATGAGCCGTCCAACCAGGGAGACTCCCATTTTGACATTACTGGTTCTTCTACACGGTCCCAAAACGTAGAATTCCTTTCAAAGCTTTCTGCAGACTCTTTTACAAAATTTTCGTGCGACAATGTTTCTTTTCTTAACGGATACATCTTTTTAAACGTAGTAAAATACGAATTGCACAATACCAATAGATAATCTCGTCTGTATTGTATAATTCTAACCCGAAATCAAATATTCAGTCCTTTCAAAAACTCGGAAAAATGCTTCTTTGTTTATATTCCTTCTTTTTGCTTATTCGCACCCGAGCCTCATATAGACCTCTTGATACCAAACAGATATTCAAATTGCTGCTTAAACGTCTTGTTTTAAAAACACTGAATCGCATCCGACCGCACACTTTATACGCGTCAAACCGTGCGCTTGGGAGCGCGAACGGGTGACATCGCGCAACTATAAGCGGACAGAGCTCGACTAGTACAGAACGGGCAGATCGAGCGATACGCGACAGGCGTAAAACGTGCAGGTCCATCGAGATATGCTAAAGTTACGACAGGCCGTAACAAGGTCTTCCCGTTTATCAGAAAACAAAACATGGATATACACATTGTGTCAAGAAAAATCCTGTGAGCGTTTGAGCTGATCTCTGTACAGAAGCTTGCAAAGGTCTGAAATGGGCTTAAGAATAGAAGGTTAAAGGGTAATATAGCGGAAGCAATGGAAGAGGTTTTTTTTTTAAAAAAAAAAAGATCTCAAAGTACCAAAAAAAGCGCGTTGGTATTGTGTACCAACAACATCCCATGTTTATACGTGATATAATATAAATGTGTGTTTGTGTGTACACGTATATATAGATACATGTGTGTGTGTGTATGTATATGCTCGTTTATATCAATGGCGCATCTCTCCTCAATGCGCGCTGACTGCGCGTTGTATGCGTATTGTATGCGTATTGTATGCGCACTGACTGCGCAGTGGTTACGCAATCGCCCCGTGTGTATTGACAGCGCTTTGCACTGATTTATTATAAGCGTGATTGATTGATCATAATTTTATAAAATATATATGATTTTAATATAAAGCGATTTAAATGATTATACAGAATTGGGCAGGGAAGAGTGTATATTTTAATAATAAAGACGAACTATTCTTCCTGCGTGTTTTCAAGCTGGATTGAGCACTCTATTTTTTTTCTGTATACAGCGTTTTTTAATTGACGCGGAAGAAAACACGTTTGTTTCTCTCGTTCGCTCCACTTTTTTCAATGTTTTTAATTTCTGCAAGTGCATTTCTCGCCAATGAGAAAGTTAATCGGGTTTGCACTGGCACTTGCGTCTGGTAAAAGCATGTGTTTCACGTTTTTTAATAGATATATGGGTGATTACAGGTTGTTTTATTGGTGCGAGTTTTGTTATTAAAGTGAGTGGAAAAAACGTGGGTAAAATCAATCAATCAACTAAACGCTGGTAGAAAAAGGGACTTTTGGATACGACGTGTAAAAAGGGACTTGTTGCTGGACAGGGCCATGCATATCTTAAAAATGGGGTTTGGTGGACGGGCATGATGATGTGTGCGTGTATGACGTAGTCGGTGAAGTTTTTGCTAAATGCAAAAATAGTGGCGGTTGGGGAGGTTCTTAATTTTGTTGCATACGCATTTGCAAGTATGTATGCGTGTTTGCGCGCAGTATATGCGTTATATATGCACTGGGCATTTTTTAAAGAAAAAAATTAGGTGCGATTCTTGTAACACCTTTGGGTGCAATGAGTATTGTTGTAAGGTGGCGTTTATTTTTTCTTTCAAGGCAATAGTTAATTTTTTCCAGTGCTATTGGATCGAGTCTCTTTCTCAAAGAACGGCTTTCGTTTGTAGGAAAAGTTGGATGTGCATTTTGTATGATTGGAGTTTGCATTATTGTTATCAATGCACCTGAACAACAGTCCGTTCACACGATTCAAGAGGTTATGAAATGTATTGTCTCTCGGCTTTTTTTGTCTTATGCATTTACCGTTTTTTTTATATGTGGTATTATTGCATTATGGATTGCTCCTCTTTGGGGAAACAAAGTATATTTATAAAAGATGCACGATTGTTGCATCAATGTTTTTTTAATTATTAATTTTTAGAGTATTTTTGTATACATTTCTATTCCTTCTCTTATTGGAGGTATTACTGTTGTTTGTACCCAGGTGTGTATTTTTTTACTTGTACTTTTTTACAAGGTTTTTAATTATATATCTAGGGTTTTGGTGTTTCTGTTGTAAGCGCAATTTCTGGTGTACCCAATCAATGGAACCATTGGTTTTTATATGTTCTTGGGCTTTGTGTTGTTTTTATGATTTTTATTGAAATTAATTATTTAAATGTATGTATTCCTTTTTTACATATGGGATATTTTATAACATTATTAGAAAGCTTTAAATATATTTAATGTTTGTCAACTATTTTCTCGTTAGACTATTTAACATATTATGTAGACTGCTATTGTTACTCCAGTGTATTTTACTTATTTTACAACGTGTACGATTATTTCTACAGCTGTATTATACCGGGGTTTTCATGGGACTCCTATTGCTGTTGCAACTGTATTTTTAGGTTTCTTAATTATTGTTGGAGGAGTGTTACTTCTTCAGTTTTCTATTGGAGCGGATAATACCTCGGATACTGAAATGTTATCAGCAGACTTGTCCAATGTTCAAAAAGCAGCCGATGCTGAAATAGATGCTGACATTTTAGATCCTGGACCAGCAGCTGTTAGAGGCACTTTCACTTTTAAACAGGTGGATCGAAAATTTAGTCAAAGCAGTTCTAGTAATTTTATGAAACGCATTAGTTATTCGTCTGCTGATTTTCAGAAATTTTCTTCTGCAACATATTGTACTTTTCTATCTGAAAATTCTCTGGAACAGGAAAAAGCAAAAAAGAATGAACTTAAAAAAAAGACTATAAATTTTATAGAAAGTACAGATACTGAGAAAGGTGTATCTTCTGCAGCTAAGAATACTATTGCTTTTTTATGATTATTGGATTTCCATATTAATGATCAGATAATAAGTATTTTGGATAAAAATGTTAAAAAATAGTTTCTGGTGTGTTGGAATGAGTGTCGTGTTTTAGTTAACGAGGTTTTGCTTTTGCGTATATTTGTTTATGCGCCTATTTGATTTTTGCTACATCGTCTAATAATTTATTAGAATAATTTCTTAGATTTCAGAAAGAAAAGAGATGCGCGTTATACATGTTTGGTTATATATAGTTTGGGTATTCAGAAAGATAAATAAATGTGTTCGTCTTTGTTCTGATTTTTTATTTATACAAATTTTGCATATTTTTCTTTATGTGAGTAATCTGTATTTTGTAATCTTCTTGAAAGGAAAAGGCAGTAGTCTTTATTTGTGATATGTTGAGTATTGAAGTAATGTTTATTTATGTATATTTTTTTTTGTTTTTTTTATTTATCCTTACCTATCGTGCACTTGCTTTGCACCATCGAAACGCATTGATGACTTATGTTCAGATAACGGAGCATGAGCTCCAGACCGAAGTGGCATCAGGTGGAGTCTAATGCATCTCGTTCTTCAGAATCCAAGATGGATGTGCCTGAGAAAGCCTATTTATTCGAAAAAACGGAAAAAAACACGAAAAATACGCTTATTTACATTCGACCTGGGTTAATTAAACGATTGAATGAATTCATTTCAAAGACTCATCCATTTTCCTGGATTTTCTGCATATTTTTGTTTATTATTATGACTCATTTCTTTTATATACAAGTTTCTTGGTTTATAGCGGGTTTTATTCTTTGTATGATTTATCATATGAAAATACCATATATGGAATTGCCAGAGATGTATGAATTAAATACTCGGCGATTGGGAAATGATTCCTCTGATTTTTTTCACGCGTAAGGACTTTTCTAGATAGATTTTTTAAAATTTCTGATTGTGTAATTAAAGGCAAGAACGATTAGTTAGTCTTTCTCCAATGATTGCATCATCACTTTCTTTATTGTTTGATAATCTTATAAAGTCATGTGTTTTGGATTGGTATTTTCCGTTGTCCAAAGATATAGCATTTCCAAGGGCTTGTCGTATACTCTTTGATCATTTTTTTCTTTCTCTTTATCAACATCTTACATCAAAAAGTCCATATGATATTATGATGTTAGTTTTTATTCAATGTTCTAATACTATTATTGTTGCTCTAAGGGAACTTAGATCAGCTCTAGCATTTTCAGGAGATGATCATAGTATTATTTCTGTTGTTACAGCATATATTGCTCAAAATCCAGGATCAGCTTTATCACGTTTGCTAGATCAAACATTCCAAAGAGAAAGATTGCGTTTTGAATCAGAGAATATGATTAGATTTTTGTGTAAAAAAGAAGATTTAGATTGTTCTGTATTAAAAACGCTTAGGATCAGCTTTATCACGTTTGCTAGATCAAACATTCCAAAGAGAAAGATTGCGTTTTGAATCAGAGAATATGATTAGATTTTTGTGTAAAAAAGAAGATTTAGATTGTTCTGTATTAAAAACGCTTATGCGAGAAATGCTTACTGTTCAAGTTTTTGAAAATATTGTTGATATTTGTTCATCTTCTAAGTTTATTAATGAGTGGATTATTTACCTTTATAGTGCGGAAAAAATGCGTGAAATGGATGAAGAACAATCTCAGGAAAAAAGTGAAACACAAATTGCGATAGAAAAAGCAATGGAAGATGCGGCAGAAATGACAAGGTTGTTGCAAGATAAGACAGAAAATCAAGATTCTCCTCTTTCTGAGAAATCATCTCCGATTATGTTTAATGGAATTTTGACTCCTGAAAAGAAAGAATATTTCAGAAGATCAAGTATAACCTGTTTTGTCTCTCCAATGCGTTCTCGTACTTCAAGTCCTGATGGACGTCATCATTTTAAACCGTTTGGTCATTCCAAAAGTGGGTCTCCTGATCGTTCTCGGTTAAATGTGTATGATTTAAAAGAAGTAAAATCATCAACAAATACATCCCAAGATGTATTTTCAGAAAAAGATATTTCAAATGTTTCTAAAGATAATTTATTTCAAGCTGGCATTTCATTGTCATATGTTAATTCAGAATTATCTCCTAAAAAAATTATAAAATCAAAGTGGTCTATAAGTTTTTTAATAATAGTAGAGCCTTATGGAGGCCAAATGCCTGGATGGGTTATTATCAAAAAATATTCAGAATTTGAAACGTTACATGAAGTCCTTCGTCGTTTAGCTGCTGTTTCGGGTTTACATTCTTTTACTAAAGAATTGCCTCATTGGAAAAATACAAGTTATGAGGATTTAAGAATATCTTTGGAAAACTATTTAAGAAAGGCTTTAAAATCTAGAGATCTTTCTGATTGTCATGCAATGAAAAGTTTTTTTGATAAACAGTCTAAATCTGATTTATTTAGTTTTTCTGGAAAACGGAAATCATGGCAACAATTGCGCACAGTAAGTGACGGTGTACGAGATGTTATAAAGGCACCTGCTACAGGAGGAAGAGCTATCATAAATGCTCTCGGCGCAGTTGGACGAAAAGCATTTCTTGATATACCTGATAATATATTTGAATCAGAAGCAGAGAACCCATCAACAGATGGTTTAGATGATTCACCTTTAGTTAATTCAGATAATTTATTTTTTAATACTTCTAAAGATAATGAAAAACCTTTTCCTTGTCATTCTAGTTTTCAATTTCAAACAGAGGAAAGAAAGGAATCTATTAAGTCATCTACTGTTTCTCCTGATACCCTTTTAGATAACGGAGCACTTGATCTAACTTCTAGAACACCAGAAACATGTTCTGAAGAGTTATTATTGGAACCTGATAAAAATGGTGTTGATTTTAATGATAAAAAAGAATCTTTTACACATGAAAAATCGGACTCTTTTCCTGCCAAAGGATTTTCAAATTCTGATGTACAGCTTTTCATTAATATTAATTTTTGCATTTTATCGGAGTTTTATTCTTTATCTCCTAAAACATGGTCTATTCGCCGATCTCTTCTTGGAATACTTCGGAGTTTATTATTACGAAATGGTGGGACATATGTTGAAGTTGTAAAAGAAACTATAGAAGAAAAAGTTACAAATTTTTTGTCTAATGAAAAATGGATTTCTGAGAAAATTAACGAAATTATAATGAAAATATGGTCATTAAATCCCACAGAAAATGTTGAAAAAGATTCGGAAAAATTAATGCTAGAAGCAAAACGTTTGTTTTTGCATAAAACGATTCCTGATACTTTAAAATCTCTTGTAGGAGGTGCTGCTACTAAAGAATCTCTCGAAATAATTTTCGATAGTTTACAAGAAAAAGAATTTATGAGAGGGATACTTTCAAGTATTTTGTCCGATATATTACAAGTAATTTTTCAATAGTTTAAAAACTTATATAAAGAGACAGTTATCTTTTTTCTTTACATAATACTTAGGATACAAAAATAATAATTTTTTGTCTATTAAAAATAATGTTCAGAAATATCTTGTTTTTTATATTCTAATCTTTCTAATTAATACTGTTTAAATAAGGTTAAAACGTAATGGTTAAAGGACTAAAGTAACTGAAAGATTAAGTATGATAGATTTATTGTTCGTAAAATCTAAACATATAGACTATTCGTTAGATATAGATTTTTACTTTGTAAGAAGCAGGGCTAACATTACAAAATATAACAAAAATTATCATCTTAATCTTTCTCGGGGTTTTTAGATGTTTTTAGATGTTTAAAATAGGTTTTTTCATATTTATATAGTTGCATTAAGTTCTGTTATAATGATATATATAATATAATAAATATCTTTGTTAGTTTTAAGATTCCAAAACAAGATTAACAAAACCCTGGATAGTATTTTTTCGGATTTCTTCGCTAATAATATATTTACCACATAAATAACTATATAAAATCGACTTAACAATGACATCATTACCTGTAAATGTTGCGATTTCCTGGCCATTGTGAATTAAACGGATTGTGTGTGTGTCAATAATAGATAATAAAAGCTCGTCTCCTTTTAGTAATTTTCGTTGAGTTGGCCAGATTGATTTAAAAGATACTAGGTCATTAGATGAACATTTTTCCATCTTGTTTTCCAATTGATTCAATATCCTGTTAGAAAATCCATCTCTAAGATGTGCAAATTTTGTATTTCTTGTTGGAACAATACGAATAACAAATTTTATTTTAGATTCAAGAAAAGAAGATATTAAAAGCACGCTCTTAACAGGATCATGCATAAGTGTCGATAGGTTTTGAACATTGTTATTTGAAGAAGCTTCTAGCGTATGTTTTTGAATAACATCTCGAATTTTAAAAAGACTTGAATACGGAACATAAATACCAGCAACATAAACCTTGATGCCGAGAAAAGTGATTGTTCTTGCACCAAGACCAACCAAAATATATGGTTCCGAGGACGGACTCAGTAGTATAAATTTCGGAAAAGAAGCAGTCGAAGCGGCCGAGGCGGCGCCAGACGATACGTTTGCCGAAGCGGCATACAAATGATAATGAAAAAGGTTTTCATATATAAAATAACTCGCAAAGAAAGACGCTCCAAGAACCGGAAGTAAAGACCGTTTTGACTGATAACGCGGGAAAAAAGGATAAATCCATGTAAAAATACATCCTGATTTTCGCAACGACCGGAAAAAAACCCAAAGTCCTGTATAATAAAACATGTAAAAATATCCTTACATATCCGTCTTCACCCTCTCCACCGCTGTCGACCGACACCGTCAACCCGCCACGGCACGTCAGAGGAACGTTCAAAATCAAAAACGCGTTTATGACGTGACACCGCACATTATCAGCGCGTCTTTAGCCTGTTTTGCGCGTCTTAAAACCGCTTAACGCGCACATACTTAGACCGACTAGGAAAGGTATGCAGGTGGCGGGCGTCGTCAAGGCCACCGCGCGCCAAGAATGTGCAGCGTTGATAACCCCGTCTATAAATACAAGAACCACGCCCACCGCTGATTATCCTTTTATCTTCTTATCATCATGAGGACTTTGAGCGCGCTTTTGACACTTGCTTTTCTCTCGCTTGCCTGGGCAGCACACGACAGGCGCGGCTTCTTTTCGGGATGGTTTGGCTCTGGCTCCAAGTCGGAGACGTCGGCTGCACCCGGCGTCCCCAGCGCAACCGGCGCGCCGGGCGCTGCGGGCGCTGCAGGCGCTGCTGTTTCTGGCCTGTCAAACGCGGCGCCCCAGGCCTCGCTGGCCGCCGGCGCCACGGGCGGCGTCAATGGCGCAGCCGGTGCCGTCAATGGCGCGGCGGGCGCGGCTAACGGCCTGCTCAAGGGCCAGGACGATCCGCAGCGCCCGCAGACAGTGGTGGTTCAGATGCCCGACGGCACCACCAAAACGACTCATGGACACGTCTTTGTCACGACGACCGTCGTCGCCTCGTATCAGACGGTCATTCCCACACCGACAACGCACTCTGAGAACGGGAATTACTATGTCGTTTCACAGTCGACCACACTGACCATCACCAACTGTCCGTGCACGCGCACCACATCGTTTATCACAACCATAGCGACCCGGTGCGTCTGCAGCACCGGCATTATCAATCTTCCCGTCGTACCGACCAACGATACACCGATTGTCAATGCTGCAGGGCGTCTGGGTCTTCAAAAGGGCTGGATTTGGGGAGGCATTTTGGGAGGCATTTTGGGCGTATTTGTTTTTTTTTAGAATGTAAATAATGGGAATGGAATGTGTTGCATGACGTTTATGTGTGTTTGCCAGCCGACGCGGTGCGACGCGGTAATGAATACCGCGTCGCCGCGCGTCGCACGCCCCGCACGCCCCGCGCCCGTGTAGAACGTGTGCAACGTGTGCAGACACTGTGCTGAGCGGGATGCGTGCGGCTGCGTGCGGGTTTCCGTGCAGGTTTCCGTGCGGGTTTCCGTGGGTCAGGGCCCTGCGCGCGGGTGCAGCACCCGTCGGACCCGTCGGACCCGTCGGTCGCTGGAGGCAGCAGCAGAGGGCGGTGCAGGCGGTGCAGGCGATGCAGGCGATGCAGAGTGTGTGTTTGGCAGAGGCGGATCCGCAGGTCAGCGCGCTGATCCAGAAGGAGGCGGCGCGGCAGCGGCAGTCGGTGGTGTTGATTGCGTCAGAGGTGGGTAAAGAGGGGGAAAAAGAGGGTGTTAAACGGGGTGTTACAAGAACTTTACGTCTCGTGCGGTCCTGGAAGCGCTGGGTTCGCCGATGCAGAACAAGTGTAAGTGTGTGGGGGTTGGGGGGGTGAGGGGGCTGAGAGAAGGTGTGAGTAGACTCTGAAGGGTATCCGGGCAAGCGGTATTACGGTGGGAACCGGTATATTGACGAGGTGGAGCGTTTGTGTCAAGAAAGGGCGCTGGCGGTGTATGGGTTGAAGGGGGAAGCGTGGGGGGTGAATGTTCAGCGTAAGGGAAAAGGGAAGGGTGGATGATGGATTGATGGGGGGTTGTGTAGCGTTGTCGGGGTCGCCGGCGAATCTTTATGTTTACAAGGCGTTGATGAATCCCCATGAAAAGTTGATGGGGTTAGATTTGCCGGGTAGGTGAAGGGGGGGTGATGAGAGATACAATATAGATATAATATACAACATGTATATTATAGATATATATTATATCTATAATATACATATATTATATATGTATATTGTATATTGTATCTGTGTATAAAGGGTGCAAGAGCGTTTTTATAACAGATGGGTAGACGGAGGACATTTATCGCATGGTTATTCGACGCTGCATAAGAATGTTTCTTCAGTATCGAGTTACTTTACGTCGATTCCGTATAAAACGGATCCGGAGACGGGTTTGATTGATTATGATCAATTGGAATGGCTTGCAAGAGTTGTGAAGCCTAAAATTATTATTGCAGGCATTACTTCTTATTCTAGGCTTTTGGATTACGCTCGTTTTTCAAAAATAGCAAAAAGTGTGAATGCTTATTTGATGGCGGATATTTCTCACATTTCTGGTAAATGAATGGATCAATCGGATGATCCAGTGTTGGCTTTAATCTTATTGATATCTAGGTCTTGTAGCAGCAGGCGTAATTCCATCCCCGTTTGAATATTCTGATATTGTTACTACAACAACCCATAAATCTTTACGAGGTCCTCGTGGAGCTATGATATTCTTTCGAAGAGGAATAAAGGAACAGAAAAAGAATGGGGAAAGTACGTCGTGTTTTTTTAACAATTTGTTTCTTATTTCATTAAGACGTATTCTATGATCTAGAGGATCGTATCAATTCTTCTGTTTTTCCAGGGCACCAAGGAGGTCCTCACAATCATACAATATCTGCTCTTGCCGTTGCTCTTTATCAGGCAATGACTCCTCAATTTAAAGAATATCAGCTTCAAGTGCTTAAAAATTCAAAAGCGATGTCAAATAGATTTATAGAATTGGGCTATGAGCTTTTAACTGGGGGTACAGATACTCATTTGATGGTTTTGGATTTGACTAAAAATGTATTTTTTTTTTTTAAACTTTTTAACATAAATTAATATTTTAGGGGATTGATGGTGCAAGTGTTGAAAGGGTTCTTGAATTGGTAAATATTGATACAAACAAGGTAATAATTATTTAAAAAAAAATCGTCTTTAAGATTTTAAATAGAATGCTGTTCCTCGAGATAAGTCACCATTTTTTCCACATGGTCTAAGAGTAGGTTCTCCTGCAATGACTACCCGAGGACTTAAAGAATCGGATTTCGTTACGATTGTCGAATTTATTCATCGTGCTATAAATATTGCTAAAGATATTCAAAAGGAATCAGGATGCAAACATTTTAAAGAATTTAAGGAATATCTTGGCACAGGGGAAACGCATGCTGAATTGCGTTCTTTAAGAGATGAAGTTATATCTTGGGTTTCTAAATTTTATATACCTCAGTAAGATATACTTCGTAAATTTATAATTAATTTTTTTACTTTTTTTCTATTATTTTTTTTATTTTATACTTGTTTTGAAAATATTTAAATGATTGTTTTATAAATTTTTATTTATCATTGATTTTATATATTATTATTATTTATATTTTTGTATTTCGAAATATTTAAATTTTTTGGTCAAAAACGTTTAAAATGAGTTAAAAGTTAATAAATTTAACTTTTACTCAATATTTTTTGTTATTGATTGTTTTGGCTCTTTTATAAAGGAAATTTAATAGAAAAATGATAAACAAAATAGAACTTTATAAATTAGTTATTTTAGGTGATGGCGCAGTTGGGAAGGTTTTTATATTTAATTATGTATTTTATCTACTTATATTGTTCTTTAGACTGCTTTAACAACTCAGGTATATTTGTTTTTTTTTTCTTTATATGAATTTTAACCATAAACGTTGTAAAGTTTTGTTTAGGCCAATCTGTTGGTAAGTTTTTTTTTTTTTAAGAGAATTTATTGATCATAATTAAGAGGTAATTTTTTTAAAAAAAAAAAAAAAGAAAAATTATTAAAAACTTTTGGAATTTTCTCTTAAGAGTTCTTGTCTTAACTTTGCATAGACATATGATCCTACAATTGAAGATTCCTATAGAAAACAAGTGATGATTGATGGTCAATGTTGTATTCTTGAGATTTTGGATACAGCTGGTCAAGGTATTTTATTCTTTTTCTTTTATTAAGCTTATTGTTGTATAGAAGAATATATGGCATTAAGAAACCAATGGATTAAGTAAAATGGTTCCATTTTTTATTTTTAATTAATTAGTATTAAGGAATGGAGATGGATTTTTGTTGGTGTATTCTGTTTCTTCTCGTTTAACGTTTGATCGTATCAAACGTTTCAGAGAACAAATTTTACAAATTAAAGATGCAAAATTAACACCTTTAATAGTAATTGGAAATAAATCAGACAGAATGCATGACAGAGAGGTTTCGTTTGAAGAAGGGCAATCTTTAGCACATTCATTTGGGTGTGAATATATTGAAACAAGTGCAAAGTCTTGTGTAAATGTAGAATTTGCGTTTCATAATCTTGTAAGAATGATTAAAAATTCAAGAATAAATGAAGAAAGTCCAAATGTCGAAAAAAAAGATAAAAAACATATTATAAATCATATTTTTTGTCGTATTTGCGGTATACGTTGATTGATTTATATTGAAATGTATTTTTTTGTAAGATAAACATTGGTTCTATATTACGAAATTTAAAAAATATGCATTTTTTCACTATTCTGGATTTTGGTTAATATATTATTAAACTTTATAATATATATTGATGAATTGAGTAGTATTAATGTTTTTTATTTTGTTTATTTTATATAAAATATTTTTTTTATTTTTCTAAAAGGTTTTAGAGATATATTTTTTCATTATGCTATAATTTCTTATCGATAAATAGGTTACATAATTTTTCTTAAAATATTCATTTATTATTTAAATTATGAATAGAAAAATTGATAATAAAAATTTTTTAAAGGTTTTTTTTTGAGAAAAAAGAGTTATCTTTATTATAGGTAAATATTTTATTATTATGATAATTTATATTTATTATTTTTTAGAAAAAGCAGTTTAAGAAGAAAGATAGGTAGTTTTTTTTTGTTTGTTTTATTTTTTGGAGTTTTATTTTTTGATATTCGTTGGCTTTTTTTAGTCTATTTATTATACAAATTATTTTTTATTAGTGTTTTCTATTTGATATTAACAAAGATGATAAAAGATCACATAATAGCTTGTTTAGATCTTGAAACACGTAATTATGACGTTTATGATGATTCTTACACCAGCGGATTATCAAGTAGTGAAAGTTTATCTTCTCAGAACATTCAAAGGGGCTTAATGGAGTGTATAAATAAATTGAAATGTGAATTAGTGAATAAGGATAGAGATAAAGAGGAACTTTTTAGAAATTATGGTTGAAAAATTACAATTATTATTGTTATACTAATATTTTAGAGAATTTACAAGAAGAACATAATAATTTATTGTTGTCTTATAAATCACTTCAAGCATCTTCATCTAAACAATTAGCAGATTTAAAGGCCCAATTATTATCCTTAACATCTGAAATGGATAGAAATATGGATTATGCTCGTGAAGAATTAGAAATTAAAACACAATGTCTTAACAAAATGAAACAGAAACTTGAAAAATTTAGAAGTGCAAATCTTATGGCTAATAAACACATTGAAACACTTCAGGCTAATTTTGATATCGAAAGAGGTCGATGGAAAGAAGAAAAGATAAGATTATGTTCAAATAAATATTCTACTAGAAAAATGGAGGAACTAGAAGAGTTAACATTATTACATAAACAGTATGAAAATATGAGGTTTGAGGTTATAGAGACAAGAGAAAATTCTGCTTGTGTTAGCAGTTCATCATCAATCAATACCAAATACGAAAATATTATAACTAATTCTTCTGATAATCTCTGTTTTAATAAAACGCTTGCTACTGAATTAGGTTTGTTTTTTGATACAGAACAAAGGTCAAATTCAGAAGTGTTTCAGTTAAAAGATTTTTTAGATGAAAGCAGTTCTGAATTATCTAAAACAAGATTAACTTGTGAAAGTCAAGAAAGTATAGTTATAATTCCAGAAGAACATGTGGAATATGATTCGAAAGATATTATTGATCCAGATATTTCTGTATCTATAGTGAAACATGAAGAAGCAGGCAATAATAGCGTTGTTTCATCCATTTATTCTATTCAAACAGAGACGATTTCTGAAAACGTCATGATGTCAAACAAAGTCCAAGAGAATATAGCTGATTCTTTAAACTTCGGAAATACAAATTTATTGGAATGTAAAAAATCTATTAAAGATTCGTTGAAGGGTAAAAAACACACTGTTTCTCTAGAAACTAGCTTTTTAAAATATCAATATTCTAATATTTGTCCTCCATTACCAATTCCTGTTCGAAAAACATCTCTTGTTTTCAAAGAAGCATCAACAGTTCCTTTTGATACATTCAATCCTACTCTAAAAGTCTCTTGAAAAGAAATCTCTTTTTTTTAATTATTTTAATACGTTATGTGTTATACTAAACGTATTATATGGGTATTATTCAAATCAGTTTTTTATAAATGTTTTAATAAGTTTAAAAAGCATGTTATTATCATAAGAATTTTTTAAACTTATTAAAACATTAATGTTTTCTTGATTAAATTATAAACTATATTAAAGTTACATTTAATAAAAGTTATAAATTTATAAGAATATCTTTAGATTTAAAACATTTTGTTATTAATATTAGTTATTATAAATAAATATTGAAATTAAACATAGTTTAAACAAAAACCAAAGATATAAAAATAAATTTTAAAAGTAATAATGTTTTAATAAGTTTAAAAAATTCTTATGATAATAACATGCTTTTTAAACTTATTAAAACATTTATAAAAAACTTTTTAAACATAGATTTTTTAAAAAATTGTTAAGTTTTAAAGATATCTTAAAAGTTATATTATTTATAATCTTTAATTTTATTTCAATTTTTTATATTTTCATTTTATTTGTTTTAACACTAAGAATTTCTTGTTAATATATCTTAATTGTAAAATTGTCATCGTAACATCCAATGGAAGCGATTCTTCAAAGTTTGTCTCAAGAAGAGGATGAAGTTATTGATACTCCAGAATTTCAACATTCTCCATATAATTTTTATGGAATATCTGTTGGTGTCTTTTTTTTAATTAAAATAATATTTAATGAACGTAGAACAATAAAGCCGAAAATCCAGTCTTATCAAAGATTTTACATGGCACTACAACACTTGCATTCTGTTTCTCTGGAGGAATCTTAGTTGCTGTTGATTCAAGGTTCGTTTTTATGTGACTTAAAAGCTCTTTGAGAGTTTTTAAGTTTCTCGAATTTTTAGTAATATTAAAAACTAATTTACTTTCAGAGCAACTGCAGGAAGTTGGATCGCAAGTCAAACTGTTCAAAAAGTTATAGACATTAATGTAATCTACTTTTATTTTGTTTCATACTTATTTACTTGTATTCAGAATTATCTTTTGGGAACTATGGCAGGAGGTGCTGCAGATTGTCAGGTATGTTTTAGAAAATCTTCAAAAAGAGAAAAATCCGTCCTTTATGTGTTTTATAATGATTTTTTTATAACATTTTTTAGTTCTGGGAAACAGTATTGCGTATGGAATGCCGATTATATGAACTTAGATATAAAACACGTATTTCAGTTGCTGCTGCATCTAAAATTCTAGCAAATATTCTCTATTCATATAAAGGCATGGGTTTATCGATGGTGGTTATGAAACCATTCTATATATTATCTAAAGTTTCAGGGAACTATGATTTGTGGTTGGGACGAGCGCCGAGGTCCTTCTTTATTTTATGTTGATAACGATGGTACACGACTTAAAGGAAATCTTTTTTGTGTTGGATCTGGACAGAGTTTTGCGTATAGCATAGTAGACAATGGATACTCTTGGGACATGTCGGTAGAAGATGCTATTAAACTTGGTAAGCGAGCTATTCTTGCAGCAGCTCACAGAGATGCTTTTTCAGGAGGAATTGTAAATGGTACATTTATATATATTCAACGTTATTATTATAAAAGTAATTTACTATTATAGTTTATCATATTCAATCCGAAGGATGGCGTTTTTGCGGGAAATTTGATATTGCACAACTCTTTGATGAAGTTGTACAGAATGATAATACTTTTCAACATGTAATGAACTAAATGGTTTCATTTATTGTGTGAATTACTATGGGTTATTTGAACATATCTTTTAAAATATATATAAATAAAAAACTTTTATAAAAATGCTTCACATCAAATATTATAATCAGGCCTCTGAAGGTTCCTAAACAGTCCCCATAGCAACCGTTTCTATCGCAACTTTGAAAATATATTTGGTTAATATATATGTAATATATAAAAGAGATAATTTTAGCAAAAAAAAACTTGGAATTCTTTCTGTTTTTTTATATTCTTTAAAATTACTTTTTCATCTTTACATGCAATTAAATACAAACCTTGTTGAATAATTGAAAACGTGTCCCGTAAAAGGGTTAACCCTAAAATGTGCAAAATGAATAAGTTCCTGTTAAAAGAATATTGAAACGGACTTTTTTTCAGAGAAATTAAACAATATATAAGGTGAGAAAAAGGCATGGAGATGTTGTTTTGAGCGGAAGATATCAAAAGATTTGGTTAATTAAAGGGTATTTTTTAAAAGAGCTCTTTTTTTATATTTTAAATTGAGGATTTTATGATTTTTTTTTGAAAAAATTAAAAACTTTAAAGAATTTGCTTTTTTTCATTTAAGACATTAGAGAAGTCTTTCAGGAGTATTCTAAAAGCTTTTTTTTACTTCCGTGCTTTTAATCTCCGTTTTTATAGTTTTTTTTTTCCATTTAAATACTGATGATTTAGGAAATATGGGAATTTCTCGTGATTCTCGTCATAAGCGCTCTGCTACAGGTGCAAAGCGTGCACATTATCGCAAGAAGAGAAAAGTATGATGATGTATTTTTTAAAATATAGTGCTTATTGATCGTTTATAGTTCGAACTAGGACGTCAACCTGCAAATACACGAATTGGCCAAAAGAGGATTCATATTGTGCGTGTTCGCGGTGGAAACCGCAAGTTTCGTGCTCTTCGATTGGATTCTGGCAATTTTTCATGGGGATCTGAAGCAATTTCTAGGAAAACTCGTATTATTCAGGTCGTTTATCATCCATCTAATAATGAACTTGTTCGTACCAACACTCTCACTAAATCTGCCATTATTCAAATTGATGCAACTCCTTTCAGGCAATGGTATGAATCTCATTATGGACAAGCTATTGGAAAACGGATGCGCAAAACTGATTCAAAAGATACAGAGACGATTAAACGCTCTGGTCATGTACAAGCAAAATTGCGTGCACGTGCAAAATTTGCTAAAATTGATGCGGCACTTGAAAATCAGTTTAATAATGGAAGACTTTATGCATGTGTTAGTTCACGACCTGGTCAGTCTGGGAGATGTGATGGTTATATTTTAGAAGGCGAGGAATTAGCGTTCTATTTAAAACGAATGTCTGTTAAAAAACATTCATAGATGAAAATTGTTTATAGTAATAAATAATAATACACATATCATGCATTATGTATGAACTTCCAATACTATAATAAAAGTACAATTGGCATCCTGAGTTTTTAACTCTGATATACCATCATTTGTTTATAAAATATCGAAGAATATTGATACATATAAAGTATTTGTTTCCAAAAATACCTTTTTAGATTGCCCAAGAAAAAATGTAAATTTAGTAATACATATGTTTTACTTGAGTTTCTTTTTTGGTCGAAGTTGACTTGAATGTCCACACGAACGTTTTCTACAATTTGTTGCACGGAGAGGAAGACGTGCATAGCACTTTCGACAAATCATTTTTTCGCAATTATACTTCAAACCTTGTTAGATGGGAACTTTTGTTTTCAATATTTTACTTTTGATGCAAGTGCTTTAAGTGAAGGCTCAATAATACCCCCACGAAGACGCAAAACGAGATGTAAAGTGGATTCTTTTTGAATATTATAATCCGACAATGTTCTGCCATCTTCCAGCTGTTTTCCGGCAAAAATTAAACGTTGTTGGTCAGGGGGAAAACATTATCAATCGTATCACTTGATTCAACTTCAAGCGTAATCGTTTTTCCTGTGAGTGTTTTCACTAAAAACTTAGTGTAAAACGTAACAAATAAATGAAGATTTTTACCAAATATTTGCATTTTTAACCAAAAATATTTTTTTTTTAAAAAAAATTTACAAAAAATCGACTTTTATATTCTTTTCAGAATTAACCCTAACATGATCAAATAGGTTTAGGGCAAGAACGTTGAAAAAAGACTCTCGATCTTTTGAAAGTGTTTTTGGATTTTGAAATAATATAATAAAAGCAAAAGTTTTTGAGTTGAGATGTTTTTGAAAATGAATGAAAATGATGTTTATTTTTTTTAGGTTTTTTTCCCTTTTTTTGTTAATAAAAAGAGTGTAAAAATGGTAAAATCACAATTATTTAAGGTATACATTTTTTAAAAAGTTTTTGGCGAGTTTTTATCTATTTATTAGCGAATGGTTGAAATTGGCCGCGTGGTTTTCCTAATAAATGGGGATTTTAAGGGAAAAATTGCGGTTATTGTTGAAGTCTTGGATCATCAACGAGTAAGTTTTGTGAAAAACTTGAACGTAATTATATATTTTTTCAGGTTCTTCTTGATGGTCCAAGAACAGGAGTCTCTCGGCATGTTGCTTCCTGCAATGACTTTCTTCTTACATCTATTATCGTTCGTTCACTTTCACATAGTGTACGCACTGGTGTTATTGCTAAGCGCTGGGATGCACAAGATGTAACAACTCAGTGGAATGAAACAAAGATGGCAAAGAAATTATTCTCCAGTCAACGTAGAATGCAGTTAAATGATTTCGAGAGATTTCAAGTTTGTTTTTTTTTCATTTTTACTTTTTCCTTAATCACTTGTTTAGGTAAGGATTTTGAAAAAACAAAAACGCCGAGAAATAGCAAGAGCGCTTGCAGCAAAACGTGTGTAATACATTACTGTTTCAAAATACAATATTCGTGTATTTTTCTCCATTTTTATTGTCTTAAAAAAAAGTTTTTCACAAACCGTTTTTTGTTTATAAATAATGTTTTACCGGAAAAAACGAGTAAAACACTTAAAATATGTGCAATTTTTCATGTTTTTTCTCAAATATATTTATTTTTTCCTTGACGCGTATACACACGTTCGTATATTTTCACAATACGCAAGCATATCGTTCGAATGCTGTATCTCAATGCGTTTTTTTTATAGTGAAAAATTGTGCATTTGAAGACATATTAAGACGCATATATCACGCATTTAAAGCGTGATTTCTGTTTTAATACGCTATACAGTGCATATTGCGGCGCATACAGTCTAGTTTTACACGTAAAATTTTCCATGCAACATCTGTTTATAATTTGCAATGATTAAAGACATTGGCGTTCTTTTTGCAAAATCTTCTATGGATATTATTGTTTTATCAGAAAATATAACTTTGCAAGCTGGAGTTAAAGCGATTCTTAATGCTTCTCGGCGACAATTATTATTTCATGGTAAATTGAAAGACATATTGTTTTGGTAAACATGTTGTGACGGCCTGTTTTAGACGAGCTTGCAAGAATTTTTATTATTTTAATGTGTAAAAATGAAGATTTAAATGAACAACATTTAAAATGGGCGTCTTACTTATCATGTACGATGGATGGATGGATAGATGATGCTCAACGATACGCGTTTCAAGTATCTTGTGATGAGAAGAACAAAGAGCATTTAGGGGAAGGGTTTAATTTTTTTTTCAGGGTTGTTAGTAATAAAAAAATGATATCTGAACTTATTGACAAAGAGATGGTTATTATTTGGGAAGCGGAGATGCTTATTCGTAAGCAGTGTATTTTTTATATTTTTAAATTATTATTTTTTAGCGTATCCTCGTTTACGTGTATTAACTCCCAAAGTACAATTGATTGCGTCGATTACGGTGAAACCGGAAATATTAGTCATGTCTCGACATGATAATTGTCAAGAGGACAATATGTTTACAAATATATTAGAAAGTCTTTCTAGCGGTATGAATAATTTTAATTATTTGTTGTTTCTTATGTTTTAAGAAACAATGATATACGGTGTTACGCCTTTTTTATCTTTATCTCGAGTTTCTAATATCTCAATTATGCCGGGCATTGATTCTTCCTCGTCAATTGAAACATTAAGGAAAGTGGTTAAGAAAACTTTCAAATGCGGCCCGATTATAAGCTTAAGAACAAGATCTTCAATGGTAATGGTCCCAAATTTTCAAAGGATATTGCTTTCAGTTGATATTGAATCCTGTTCTGCAAGTCAACTTCCTGTTTTAATCGAAAATGTAGAAATCAAAGTCAAAGGAAGAATCGCCCAAAGAATTGAAAATGAAATTGCATTCCCTATTACTCTTGCATTTCAAGAACAGTTTTTAATATTATACTGCATACCTTTTGATCCATCTATTGATCAAGAAATAACAGATCTATTGGCACTCCCCGTAACAATTTTTGTCAAAATGAAGCCTCAATTATTGGATGGAAGTTGTAATCTTTCAGTTATGTCTCAATGGTATACAACGATTCATATATCAAAAGATCAAACACGAGTATCTAGTTATCAGTCTGTAATTCATACAGAAGCTAAAAGTCCCAGTTCGAATTTGTTTTCACAGAAATATTTTGCTCATGTTAACAATTACAATTTATTAAAATCCAGAAGTCCTGAACTTCCTGATGTAAAGTCTCCATTTTGGAAAATTTCTCTCACTTTTACTGTACCAAAATGTGTTAAAATGTGGAAAGTGTTTGAAGTAGAAATTGTTTTGGTAAACCAATCAAATGCTTCAAAAGATATATCTCTATCTGTACTTTCAAAAACCTGGAATACTGATTACAAAATCCCTTCTTCAATTCTGGAAAATAGTTCTCATTTCTTATTAGAAGAAAAAGGTTTGTATTCATTTTTATATTATATTTTTTAACATTTTGGAATAGCTATTTATACCTTGCATAAAAAGATTTCTGTTAATCCTGTTCACATATTACCTCTTACAAATGATATACGTATTGTGTAATATAACAATATTTTTTTTTTCTAGTCTAATATTTTAAAGTCCACTTAATTCGTATGGATGTTATTTTTGTTCTATTTCTTTTATTGCTATTCGAGAAGGTCTTTTTTCGCTTGAGGGAATTCGAATAACAGACTTACATACTAATTCTTATATTGATTGTTGTTCTCTTCCTAGGATTTTTGTTTATTCATAATTTGAAATATTAAAATAATATTTAATTTTATTTCTATTACAAAATATAAAAATATAATTCCATGTAGATCGCATGTTTATTGTATATTTTGTTTTTATAGTCTATAAAAAATTTTATTTTTAATAGGATTTTTATTATATTTTTTTTTGAACCTTTAAATGTTTATCTCGTTTTTTAAATACTACGATTTTTAAATGTTAAAAATACTTCATATAAAAAATACATTTAAATTTCTAATATTTAAGTAAGAAATCTAAAAATCAAATTAGAATAGCTAATATAGTTTAGTATTATTACTATTTGTTTTATTATTTTAGTATTAATAATAATTCTTTTAAAATATAATTATTATTATCAGAAATATCCGATATTGACATTATCTATTACAAATTCACTACTTGGTGGCGTTTCAAATGTATTTGCACAAACAATTTCAGCTATACAATTCTTATTAAGAAGAATTGATTTATTTGTTTTAAAAAAAAATGAATACGAAATGGAAAATATTGATTTTTCAAACAATCATAATAAAACAGTTTATATATCAATATATCGTTATTCAATTATTTATTTTTCTCTAGAATTCATTCTGTGATATATCTTCTGCTTTTAACTTTTCGCAATTGATTAGATTTATGAGTTATAGTAATATTATTGAATATAATGTATTTTTATTAACTTTCTAGGTTTTTTTACAACTCCAATTCAGGTAGATATTGTAATATATGCTCTCATTGTTTATCTGTTATAGCATTTATGGTATTCATTCCTTGATCGGTTGACTTTGATTTCTAAAACCTCTAACATAAAAGAACTTATTAAGAGAATTTTGATGGATCAGCTTTTGTTTACACCTATAAGTTTGGTTTTTTTTCTTGTTTTTATGTCTTTAACAGAGGAAATAAATAAAAAAAAATTGAAAAATAAATTCAATCAAGTATATTATTTATAATATGTTATTCATAATGCTTATTTTTATATAGAATTTTGTTTCTATATTAAAGGTATACTTGCATTTTTTACAGCTTTTCTTTAATAAGGCTAGGTCAATTACTGTATATGGCCTGCTATACAATTAATTAACTTTAAATATATACCTTTAAAATATCAAATACTCTTTCTTAGTAGCATATCAATATTTTGGTTTGTAAATTAATACGTTGATATTATTTTTAATTTATTTATAAAGGACAATATATTTAAGCATGTTTCATTTTAAAATAACTTCATAAATAAACGTTAATTGTATTTTATTTATTGATGGTGATTTTTTTTTGTTTGTTAATTATAACTTAAATATTACGTTAAGGTTAGTATTCTATATATTTGTATTGATGATATTTTAAGACTGGATAAAGAAGTTGCTTTATGATTTTTATGACTATTTTATAAGCTTTTTTTAGAAAAAATATTATACGATTTTATTAAATTATAAACTGTATATAAAAAATATTCAAAAGATTCATTTATTGCTTTAAGATATATATGAACTTATAGACATATGTTTTAATTCTCTATATATTTTTCATTTTTTATTTATTACCTTCTCATGAATCACGTGATCATAAAGGGAAAAAAACAATGAAAGCTCGAATCAAGCAAAAAAAAAACGTTTTTTTCCATTAAAAAGAGTTTTTAAAACACTGGAAAAGACGATCTTTTATACATTTTTTTAAATAATTTATGAGAACAATCAATGCATGGTATTTGTCGAGAAAATTTGATAAAGAATGAAAGAATTTGAGAAGGTAATAGTACCGATGGCGGTATCAGAGATGCCTCCTGTAACGAAGGAAGAAACAGAAAATCTTGGAGATAAAGAAAAAGTGCAGAAAGAAGAGGCAGAAAAGGCACAAATGGCGCATGCTATACGTGGGCCGACGTATTCTTCACGTTCTCCGTTGAAAAATAGACTTAGTCCGGCGAAAGAACATGTGTATACTCAGCGGAAAATGATTGGGGACTGGCAGTTAGGAAAAACAGTTGGATCTGGGAGTATGGGGAAAGTGAAGCTTGTTACTCATTGTGTTACGAATGAAATTGTATTTGATGATGAATAATATACGTGTATATCTATTTGTTGACAGTATGGTTTAGGCAGCGGTGAAGATTATACCTCGACCTTTACAGCATCATTCTCATTCTGCATCTTCTGGTGCGCAGGATAACGGAAAAGAGATACGTGCTATTCGTGAAATTGCTATTTCGAGTCTTCTTCAACATCCATATATATGTACACTTCGAGACGTTAAAATACAACCTAATCATTATTATGTGTTTTTTGAGTATATTAATGGGGGTCAAATGTTAGATTACATCATTTCTCATGGAAAACTAAAAGAAAAGCAAGCACGTAAATTTGCACGACAAATTGGATCTGCCCTTGATTATTGCCATCGTAATTCCATTGTACACAGAGGTTGCTTTATGATTATTTTTCTTAAAGTCTAATCTTTTTAGATCTTAAAATTGAAAACATTCTTATTTCTAAAGAAGGAGATATTAAAATCATTGATTTTGGTCTTTCTAACCTTTATTCGCCACATTCTCATCTATCTACTTTTTGTGGATCTTTATATTTTGCAGCACCTGAGCTTTTAAATGCTAAAGCATATATTGGCCCTGAGATTGATATATGGAGTTTTGGGGTTGTTCTTTACGTTCTTGTATGTGGAAAAGTTCCATTTGATGATCAAAATATGCCTGCTCTTCATGCTAAAATCAAGCGTGGATATGTTGAGTACCCATCTTGGCTTACTTCAGGTAATATTAATTCGGTATTGTTTTTTTTAACATTTTTTATATTAGAATGTAAGCAACTTTTATCTAGAATGCTTGTTACAACACCTAGTCAACGTGCTACTCTTTCTGAGGTTCTCAATCATCCATGGATGACTCGAGGGTATGATTGTCCTCCAGAGAATTATCTTCCTTCACGTTTTCCTATTACAGTTCCTTTGGATATGGAAATTATTCGTAAAATGACAGTATTTGAATTTGGCAGTGAACAGACTATTCATGCGAAATTGAATAGTATTATTGGATCTGAAGGTTATCGAAAACTCGTTAAAACATATTATAATCAATCATCTGATACACATGTTTTATCGTTACTTGCTGATAAGAAAAAAACATTCTTTGATTTTTATAAGCGCAGATTATCGAATACATCATATAATGCAATTTCTACTCCAACTACTGAAAATGCAATTCAAAGTCCGTCTAAAGCTAAGCCGATTTATGTAGATGCATATCATCCTTTGATTTCAATTTATTATCTTGTGAAAGAAAAAATGGAACGTGAAAAGAAAAATAGTCATCAGAATTCACATATACATAAAGGAGATATTTTTGAAATATTTAATATCTCTTCAAATAGTACGTCTATTGATCAATTAAACCATAAAGCTCATCAAGGGACTACTCTAATCCCTAGAAATCGATCATTTACAATAAGGTCTCGGACAAGAGTTTATGATGAAAAAGAAGTAAACACTGTAATAAAAAACATGTCTCCTATATCTATAGATCCTAACCATCATGCTAATAATACTAATGAGAATACTAATGACAATACTAATGACAATACCAATAACGGTTCTAATAATGGTCTTAATAACCCTGATAGTAATACTTCTACATTTGTTAAAGAGTTTAAAGAGAAGAATTTTAAACTTCTTCGACGATTTAGTTCTCGAAAAATTAAAGATTATATATCTGGCTCTAATCAACATCCTCACATTTCATCTCCTTTAAGTTCTCCTGTACCCTCTAAAATTTCGAATAAACATTCACATGATCCAGAATCTGTACAACATGTAAACACAACAAATCAATCAGCTGATAAAAATGATTCCCTAAGCAATGGTCAACCTCATTTAAAAAGATCAGTGTCAGTTAATGATAATACGTATTCATCTAACTTTAAATTATCACTTTCTACTCGTATTCCGTCTATGTCTAAAATTCATTTGAAAGAATTAAAACATAATTCTGCAGACAACAAAAATCATTCATTAGAAAAGTCATCTAATATAATTCCATCATTTAGTTTTAAACGAAATCGTACAAAATCTTTAGGAAATGCTAAAGGAGAAGTTTTGCGCAAAGAAAGAAAATATAAGCAATTTCGTGCTTTAACTACACATAATGCATTTTCTAATTCAGATAGTCCAGTTCAATCTACATCTAATAATACTCAATCTTTAAATTCTAATAAGCCTTATAATTCATCAAATGAGGTTACAGTAAAATCTGGTTTCTTAAAAGGAATATTTAGTGTTTCAACAACAACATCGAAGCCTCCTCATGAAATAAAGAGTGGATTAGCACGTATTTTAACTCGTTTAAACATTTCTTATCGTGATATTAAAGGTGGTTTTTTTTGTATATATCAGCCAAGTATAGATCTTAAAAATTTCGCAATGAACACAGTTAACTCAGGCGGTCGCTTTGCAACGCAGAATACACATGTTTTAAGACGATCACATTCTTTGCATAAAACAAGCTCTGGAAAGAAAAAGACTAATTTAGATGCTAATTTCTACAATACTGGCAGCGATTCGGATGATTCTATTGATGATGGAAGAAATATGGGTCATAAATATATAAATAATTTTACAATACAGTTCGAGATATATATTGTCAAAGTACCTTTATTTGCATTACATGGTTTACAGTTTAAACGTATGTGTGGGAATGCCTGGCAGTATCGTTCATTAGCCAGTAGGATAATAGCGGAAATGAAGTTGTAGTTTTTTCTTAGAGTAAGGTTCTGCTTTTTTTCAATTTTATTTATTCTATGAACGTGTATATTTATTATTATTTATTATTAATTTTCTTATTTTTTAAATTGGATAAAAATGGAGGGATAGAATAGATATTAAATTTGCAAGGATAATGTTAGATTTGGTTAAGTTATGAAATTTATATTGTAAAAATATCAATTCATTATTGAAAAAAATGCTTTCCATTTGTTTGTATTATTTATAATATAATAATTAAGTTAGCTGGAAAAGGCATGATGTCCGAGTGGTTAAGGAGTATGACTTGAACCTTTTGGCTATCATATGCGATTTTCGCGCGCAGGTTCGAATCCTGCTCATGTCGAAAGAGGTACAGAAGTCTAATCAGCTGATTAGATGATATGTACCGTGAGAATATTTTTCTTCACTCTAAATAAAAAGTCTTTAACTTCTTTTAAAAATTAGACTTTAAATATTCAAGTTTCAAAAATGTTTAAAGCGGGGTTTTAGTGTTAAGCTAAAAATGATATTAAAAATTAGCTTCTTAAGAAGCTTAATGACTAGATGAAATAGGTTAAGAATGTATTATGTAAATAATGAATGTCAAAAATGTTTTATATTATTCATAACAAGGTCTTTTGTACTAAATTTACACAATATTAACTCTTAAAAAATTTCAAGAATGAAGTTTTAACATTTTTCAATAACATCTTAAACTTTAATAAGATGTTTGTATATGTTTGTGATATATATAGAATAACTTAGAAATTCTTTAAATTATAAGGATAAAGATATACGCAAAAAGTATTTAACTATTTTAGCGTTTTTAAATAAGTTATAGATCGTTTAAATAAATACTGATTAATTTACGATTAAAACGCTAAATAAGAAACTAAAATTATTTATGTTTAAGATTAGTTTTAAATTGTTTTGTTTTAAGCGTTAATTAATCCAGAAGATTGTAACTTAAATTTTTTAAAAATTTTAGGACAACATCAGGGTTATTATGGCTCAGATAAAACAGACAACCAATACCAATAATGGAAGCTACTTTTAATTTATTTTTAATTTTAATTAAGAGTTTAAAAATGATTAGATATTTCAAGTTAGTTTTATAATATGGTAATTAATGCATTGAAAATTAGATTGAAAGTAGCTTTAAAAATAGTCTGAATACAGTGTTGAATGAAATGTTTTGAAGAGATAAAATATTGAAAATAAATATTAAGAAGTTATAAATATTTTAAAAATAACAGGGTTTTTATTAAAAATATTTATTAAAAGATTAATTAATTTTTAAAAAGTTGAAAGTTGAATGGTTACAAATATTTAACAATGAGTTAATTATCTTTTTTAAGATTATTTAAGTTAGTACGATATTTAGACAAAATATTGGATACAGAGATGATGAGCAGTGCGCAATGAGGCGCATACTAAGACAATGTGGCTTATATTAGTTGAAAGCGCACGTTGAACAGTATGGAGATTGTTTTAAAACAAAGACGCTCCAAAGATTTTTAAGTAAAGGCAGGTAAGAGTAAACAGAAAACGCAAAAAATGTAAGGTTGATAGAGTATTAGAGGCTGAAAAGTGGTGATTGACTAGCGGTGCTTGTCGATAAACCGTACAGGTAGATGGTGTATTGATTATTTTTGGTAGTAAACATCTATTGCTTGTTAAAATTTATCGATAACTGTCACTTTAAGGCCTTTCGAATATTGCCTTTTCTCGCTTTATTGCTTTTTGTAGTCTTCTACCTGTTTGTCTCTGGTAGACAGACAGCTTTTGTGTATTATTTTCTCTTACAAACAGATTGCTAAAAAAAATTATTCTTAATTTTTCAAATTTACGTATATATTGGAGAAAAGTGGTTTTATGACATCAAATTCAGCATTTTCTAAAGATTCGTTTTTAGACAATGAATTAACAATGACTCTTGATCAGAATGATTATTTAATGCCTTTGTGCTATGATACCGTAAATGAGGGTATTCCATACGTTGATCACAGTACTGAAAAACTCAATTCAATGTCGTTTAAAGATAAATTAGATGTATTGTCTAGTGGTTTTGGACAAACTACAACATATTCGGAGCCTGTATACAACGATGAATCAAATTCGTCATCTTATTATGGATTAGTTCCTAATTTACCTATGGATTCGTTTTCTCATTCTTATTCGCTGTCTAATGATGCTCCTATACGTTTGTCATCACCGATCAACCTTAATTTATCATCATCTTTGCCTAACCCTACTATTGAACAGTTTCAGCCAAAAAAAGCACTTAACTCATGCGATACATTGAATAATACGTTTTCTCCATCATCTTCAAACGGTGGATATGAATCAACATCTCCTCCTACTGCTTTTAAAACACATTCTGATATGTTAAATGCATTTTCATTTTCGACAAGGGCGTTGTCTACAAGTCCTGTTCCTTCAGCAGAAGCAATTGTATCCAAGAGAAAATCTCCATCAAGGTCAAATGTACCAAGCACAGGGATCAAGCGTCCTTTAAATTCATTTATGCTTTACAGGCGTGATAAGCAAAGTAGTATTCCTACAAATAATCATCAGTCTATATCTAGAATCATTGGAGAAATGTGGAAGCGAGAAACAATTGAGGAAAAAGAAAGATATGCAGAAATGGCTCTTAGGGAAAGAGAACGTCATGCCAAAGAATATCCAGATTATAAATTTTTACCGAGAAAAAAAAAAGACAAAAATCTTAATGGGAAATCTCCGCGCAGAAGAAAAACATATGATCCTGCTCTTGAGCAGGATGAGTCTAAAATTCTTCGGATGATGCTAAGTCAAATTTCACATAGAAAATCTCAGTCAGATGTAGAAAAGATCAAAATAGACCAGAATAATTATAATTGGTTATTAGAAGACAATGGAGATATATCTCTCAAAAAAACATTTTTTGATAATAATGTTCAGTCGAATTATATACCTAATATTGCTGATAATTTGCAGTTGATGCCGAATGTTTATGAATACGCAAATCAGAATACAGCGCCTCCTGTTTTTCCTGTAGAAGACAGCGTAGATAATACTAGTGTATATGATTCACTAAATACGTGTCCTAGTACGTTTGATAACTTCAATGATTATAATATTCGCACTCTTATGAACACATGTGGTACTAGTTATGTAAACGAGTCATTGTTGGGTAATATTTTTAACAAAGGTTGTTCCAAGTCTCCTCAAAATATTCCTATATATAGTACCGCGAAAAATGTCGACTCTACTGAAAAAAGTGAAACACAGACTGTCCCACTTTTGTCTACTTTTGATTCTACCGTGTTGCAGGACGATATGGGTTACATTCATGATAATTTTTCCGGTATATGGGATGAAACTTTGGAAATTTCTTCATTTTCTGCTTCTAATCCTCTAAACAATCAAGAGGCGTTGAATCGTTCTTATGATTCAGTTAATCTTGGATTGGTTAACGTTATCAAGGGATCTCAATGTCAAGGGAAAAAGACATAATAAAGTATGATTCTAGTATGTATAAGTGTTTATTATTTTGCTTGTTATTTATTTTTATTACGATATATTTTGTTTTATTTAGAAATTATGGTTTTGAATGGGATTTTACTTTTTTTTGATTAAAAACATTTTTTTGTAATTATCATGTAAAAATATTATTTAAAATTTTGTACAAAGAATTTATGTATTTGTAAAATATTTATTGTTAAGTAGATTTTTTTATGTTTAGTTTTTTTTGAGAAAAAAAAAGTGATAAGAATGGTATTTAATAATTGATAAAACAATTATATGTTTTAAAACGTATTTTATAATTATTTTTTTTTAAAACGGTGCTTTTCATCGTTTAAAAACACGTTTTCAACGTGCTTAAATTTCTTGTATTTTTCTTCAAAAGTATAAAGAAAACGTACACTTATATAATAGATTAAAACATTGGTATTATTTTGAGTACAATTGTGTACGTTTATATAAGTTTAATAATCAACAATAAACGCAAATATATTGATACAATAGAAACGTTGATTCAGAAATCATTTTGTTTAAAAGTGTAAAATATATAAGCGTTATTGGATGATAATGGCAAGTTTGTTTTTCAAAACACCTGTTGATGTAGATATTCGTTTGGAAGATGAAGAAAGAAGAAAAATGGTAGATATTAAGGTTGGAAAAGATAGACGGCAAAAAGCGCCTCTTTATTATGATGGAGAGTCTGTTAAAGGATCGGTAATGCGCTGTATATGCGCTCTGAATGCAGCTTATATGCGGTGTGTATAGGTAACACTGAGGCCCAAAGATGGTAAACGCATGGAGCATTCGGGCATTAAAGTCCAGTTTATTGGCAGTATTGAGATGTTTTTTGACCGCAGTACGCACTATGAATTTCTTTCTTTAGTACAAGAGTTGGCTGCGCCGGGAGAAATGAGACATCCTCAGACGTTTGACTTTGAATTTAAAAATGTAGAAAAGCAGTATGAAAGTTATCATGGGATTAATGTTAAATTAAGGTATTACAAATGGTTTTTTTTTTTTTGTTTTTTGATACATTTTTTATATAGATATTTTATTCGTGTAATTATTTCTAGAAGAATGCCAGATATTGTAGGTGAAAAGGATATATGGGTTTATTCGTATAAGATGCCTCCGGAAAATAATAGTTCTATTAAGATGGATGTTGGTATTGAAGATTGTTTACATATTGAATTTGAATATTCGAAGTCTAGGTATTTTGTGTAGAAATTTATTCTTTTTTTTTTTTAAAAAAAGCAAAGATATCATTTAAAAGATGTTATTGTCGGTAAAATATATTTCCTTTTGGTACGGTTGAAAATAAAATATATGGAGTTATCTATTATACGACGAGAAACAACAGGATCATCACCTAATCAATATAATGAGAGTGAAACGGTATTAATTCCTAAAAAAGATAGTAAAATGCTTACCATATAAAAAGATTTCTCGATTTGAAATTATGGACGGTCAGCCCGTTCGTGGTGAAACAATACCCATACGTCTCTTTCTTGGAGGATTTGATTTAACACCTACTTTTCGTGATGTTAATAAAAAGTTTTCTACACGGTATTATCTTTCATTGGTTTTAATTGACGAAGGTATTTTTTTAATGTTATATTATTTTCATTTAAATAATATATACAAATAGACGCACGTAGATACTTCAAACAATCAGAGATTACTTTGTATAGAATCGATTAAAAATTTTTCTCCATTTTTTGAAGCGTAATTTATTCTCCAAAAGCATAGTTATATTTTTTGTCCAAGTATTTTAATTTTTAAATATATTATCATAATTTGATAAAATAATTATAAAGACGAATATTTGTTTAAACACAAGATAACAGTTATTTTTTCGGACAAAGGCTCTATTTTGTTGTATTTTAATATACCTGTATTTTAAAAAAATTCTTTATGTCAAATTTTCTTTAAAGATTCAATATATCGCAATCATTTAAAGTACTTTTATAATAATGCCATATATATATATATTAGTGTTTTTAAAGTATTTTGACTAGCAGAACATTTAAACTGTTTTAAAATTGATCTGCAAAATGTGTATAATTTGTAGAAGGTCAAAAAAATATACAGAATCATCATCTAGACCTTTACAACAATCGAATATACAAGGAAAAGAATTTAGTATGTTTTTTTATGTTCAAACTGAGTATTCATTAAAAAAACAAGGTTATTCTTTTGAAAATGGAAAAAATATACAAAATACTATTCAAAATACAGTAAATTTAAGAGAAGTAGCGGCACAAGCAGCAGAAGAAAGATTAGAAAAAAGTAAAAATAGAGGGATATCTACACCTGGTAAACTTTCTGCTAAGTTAGCAGAAGAAAAGAAAAAAACACATAAAGTATTATTAAAAGACATTGCTCAAGAAAAGCAAATAGAAAGGAATTTACAACAAAAAGATCTACAGGTTTACTTATTTAGATATTATATATGTTAACTAATAACTTTAGTGGGATTAGATATATTTTATTATAAATAAATGATAAGATGTTAATGCAAAGTTTTGATATTTTTATGTTACATATATATTATTTATAAAACAGAATATCTTCCTGTTACTCCTGAACGTATTTCACTTTCCAATGCCTAAAAAGAGTTAATTTTTCCAGCTATAAATAATATGAATATTACCGAAACAGTTCCTTCTGTTAATAAGCGTTTAAGTTCATGTAATGCCCTATCTACAGATATTTGTGTTTCTCCTTCAATAAGAATATATAATTTTGTTTCTCCAGGAGGTACAGGTTTACCAGGGGGGTACCAATTACCTTTATTTGTGATAGACGTTCCTGTTGACTCAATAATTCGAGCAATATTTGTACGATTTGTAACAGCCCATCTTGCTTTCTGAGGAAAATCATTAATTTCAATTGTAGCTGTATATTCTCTTGAATCTGCACCACCAGATTCAATTGTAATACCAGAACGTAAATGACCTTGTAATCGAGATGTAACTGAACCTGCTGCTTTACGTACACGTTCTAATATATCATCCGTTATGTTTCCTTTTGCTTTACTTGTCTGTGAAGTAGAAGCTGCATTTGAATCATTGCTAGAAACACCGGGTCTGAGAGATGTGTAAGACTGTTCTTTTGCATCAGTAGAATCCATTTTTGAATATTCATAATCATCATCGAAAATGTCTATATCTTCGTCACTCTCTTCTCCATATGCTCTTCTCTGTAATTTTCTAGCCAAATCCCTATCTTTATCAAGCCTATCAAGACCTTTACCGCCAAATCCAGATCCACTTGCTTTTTCTTGACCAGATTTAACTTTTTTTATAAATTCTAATACTTATCAGAAACTAAATTAAAATAATAACGACTAACCATCCGCTAATTTTTGAACATCATCTGGAATGTATGCTTTACTGATTCGTAAAGCTCTAACAATATCAGCAGCATAGCGATCTTGTTCTGGAGTTATAAATGTAACAGCAGTTCCTGTTTCCCCTGCTCGACCTGTTCTTCCAACTCGGTGAACATAATCTTCCAAATGGTTTGGACAATCGTAATTAACAACCAATTTTAACTGTTTAATGTCTAAGCCTCGAGCAGCCACAGATGTAGCAATAAGAATAGGAAAAACACCGGCTTTAAAATCAGCAATTGTTGAATCACGGTCAAATTGATCTTTTCCACCATGAATAGACATACACGGATATCCACGACGCATTAAATCTCTTAATAAACTATCGGCAGCTTCTTGACGATCTACAAAAACCAAAGTACGTACATCATCATCATTGACATATAGGTTTCCGAGAAGCTCAAGGAGACGAACAAACTTATTATCCTCACTACATATTTCCACAATTTGTTGGATTTCTGGAGCAACAACACTGCGAGCACCTACTGTAATCTCAATAGGTTTTTGAAGAATTTTTCGAGAAAGAGCATCCATCTAATATTAATATTAAATAAAATATACAAAACTAGAAATTAATACTTGTTTTGGAAATGTAGCAGAAAATAAAACAGTTTGACGGTCTGGTCTTACATTATTAACAACCTTCATGACTTGAGGTTCAAAGCCTAAATCAAACATACGATCTGCTTCATCAAGAACAATAAATGATGTCCTTCTTAAATTCGTGACACGTCCTTGGTTTGCTCCAAGTAAATCAATAATACGACCGGGAGTGCATACAACAATTTCTGCGCCTTTTTTAAGTTCTGCAATTTGATCTTTAATTGGAGAACCTCCATATGCACATACAGCCTAAAAAACACAAGTTATTTTACAATTGATAAAATATAAAAACATACTCTAAGTCCTAACACTTTTAAAAAATGCTTACATTCTTTATGAATTTGTACAGCTAATTCTCGAGTTGGTGTCATAATGAGTGCAATAGGACCTTCTAAAGAATCAATAGGACGTTGATCTTTAATATGTCGAAACATTGGAAGAAGAAACGCGATAGTCTTTCCACTTCCTGTTTTAGCAACACCAATTACATCTCGTCCAGACATGATAGCAGGAATTGCTTGGGCTTGAATGGCAGTTGGCTTTTGATAATTAAGATGATAAATAATATCCAGCCTTTTAAACAATTAGCTTTTTCATTTTAAAAAAATAAAACATACACATGAGAAGGAAGACCGCAATGACTCCAATTTTGAACTGGTTTAGGACAACCAAGACCCTAAAACAATAATTAAATTAAATAACATAAAACGTAAACAAATACTCTGATTTTAATCCCATCTAATTCTAAACGATAATCATTTACTTCTTGTTCTGTCATTTCAGATAGCTCATATGGTTCAACATAAAAATTTTTACGAATATGTTCATATTGAATTTTAGAATGGTCTACATTAGGTAATTCCCTTTTTTTTAATTTTTTCTGTGCAAGGGCCAATATGTCTCGAGGATCATTTATATCATCTTCATCATTGTCATCATCATCACTATCATCTTTATTTTCAAAGAAAGTGTCCTGATTTACATTATTTCCTACTTGTTTTTCTTCTTTATCACGTTTAATGACTTCATCCATTCCTTGCATAAATAAATCTAGTGGGTCTGCCTCTTCTTGATCTGTTGTATGTATTGATTCTGATTGCACTTCTTCCGTCGCATTCTTTTCGTCTCCAAGTGATTCAGCAAGTGTTTTACGAGTTTTTTCTTCATCATCAAGCATTATGTTTTGAGATGATATTTTTGTTGTTGCACGACCAAATTCAAATCCTGAAACAGAACCATGAGTATTAACTGTAGATGTTAAAGAAACTACTGGTTCTTTTTCAGATAATTTCTCTGAAGACGTGTTTTTTGAAGCAGTAGATGTTGCACTAGCTTCTGTCGCCGCTCGAGCAGCACGTTGTCGTAAAAATTGTTGTATTTTTTCTTGCTTAATACGCATACGTTCTTTTTCTCGTTCATCATCTTTAATATGTATTTCTGTTTCATGAGAAGACTTCGATGAATAACTTCTATGATTTTTATCCTTCTCCTTATCCTTTTCTCTATCTTTCTCCCTATCTTTTTCTTTGTCCTTATCTTTACTCAAACTGTTTTCTCTACTCTTATCTCGTGAATACTTTGTGCTTCTTTCATAATCATAGGTACTGTGGTGAGACTTGTGACGTTTAGAAGATGTATCTGAAGAGTGATGTCGGTGACGACTCATCCTTTAGAATTTTTTAAGTTTAATAACGTTTATAATAATATTATTATCTGGTATTATTTGATGTTTCTTTAGCCAAAAAGGAAAATAAATAACTTTAAAATATATAAAATATCCTAAAAAGAGAAAATATGTTTTCTTTTTGAGAAAAAATCAGGTATTTTTGTAAATAAATTTAATATTCAGCAAAAATGTTTGTAATATATATAGTAAAAAAGACCCTAAAAAAGGGAAAAAATAAAAAAAATCCCAAACAATATAAATCCAGTTGTTGAAAGTAAAATAATCTAAACCCTTTTTTTATTCTTTTTAATTAATTTAAATAAAGAAATATTTGCAAATTTTGAAGTTTATCTTCGAAACGTTTTTCTATATCAATTTATATCTAAAAAATCAATTTTTAACTAATTTTTTTAAAATACAAAGAGATATCATGTTTAACGTGTTTTATTTTGAAAAATTTTTATTAGGAAAACGTGTTTTATGTCCTGTTAAAATTGGAGTGGTTTTTAAGCGACGTTTAACGGAGATAAATTCTATAAATAAGTTTTTTACAACTCAATGGCCTGCTATTGCTTCAAACAGAACTTTTTTTGCAGTTAAACAACATGAATTACGCCGTATATATGCTTTAAATAATGTTCATATGTATTGGATTCGACTTTTTTCTAAAAATTCTTTTGTATTTACAAATAAACAAGAAACGTCTTTACGAATGCTATCAGAACCTGCACGTACAGGATATTCTCCATGGATTGCGTTCTTAAGGGAGAGTTTCAAAAAAACATCAGGAAATTTTAAAGAGATTACTAAGCAATGTTCTAATATTTGGAAAACTATGTCTCAAGAAGAACGTCAGGTTTGTTTTAGAGCTTAATACTGTTTTTATAGCATAATTAGAACAAACGCTGATTACTTGTACATAGGTTTACGAAGACATGTCTCTTCGAAGTAAATTACAAGCAGCACGTACATATAAACACTGGGTTACTTCTTTATCTCCAAAAGAAATTGTAGAAGAAAATCGTCTTAGAAATCAATTAAAAAAGCAAGGAAAAAAAAATATGCTTCAAATTAAAGATCCACGAAAACCAAAGCGTCCTGCAACATCTTTTCTTTTATATTGTGCATATGCAAGATCACGCCCAGATTTTGTGGAAAAATATGCAGAGGGCGAAACAAAGCTTACAAATCAAATGAAAATTCTGTCAAAAAATTGGGCTATTATGGGAGACGAAGAAAAAAAGGTATTTTGTTTCACATTTTTTTTAATGTTGATATTATTAGGAATTTATTGATAAAGCAATGGATAATAAAGCACGTTATCAAAGAGAACTAGAAATTTATCAAAAACTATGAATTAATAAAGTTTTTAAATGTCTAATGTCCCTTGTTATTTTTTTGATAGATTTCAGATATTAAACATTAATTATAAATCAATTTTTAAAAATTATGAAACAATGTGATATATTTTTCAAATTTTAATTTAATTGACTTAAATTTTTATTAAGAATATTTCTAGAAAATATTTAAGGAATTATTTAAGCTATTTTTAAATTACAATAACAATAATTAACAAATTGTGTTTTGAATTAGAAAAATTAGCAGTTTTATTAATCTTTTTTTAATAAATTATATATCTTTAATCAATAAAAAAGTGTTTTTCAATGTTTTTATATATTAGATAGAAAACATCTTAAAGAGTTTAAAAATATATAAGTAGTAAAAATAAATAAAATATTTGTCAATACCAAAAAATATACTAAATTACAAAATAGAAACTCTTTATATGGATTAATTCACAAAACAATCTTTATATTAATACTTAGAATAATTTAATTAAAATATCAATTCTTTAGGTTTTTCCCAAAGCGAAGACTGATCTGTAAAATGTCCATAACATCTATTTTATTATTAAAGAAATAAAAAATTTAAAAAAATACATACGAAGTTTTAGAATATATAGGTTTTTGTAATTCTAATTCTTTAACAATAACACCTGGTCTTAAATCAAAATTCTTTTTTATAATTTCAACAAGCTCAGAAGATGTTTTTGAACTCGTTCCATAATGTTCAACAAAAATGCTTAATGGATAAGAAATACCAATAGCGTATGATAACTGAACAAGACATCTTTTACACAAACCAGAAGCAACAAGAGATTTAGCAATCCACCGTGCAGCATATGCTGCACTACGATCAACTTTAGAAAAGTCTTTACCCGAAAATGCACCACCACCATGAGCACCCCATCCACCATATGTGTCAACAATAATTTTTCTTCCGGTCAAGCCAGCATCACCTAATCTTCTTAAAAAAAATAAAAAAATAAATGTTAATCATACCCTGAGGACCTCCGATAACAAATCTACCTGACGGTTGAATGTGATATATCGTTTTGCTATCTAAATATTCTGAAGGGATAACCTTTTTAATAATTTTTTCTAAAATTTCACACCGGATTTCTTCAGTAGAAATACTTTCAGAATGTTGGGCTGAAACAACAATAGTATCTACACGTATAGGCCTAAGCTCTCCGTCTTTTTGTTCATATTCAACTGTCACTTGTGTCTTGGAATCTGGACGCAACCAGTCCATTTCTCTACTACGTCGAGCTTCCGCAAGCGCCATATTCAAACGATGAGCAAGCAAAACTGTTAAAGGAAGCAACTCCCGAGTTTCATTTGTTGCGTATCCAAACATAATACCCTTTGGAATTATTTCAACAAAATTTGAGAAAAATAATGTTATTAACCTGATCACCAGCGCCGATATTTTCTAACGAGTTCTCCAAGTGAAGTCCTTGCGCTATATCTGGCCTTTTATACTAAATAAATATACATATATAAAAAAAAATATATACGATTGTTCTTCAATAGCAACAAGTATTTCACATGTCTTATAATCAAAGCCCTTTTCAATACTATCATAACCAATCCTCTTTACTGTACTACGGACTATTTCTTGATAGTTTATAACAGCTTTAGTCGTAATTTCACCAAAAACCATAATCCTATTAAAACAGATCAATCTAACCGCAAAAAGAACGAACAAAGATTTTACTTGCATTCCTGTTTTTGTTGCTACTTCACAAGCCACTCTAGAATAAGGATCACTTGCAAGACATGCGTCTAAAATCGCATCAGATATTTGATCGCAGATCTTTTAAATTAATCATTTTTAATTAAAAAAAATAAAAAAAACCTTATCTGGATGTCCTTCTCCAACAGATTCTAATACTTTAATAAAAACCTTCTTAAAAAAAGGCCAAAAATACCTGATGTAAATAAAAATCTAGACATACTAGAATATTTTATCTTTAATATTTTTTTTCTAAAAAATTTACAATTTTCGATTTTAGAGTTTAAAACGATAAAAATCCACTAAAAAAATAATACTTAATCAATCTAATAAAAAATGTAAGAAAAAAGCATTATGTATAAACATATTTACATTTTTTAAAAACTAACATTTTGTGTTGTATGTATTATTATATTTTCATAAGTTTATAAAAAATCCAAATAAAGATATCATAAGTATTATTCCATAATATTAATAAAAAGTATTTACAGAATATAACTTGAAAACAAATGAAATGCAACTCTTAAGATTAAATTTTGGATTCTCTTCGTCCTGCTATTAGTTTATTATACATATTTAGCAACTGAATATAAGGAATTCTTTTTGGCCAAAAATAACTAGTAAATACCCTGAAAAATTAATAATAAAAATAGAAAATAATAAATTACCATAAATGTTTTTTAAGGCGATCTTTATCCGTCTCGGATCTAGATGCTACTGTCATTTCAATAAAATCACCAACAGTTGTCAGACATTCTTTCAAAATCATTGCAAGTTTTGACCGATCAATATATTTATTTTTTTTTAACGTTTTCAATTGTTTTCGAACAGGATGTAATATTCTCTAAAACCTATGTTAATTTCTTTATTAAATTAAAAAATAATAATACTTTGCAATCATCTTCATCCATACTAGAACATTCACTTTCGTCATCAAAGTCTTCTTTTTTCACTGTATTAATATTATCTTCTGTTTTTATTCTTTTTGACTTTCTTGTTTTTAATGATTGTTTAACAGTAGGAAGATCATGGTTAATATTTTTAAGTTTTGATTGCTGTAATGGTGTCAATGACTGTGAAATATGACTATTTTTTGTTTTTTTTACATGAGAATTACTTAGCATTGTATTGTTTGCTTTTTTCTCTGATGATGTATTATTTAAAGAATTTGATGTTTTTACATCAAGAATTTCACGAGCAAGATTTAATAAATATTCACCGCGCCTTACAAGATGTGAAGGACCAGGAATTAATTTAGAATCTCTTGTTTCTTTGCCTTCTTTATGTTCATCTTTTTCTGCTCTATCATCATCTAAGAATATTTTATCGTGCATATTCAAATCAGGATCATCTTTTATAGAAGTCCAAGAACCAAACCCATATTTGTCAATTCCTATCAGCATCATAGCATCTTCCCGTTCTCCCCATTGACACGACCATCCATGAACAGGTTTTACTTGTCCAGGGATACGGAAAACTTTAGGATCTGCTCCTTTAACTAGTTGATGTACAAAATGTAAATCCTTTGCTCTTTGTATTACAGTTTCTGCATTAATATTTTTAACACCTTTGAATTCTATAAGAAGTGCTTTTTTTTGTTTTGGATTTTGATTAGATAATACATGATTGTCTATATCTTTATTTTCCATTTCTTGATTAATTATTGCTTGTTTGCAAGATTTAAACAATTCCTGAACAACTGATCGTATTTTTTCAGGAGGCATTTGACTTGGTAAGTCTGATTCTTTAATAACTTCTTCCCATCGATCTAATGGAGAACCGAATTTTAAAATAGCTCTATAAAGATTACGAATTTCCTTTTCACTTAATTGTCTGAGTTTTGGATCTATTTTTTTCATTTTTCTATCCGAAACAATACCTCTAGTTAACATATTTTCTGGATGTTTTATCATTCTTTTACTATTCATAGATATCTGTTCTTGTAAAAATTCTTCATCTTGTCTCAGCTTTTCTTCAGCTTCAATTCTATTACGTTCTTCTTCAGGAATTATATCTTCCCAAGTAATATCAGTTCTACAATCAGTAACTTCAAACTATTTTTACGAGTTATAACTAACACAATTAAGTACATAAACAAACCTGCTTTAAAAACTCTTCTCCTCCCATACTAGCACCACCAACATCCTGTCCAATATCATGGTTTTCAGCATGTTCTAACACATCATCTAAGTTCATATCTTCCAAACGTTTTTGATTGTCATTATCTTTAAACATATTTGATGCACCAAACTAATCGAATTTTCAAAACTATGCTGCTATAAATAATAATTATTATTTACCTTAAGAATTGCGCTCAATTCTTGTGCCGTAAATTTATCTGGTTTTCCAGAATTCGATTTATCAGTAATACCTAAAGAAATAATTGCATACTATGATCTTGTAAATAAAAAACATAAAAGTATATTACAAACCTCTAAAATCATTTTCCTTCTAGCTCGCTCCAATATATCTTCCTCTACAGTATCTTTAGAAACAAACCTATAAACCATAACATGTGACTAAATTTAAATTAACAGACAATAACATATATATATCAAAAACCTTCTGTCCAATTCTATGTGCTCTAGCCATTGCCTATAAATCTTAGTATATAATATATATTAAATCAATAAAAATACTTGTAAATCCGCTTGAGGATTCCTAAAATAGTTAATATATATATAATATATAATTAACATACCAATCTGAATCGAAAATAATTACTGTATCAGCAGTCATAAGGTTTATTCCAAGACCTCCTGCTCTAGTACTCAATAAAAACACAAAATCAGGACTACCCGCGGCATTAAAATGTTCAATAGATGCTTTTCTGATAGATGCTGATATCGTCCCATCCAAACGTTGAAAAGGAAGACCACGTAAGACTAGATAATCACCTATAATATCTAGCATACGAACCTAATAAAGTTGAAAATTTTATTTATTTTTTTTTTTAAAAAAATACCATTTGACTAAATATCAAAACCCGATGACCATCCCTTTTTAACCGAGTTAAAAGCTTATCAAGTAAAATCATTTTTCCACTATTTATTACTATTCCTCTTAAAACATCCTCGCGACTTTTTTTAGATCCAATACTATTGAGCCAATTTTCTTCAGCATTAGGGAAAAGATATGGATGGTTACTGGCTTTTTTCAATTCAATCACAATATTTAATAGATTTAATTGACTGTTTCCCGTAGACATACTTAAAGCCCTATAATTACGCGTTAAAATATTTTTGTACCAATGAGTCTGCAATTCAGATAATTCTACTCTTAAAATTCTTTCCGATTTAGACGGAAGAGATTTCTCTACATCTTTTTTTAATCTACGAAGAATATAGGGCTGTAGCCTTTTATGAAGATCTCTAATATAGGCTTCTTGCTCAGCATTAGGTGCTTCAAAATTCAATTCTCGATCAATCTCAAATCTTTTAGGCATCAAAAAATCTATCAAAGCAGCAAGTTCTTTAATATTATTTTGTAAAGGCGTTCCGGTAATAAGAAGACGATTAGCAGCTTTGAAGTCTCTAAGAGATTCATAAAGCTGAGATTCGCTATTTTTAAGCCTATGTGCCTCATCAATTGCCATATATTGCCACTTTATTTGATTTAATTCGTATTTATCTTTAAGTATATATTCATAAGTAGTGATTAAGATATTAAATTTTAACTTTTTAGAATTTTCTTCAACATAAAACTCGTGTTCTTGGATTGTTTTTCTAGCTTTTGAATTACCTATATATATAATACTATTTAAGTCTGTTGCCCATGTTTCTAGATTTTCTTGCCATGCTGGAATAGTTGACAATGGTACTACTATTAAAAATGGACCGTGAATATGCATAGTATGTACAAGATATGACAAAAAGGAGACAGTTTGGGCAGTTTTTCCTAGCCCCATCTTTTAAAATTAGCAAAGTATATAACATAACCATAAATACTTCATCTGCTAAGATTCCATTTTCATTCTTTGACCACAAATATGCCATCCAATTCACTCCTGTTAACTGAAAATCCCTTAATTCACCATTTTTAATATAATCTGGTTGAGTATCGAGTTTTTTAAATTTTGGACGAGAAGAACCATATAAAACACTCTTGTAAGGAAGAATAGGGCTTACTGACCGATTCAGATATTTATCGATTTGTTCTTGTGCATTAGAAATAGTCGATGCACATTCCCATGTACATGAATCATAATAAAGCTGTTTCCATTTACAAAAATATTCAGTATGTGGATGTTCATCAAATTCACAGCTTTTAACAATCCTTGAAGAAACAACTCTATCAACAGTCTGATACTCAATCAAAATATTTCTACGTCTTTCACTTTCAATATCCATAGCCTCAATATGTTCAACAGTTGTTGTTGGATTCTCTCTTATTTGTTTATCCAAATCAATATATTGTTTAATATAGTTATCTACTTTTTTCCACCCTCTGGACTTTTTTAAATCTTCATATGTTTTCCATGTATTATGAAGATGAGAACGACTTTGCCATTTAATCTAATTACGTTAGCAAATAATAAATATAATCAATATAAACTACAAGGTATTCCAAAACATATTCGTCATTAAATTCATTCGCATCTATTTAATTAGCTTCTGACACTAAGCATTAACAAAAGCATACCTTCTTTAGGAATTTGACGATGATCGAGTACTGCTTCAATACTATCTTGAACTATTTTATTATTAAGAAATAATAAAAAAGATGTAAAAATATACTTTCTGAAGAATCCGTTTTTGGGTTTTTTAGATAAACATAATTGCTTTCGTCATCATCAGTAAAATCAAAGTCATCATCCATAGAATTCTCATTATAATTACGTGTTTTTGAATTTCTACTAGAAAATCTTAATTCATCCTTTAATACTAATGGATTCTGTTTTTTTTTTCTTGATTTATCATCAAAATCGCTTTCTTCATACGAATCAAGAGAAGATTGTACAGATTGAGATTCTTTATAAAATGTAAGAAAAGAATTATAAATATTTAAAATATAGTACTTGAGTTATTTTTTTTACGTTTTTTCCTAGAAACTTGATCATAATCACCTGAAGAGTGGTCATCTGAAAAGTCCATATTTGTATGACGCACAGGTTCTACACGCGTCCTTTCAGATCTTCTTAACTCATAAAAAACAGAATCTAGCATTTTTGAAGATTTTTTTGTTTTCGCTTTGTGACGTTTTACTTTATGTGTAGATTCTTTATCACTTTCACTCTCATTATCTGATAAATTAAAATCTTTGTCATTTGTGTTATCTTCTGTTTCTATTATCGATTCGTCTTCAGTAAAACTATTCATTTCTCCATTATCAACGCATGCATTAACGTCAGGCACAACATTTGACGGGTCTTTTTCCACAATTGTATCCTTATTTTCTAAATTATTTATAGAAACTTCAGAATCCACGTTTAATGACTGAGACAATTTTTCATTTAACATAGTCGAAAAAAAATCATAAAACTATTAAAACAGTTAGTATACATTGTTCCTTTCAAAATAAACCAAATCCCAATGACATTTATAAAGACAAAGCATCTTAAAGATTTGTTTCACATTCTTTTTTTTTACTATTTTTCAATAAAAATAAAAAATATATAATATTTTTTATATCAAATAACTCATTAAACACCCCCCTTCATACCATCACATAAAATGCTTTTTAAAGCCTTCTTTTATGCTTTTTCTACATTTTTTCCACATTAAGTTGATTTGTCTTTATACGTTAAATTAAAACTTGGCGCGTACTTACATAATATTTAAGCTTTTTATAAACATATAATAGGCGCTTATTAAATTCTTATCATCAACACTGTTTGTTTTGTATTTCTTTTTTTAAGATCGACCCCTTTGAAACAACCGTTAAAAAGCACTGGTTTTTCTAAACGGAGCGTTATAATTTAAAAAAGATTAGAAAAAAATATTTTGATTTTAAAAAGTAGAATTAAGAAAAAGCTTGTTTTTTGGAGGAAAACTAAGAGGAAAACCATAAGTAGAAGTGTATAATAGTGTACAATTGTATTTGAATGATAAAAGTATGTTTTTTATTTAAAAAACAATTAAAAATGAATGAAATTAGAGAAATTTAAAAAAATTTTAAAAAAAACAAGAAAATGTCGAAAAAACCACAAACTGGGAGTTCTGAGAAACTCACACGTGTTGCAATTGTATGTAGAAATTATATATTTTAAAAATACAAAGAAATAATTTTGTTTATAGGTGAACAGTGATAAATGTAAGCCTCGAGTAAGTATTTTTAAAAATCATAAAGAATATGTTTTAAAATCGAAAAGAAATGTCATCAGGAATGTAAAAAATCATGTAGATAACCTTTTCGTTTGAAATTGTTATTAATCAAAATAGGTCCTGTTGTTCGTAGTGGAAAATTATGTATCGAGGTTACACCAGAGTCTAGGATTTCATGGATTTCAGAATCTTTATGGTGCTGGATACTTATATGTTTTGGTTTTCTTTTATTAAAAACTAATTAGTATTGGCTGCGGTATTTGTGTTAAACGATGTCCTTTTGGTGCTATTCATATTATTAACTTACCTACAAATTTGGATTCGAAAATTACACATAGGTTCTCTGAAAATTCATTTAAATTGCATAGATTGCCAACACCTAGGCCCGGTCAAGTTCTTGGTTTGATAGGAACAAATGGTATTGGAAAGTCTACAGCACTCAAAATTTTAGCTGGCAAGTTAAAGCCTAACCTTGGACAACATTTAGATTTATTTTGCATTCTAAAAAAACAGCATTTGTTGTTGAACATGATTTGTATAATTTTTGGTTATATTATCTATTTTATTAACAGAAAAATAGTATTATGGCTACATACTTAGCAGATCGTGTGATTGTATATGAAGGTCAACCTTCAGTTAAAGCATTTACTAATCCTCCTCAATCTTTAATAGATGGTATGAATTCATTTTTGTCAAACCTAGACGTTACGTATAATATTTTTTCTATTTTTGTTTTTATTTTTTAATAAATAATAGACTACGTCGAGATCCAAACACATTTCGTCCAAGAATTAATAAATATGATAGTCAAATGGTTTATTACTCTTATTACGTAGATAAATCTAATATTTTTATAGCATCAAGAACAAAAAAATACAGGAAAGTTTTTTAGCATATAAAATATGTAATAACTATTTGTTAAATATAAAAAATATTTTAAAGTTAAAAGGAAATATAGTATATAACAAATGCTTTTGTTATATAATAAATTATTTATTTAATATTATTTTCATAAATATTTTCAGTAAATTTATATACAGTACATTTGATATTTAATAAAATTCTAAATGTTTATCACATTTTTTAAATTAGAAATTACTGTTTTGTGTTTACAATTTTTTTATAAATTTTATATTAATTTTTTTTCTTCCAGTTATTTCTTTGGTTATACTTATTTTAACCCTACATTTATCAAAAACTCCAATATTTAATATGCCCTGAGAAGATTCATTGTCTATATTTAAAATATCTGATTTTAATTGACCTAATATAAGACTATATGATTCTGGATCAAATAAAACAGCAGATTCTGATTTGCAAATATCATGTGTATATACCAATCCTTCTATTCCAAGACTATTTTTTTTAATATTCCAAATATTTAAGACGATTTTTTATAAATTGTCTTACCTTACAACAAAAACAACAAATCCATTTTTAAACACTTTCATCACAAAAGCATCATCAATTATTTCATCTTTCAATGTCTGACAAACATAATATTCTACGCTATTTCTACCCACCATTTGTCCCATACGATGTTTATGGTTAATATTTTTGCAAACTTCTTCCAATTTAGATTTATCTTGGGAAGTTATATCGAAAGGTTCATAATCGATAGCTGCAGACAATTGACGATGAGTTATTATATCTGCATAACGACGAATAGGACTAGTCCAATGTGTATATATATCAACTGCAAGACCATAATGTTTAAACTCTGAATAATTATAATTTCCAGAAAAAAAATATTCAGCAGATAACATACATCTTGTAACCATGATTCTTAATAACGTATTAAAATATGGTTCATTTTCATCTATACATTTGTCAAGAGAATCAGCTAAGTCTTTAGAAGATTCAATATTCAATATCATATTTCGTCTTATTTTAAGAATATTCTGAAGTGTTTCGAAGTTTTCTTTAGGAGGTACTGCATGTCGTCTAAAAATATATTAATATATATTGCTTCATTATATATTTCATTACCGTAACATTGCAAAATTTGGATAAGTTTCATATATTTTATGTGCTACTGTTATATTAGCTAACAACATGAATTCTTCAACTAAGGAATTTGTTTCATAAAGCTTTTTAGATCCCAATGTGACTTTGTCAGATGTTTCTGTTCCAATTTCAAGTTTTATTTCTGGACTACTAAGATTTAAAGCACCATTATCATATCTTTTTTTACGGAGCGTTCTAGAAAGCATAAGAAGTATTCTCATACAAAGAGTTAATTCATCCTCCTGTGATCTAAAGCTATAAGAAAATATAAAAATACACGATTTTTAAACCCGTCATCTATTAGAGATTGAGCATTTTCATATGTAAAGGCTGCGCGTGATTTTATTATAGATTTTACAAATTCAGTTTTAACAATTTTTGCTTCTGAAGTCATTTCCTAAGAATATTAGTAAATTAATGTTCGAATACTATAAATACCCAAATAATAGAAAACGCAAGTCTTTCAACACCTGGTTTTAAAGAACATAAATTCGTTCCTAATAATGCTGGCAACATATCTATTCGTTTATCTACAAGATATATAGTTGTTCCTCTTTCAGAAGCTTCTGCATCTATAGGAGTACCCGGCTTTACAAAATATGAAACATCCGCAATATGAACTCCTACTTCAAAATTCCCATTTTCTAAAAGCCTTACATGAAATGCATCATCAATATCCACACAGCCTGTAAAATTAATATTATACAACGTAGTCGAATAATACAAACCAGGAGGATCAATACTGCATATTGGAAAGTGGCGTAGATCTCTCCGTTTTTCTAAATCGCTGGCTTTCATAGCTGAAAACACATCCCATTTATCGCCTTCTGGTGGTAGACAATCTAAAACACATTTTGGAAAAGGATAATAGTCTATATCGTATTGAATTAATAAAGCTTCCATTTCTGTATCATCTGTCTCTATCTTCCCTAACGTACGAATAAAATGACCGTTAGGATATCTAGAGTCTCTTTCCCATGAATCAATGTTAACCAAAATTTTCTGATTTAATAAAGTCGGCCCTTGTCTTGTTTTAATACGTATTCTTGGAATACGCTTATCTGTTGAAACAAAAAATACAGTTTGTTGAACTCTAGTTTTATTTGATATAATGACTGATTTAGGGTCAATTTGACCAACATACCTAACAATTATATAAATATAACTTAATATAAAAGAATTAAAAATACGTTTTCCAGTTTCGCTTTATAATACCAACAACTTTTGCCGCAGGGAAAACCTTATCGGCGTCTATTTCTTCATTTTTCGAAACTTGATATTCATCTATAATTTCTTGTTGATCCTTTTGTGTTATAACTTCTTCAGAATCATCTGCTTCTGCATTCTCATCTTTTGTTAAAGTCTCTTGTTCAATTATTTTAGATGCAGGAACCCTCCAATATTCTTTTTGCAAGAGTTCTACTACTACTATATCATCTTGAATTGCTCTGTTAATATTTTCCTTTCCGAAAATAATAAGAGGTTTCTTAAAATCAGGCACTAAGACATTTGCCTAATATATTTAAAATACAAAAAGCAGTGTAATAAAATACAACACATACTTCCAAAAAATTATATGGATTAACATTAAATGTTCCTTGATATAATTTACCACTTTTTATACCTTCTAAAATAGAAAAATAAGGATAATACTAGATTGATAAGATAAATAAGCTATAAAGTAGTATGATAATACCTCTGGATACAAAAAAGTTCCCTTTTTATCAATAGAGCTTGTCTCAAAAACAGAAGAGATCATATCAAGAAGTTCATCTGAATTAGGAAATTCAGAAAGATATTCTTCTACAGAACATACATGTATATTTTCGTCTTCTGCCTTTTTTCTGTTCTCTTTGTTGTTTGTTAAGAATAAAATAGAAGGCATTACTGTTTTTGTACCCCGGGTTACTTCTTGTAAATGAGATACATACCATTTACATGCATTTCTAATAGCTAATATACAATTAGAGAAAATATAAAAACTATGAATCGAACACCTCGACTATTCCTATCATTAATGGTTTCGTGATCCATCCTTTCTACATAGGTTTCTGAATGAAATTCGTTATGAAAAACATAAAAATGTCTATCTGTAAGAGCAACAAGTTGTCGAAGACGAGTATACACAGGAAGACTAATTTTATGAAGTTCTTCTAAAACTGTTTGCAAAATAATCACATCATTAAAAACTGTTTCTTTTTCCATAAGACTTATCTATTGCTATTATTTACTATTGATTTTTTTTTTATACAAACGCAGTAATAAAACATATCTGCATCAGGAACAAGATAAAACCCATTAGGAAATTTACAAAAAGCTTTTGGAGATATAGAAAGAATAGATGCTTGTTCTAAATTATAGATTAATTTCAAAAATATATTTCTTATTAAAAACACACCAGAATTATCCGATAGATGAGGAAAAAGAGAACATGGAATACATATCTTAGAACCACATGGTACATCCGTTCTTAAATAATGTTCTCTAGCTATTTTAGAAACCTTTTTCCGATGATATTGAATAAATATATTTTGACAAAGCATTGTCCTGTGAGAATGAAAAGGCATTTTAAAAACGTCCATCCTTATTCATACAAAGAAAAAAAGAGATAAAATACTTGTATAATATGCAAACAATAACATTTCTTTTTGTTTTTATATAACAATGGCTCAAAATGATTTTAATATGATAATCTTTGCCCGATAAAAAATAATCGGAGAACGATCGACATTAAAAAAATCTTTTAAACAACAAAAAAATAGAGAAAACAAGGTGAATAAATTGTTTATACATATATATTATATATATATAAACGTTTTCTAATATTTCGCACAGTTATTTGTTTTTTTTTAACTTGTTTTTATCTTATAACGTCAATTGGTCTTAATATTGATCAGACGTAAAAATTTAAAAAAAAGCGTGATATTAAGTAAATAGGGAAAGAAAACGTACAAAAACGCCTCTAGAAAGCTTCCCTGTAACTCTGAATATGAGCTGATGCCAGTTGGATCCTTTCAAACGGTAAATTATGGACCGCCTCGGCGCCTTTTAAGTGATGATGAATCTCCACTTGAACATTTTGATGTTTCACAAAAAAAACATGAAACAAAAGAAAGTTTGTCTTCAGGAGATTGGAAAGGAGATAAATCTTCAAAAGGGTCTTCTGTTAAGCAGTCTGGTGAAAGCCACCAGCAAGAAGAATCGCGTTTACCAGTTGTTTCTTATTCGCGTGCAGAATTATTAGCAGGACAATTGACACGCGAAGGCGATGAATATGTTGATATTGAAGTTGATATTTTAGGAGAGCAAAAGGTAGATCGCAATGGGTTTTTAAAAGGTGGCCGCAAATATGCTGGTCGAACTTTTCAAGTAATTGGTCATGGACAACGATTATTTATGTTGGGTACAGAGGTTGCGCGTATTACGAGCTATAGGGATTCTTATTTGCTTTTTTTAAAGAATAAAACTCTTAGAAAAGTTATTGCGTCTCAAGAAGAAAAAGAAGATTTGATCGTGAAAGAAATTATTCCATATTCCTATCGATCAAGACAAATTGCAATGGTAACTGCACGGAGCGTTTTTAGGCGGTTTGGGAGTCGTGTTATTGTTTCAGGGAAACGTGGGAAAGATGATTATTTTGAGCAAATGGCGAAAGATGCTGGGATACCTGTTGAAAAATATTTGGAGGATAGTGATAGAAATAGGTATATAACACATTCTTCAGCATCTATACCTTCAGTTAAGTCAGATGATCGTGCATCGAATGTTGCGCCTTCCAAAACACTTCCATCTACAACTTTTCATGATCTTAACACACGAACTCCTGGATTAGATATTGTTCAACATGCAAGATTAGCCGTCGAATTTAACCGGCAAATAACAATACAAAGAAAAGAGAGAGAGCTTTATTTTCATAGGCATTTCTATAGACGTTAACTTTTTTTAAAACCTTCTACATTATCACTTTATTAGTAAATTTTATATTTATTTAATATGTATATATAATAAAAATCACTGTATTTTATTAATAAAAAATGTAAAGATAAATCTTTATAAAAATTTGTTTTAAATCTATATTAAATGAAGATTCCATTTTTAAACGGCCAAAAAAGTTATGGTTTCTATTAGTAAGTAAATATTGATTTTTTAAGAAAAAATAAACATCAATAACTTAAAACTAACGTTTTATACGTTAGAAAAGAAGAGTCATCGTCAGCCGATGCGTTTAAAATATCGTATTGAGAAGAAAGTTTCTGCACATAACAAAAAGAAAAGAAAAGAAGCAAAAAAGAATCCAAAAAAACATAGAAAAGAAAAAGAAATTGGAATTCCTAATAGTTTTCCGTATAAAGATAAAATACTTAAAGAATTAGAAGCAAAAAATTTGTTAAATGTGAAAAATAAGGAAAAAAATGAACAATTTAAAAATAAACAGTTTCTTCAGATGGAAGCACTTGCAGAAGACGCTAGAATCCGTGGAGATGAATTTAACGGTATCAAGGACGATAAATTTTCCGAAATAGATGAAGAAATGGAATCTTGGTACGGGTTTTCTGAAGATGAAAATGATGGTCAAGAAATTAGCTGTATTAAAAAAGATAATTCACTTAAGGCATTCAGCAAAACATTTAAAGATGTTATAGATGCTTCTGATGTTGTTTTGTATGTTTTAGATGCACGAGATCCTGGCAGTACTCGATCACAGCAAGTTGAGAAATTGGTTTTACAAAGCTATGAAAAAACTCTTGTTTTTGTTCTTAATAAAATAGGTTAATACTCTTAAATATACATTTTGTAAAAGGGTATATTAACAATCATTTAGATCTTGTCCCATATACAAATATAATGGCATGGCTAACTTTTTTGCGTACATCATTTCCATGTTTACCATTACGCGCCTCCACTTCTTTTTCATCTCATTCTTTCAATCATCCTTCCTTAACATCTCAATCAACATCATTAGATCTTGTTAAGTTTTTAAAATCGCATGCACATAAGTTGGATTTAAAGAGGGCTATTTCTGTAGGTGTTGTTGGTTATCCCAATGTTGGTAAATCATCTGTTATAAATATTCTTGTATCTTGTTTAAGTGGAAATGGAAAAAAAAAGCCTTGTACTACTGGATCAGAAGCGGGGACCACTACTTCTATTAAACAAGTCAAACTTGATAATAAAATTAAACTTATTGATTCTCCTGGTGTTGTATTTCCTTTGAAAAATACCTCTAGAGAAAAGATGAACAGTTTAAAAGCATATGAAGAAGTAAAGCTTGTTCTCATTAATGCAATTCCTTTATCCAATATTGTTGATCCTATTTACGCTGTATCACAAATTTTGCGTCGACTTTGTTCAGACTCAGTTTTATACAAAGAACTCGAAACATATTATCAAATACCTCCTGTCGTATCTGTTCATGGAGATATTACAACAGATTTTCTTGTTCATGTTGCTAGAAAAAAAGGACGACTAGGAAAAGGTGGAGTTCCACATCTTGAATCAGCGGCTAAAATAGTAATCAATGATTGGTGTGCTGGAAGAATCCATTGGTGGGAAGATGTGCCTACTAAAGATGAAGCAAATGGTGTAACAAAAAATAATACATCGTCTTCAAAAATAGAAAGTCCAATTGTTGTTTCAGAGTGGTCAAAACCATTTAGTCTTGATGACCAAGATATAAAAACGGATGCATCAACTGAAATGTTAATGGATAATGAATAAAAATATAAGTGTAATTCTTTTTATAAAAAAGTAATACAAAAACAAATTTAACAGTGAAATCATTATAATGTGTTAATGACGACCTTTTTGTGTGCTTTTTTTGTCTATCAAAGAGAATACTATTTTTCTTACATATATTTTTATAGTATTAAATTTCATTTGTACAGCATTCGTACCATTTTGTAAAGTATAAATTGTACTTAATAAAATCATTAAAAAAATTACTATACGAAGGAAAATTTTGAATTTCCTGAAAGTTCTTCCGAGAATATATAATGAAATATATAATGTTATTAACATGAGTGACATTGATGTCAAATCCGGATAAGCTCTAAGTAATGATTGCAAAGGATTCAAACAGAACATTTGTAAATGGTAAAAAAGTGATTTTAAGTGATAAAAATATTGTTGAAATGTATCAAAAATATAATTAAATCCACGTAAAAAACTCATTTATTTAATTGTCTAATATTTTAATAAATCAGTACCCCGATCACTTTTTTAAAGATCTATAAACGAAAAAAAATAACATCAATTGAGTAAAATGTATTTTAATAAAACCTCTTTTAAAACAAACAAGGGTAATAAACAAGTAATACGTTTGTAAAAAAAAAAATAATAAAAATGGAGTATTTTTAAATATACGATTGTTTAGAATGATCAAAAAAACAAATAAAAATACGAGCAACAATATAAAAGACACAAACAGTTTATTATGTATTTACCCGGTTTTTTACACTTCTGTTTCTTCTTCAAGATCAACATCATCATCATCTACACCAGCTGATTCATATTGTTGATATTCGCTTACCTATAAAAACAATTAAAATCAAAATATAGAGTATCATTATTGGGAGATTTATTGGTTTACGAATCTCCCAATAATGATCAATTCTAAAGACATACCAAATCATTCATGTTAGATTCGGCTTCTGTAAACTCCATTTCATCCATTCCTTCACCTGTATACCAATGCAAGAAAGCCTTGCGCCGAAACATAGCTGCAAATTGGTCACCTACACGCTTAAATAGTTCTTGAATAGATGTCGAGTTGCCAATAAATGTTGACGACATTTTGAGACCGCGTGGAGGAATAGAACATAATGCAGTTTGCACGTTATTAGGAATCCATTCAACAAAATATGAAGAATTTTTCTGTTGAACATTGTGCATTTGATCCTCAACTTCTTTCATAGATACATTGCCACGGAAAATCGCTGCAACTGTTAAATAACGACCATGTCTTGGATCAGATGCAGCCATCATATTTTTTGCATCAAACATCTGCTGAGTTAATTCAGGAACGGTCAGCGATCGGAATGAATGCGATCCTTCTAAATGAAACGTTAACTGTCTTCAAATACATTTAAAGCATCATACTGCTTGTCAATGGTGCAAATCCGACCATAAAAAAGTGCAATCGAGGAAATGGTACCATATTAACAGCCAATTTCCGTAAATCCGAGTTAAGTTGCCCAGGAAATCGAAGACACGTTGTAATACCGCTCATCACTGCCGATACAAGATGATTCAAATCACCATATCCTGGATCCGGTAACTTCAGTGTACGCATACAAATATCATATAACGCTTCATTATCAATACAAAATGTCTCATCTGAATTTTCAACCAATTGCTACACCATTTAATCAATATTATACATGCTTTAAACATATTAAATAAAAACGTACGTGCACCGATAATGTCGCATTGTATGGTTCAACAACCGTATCTGAAACTTTTGGCGACGGAACAACAGAAAACGTTGCCATCATCCGATCTGGATATTCCTCTCGAATTTTAGAAATTAACAACGTTCCCATTCCTGCACCCGTTCCACCCCCTAAAGAATGCGTAATTTGGAAACCTTGCAAGCAATCGCAAGCTTCTGCTTCTCGACGAACTACATCCAATACGGTATCCACTAATTCCGCGCCTTCTGTATAATGACCTTTTGCCCAATTGTTGCCTGCGCCAGATTGCCCAAAAATAAAGTTATCTGGCCGAAACAAATTCCCAAACGGCCCAGAACGCACTGCATCCATTGTTCCTGGCTCCAAATCAATTAATACTGAACGAGGCACATATTTTCCACCGGATGCCTGTCAAAATAAACAAATCTTCCAACAAATCTATTTTGTATAAAAAACCTCGTTAAAATACACATTCATTCTTTCAAGCTGAAGATCTGACGTTCCACAATAACTAAAAAAAGTAAGTTTGTGAGGAAAAAAGTGGTTAAAAACGCGTAGAGCTGAAGTATATTTTAAAAACGTTTGTAACCCTTTTTTTTCGTTTTTTTAGCAAATTTTTAGAAAATTTACTACAGAAAATATACTTTAGCGTTATAAATATTACTTACAGGCCAGAACTATCAAGACCATGTTCACCACTAATTGTACTCCAGAAAGAGGCACCCTATAAACAAGTAAGAAGTGAAAAAATAGCGTGTATATGCGCGTTTTTATGCGCATATAGGCCTCTTTAAAGCCATTGAAAAGTGCTACAGGCCATTGAATGAATTACATACAATTTGGTTCCCGCATTGTCCTGAACGTTGAAAAAAAGTTAAAAATATACAAAAAAAGAAAAAGCATACCTGTTTGAAGATGAACCTAAATACAAGAAAAACGTTAGAACTGATAAAAATAAATAGAATTTTAATGAAAAATCATTAAAATAACTTACAATTTCTCTCATCTTTGATTGATCGTATTGTGTGTTGTCGAAAAATTGGATGGCGAGAAATCTTCCGATTTTCGAATTTTGAAGAGAGGTCACGTGACAAAAGATGATTTAAACAAAATGAAAAACATTGAATATGTGATCCTTAAGAACGATGTATTTGTTGGTTTGTGTTTAAAATTTAGATTTATTTCTTTTATTTTATATTATATTAATGGGAATGGGGTTAAACCCTTGTGTAATTTTTAGGGGTAGGGTTTGTTTTCGGTGCTAATTTTATCGAGTATATACAGATAGAACATTTATTTTTTATAAACCATGATATATATAAGCAATAAACACGAAAAATATGTATACAAGTGTTCTGTGTATTTTAACACATCGTTTGGTTTTAACTCTTATTTATCACATCTTAAAAGAAGTGTCCCTTGTGTAATAAATCGCGTTTTAACGTGTCACGCTAATAAATCACGTATTGTATGACACGTATACAAGTTATTAAATACGCGTATCCATACTTTCTTTGTACGCAAAAACAATGGAATCTTTCCCTTTATCCAACCATAAATTCGACGTTCCTACGAATACTCTTCATTCTTTGCATGACAAAACTTCTGTTATCACAACACAAACAGGCCGAAACGTTGTTCAAACTTTATTAACGACAACAAAGTTTGTAAGGGCAACAACCGAGTCTAAAATAAATACTTCATTTATTCCTGTTGCTTTAATAGAACCATCTACACATTCTAGTGTCTCATCCTTCTTTATTAGCGTAGTGGCTGCACTCTTTGATTGGCGTACTATGATGATTATAGTTATTGGTTTATGGCTCGCTCTTTGTTTCAGTATATACATTCTTCTTCAATTGCGGAGACAAGTCCAGGACCAAATATATATGGTGAAAAAACTTGAAAATGAAGATCCTCTCGATGTATATAAGGCTTTTTGGAGAAAATTACGTGAATCACGTCTCGCTAATCAACATAATACAAATCAACATCTTATTAGTCCTTGATATATATTTGGATATTAAACTATAAATTCCAAGTTGGTTAATAACAAATAAAATATAAACTTGTCAGCAATAATGTACAAGATGTATATTAAAAATGTTGTAATTGATATTATTATTAACTTTTCAAAAAAAAAATATTGTTATGGCGTAACAAATAAATGTTTTATGATTCATCTGCCTTTTTAGCTGTTTCTGCGCACCATTCATAAACTTTTTTAATTAAGCGTTCAGCGTGAATAATATCATTTCGTATTTGCATTAAACATTTAATATATTCATTGCTTCGATCAAACGCAGATTGAAGAAGTCTGCGTAAATCGCTAATGTCATTTTGTGTTAAACCCATGTACTGATTTAGTTCTTGAAAAAGACAATTGTTTACTACCGGTAAAGTTTCTACATGTGATTGTTTTTGAGATGCTACTGACTGGGAGATATCATTGGTTGTAGACAAGATTGGAAACATTGAAGAAGACTTATTATTATTATCAGAAGGTAAATCTTGCTCTAATTTTACTGCCGGATCACCGCACGTTTCTGTTACATCGTTTTTCTCCTTTATATCAATTTTCTCATTAGTAAGAAATGCCATTTGAATTGACCAATCATCTCCAAGAAGAATAAAAAGAAGTTTTGAAAGCTTTATATTATATTCTCGCTCTTCCGCGATTACATCAAGCAATTGTATTGAAAGATTTGCTAAACAAGACTGTGTTAAGGATTTGTGATATGATCGATGCCGTGAAAGATCAGCAGGATGAACAATAGGCGCTAATAGTTCTAAAATGCGTAAGCATTATAAAAACGCGCGTACTTATATGCTTTACCGTCAATATGGATATCATGATATGGATCGTCTGAATTTGTAGATACATCCCCCTCTGTGTCACCAGATGTTGTTCGTCGTTTTTTACGTTGAATCACCGTACGTTGTTTCAATCCGTAATACACCGTCTAAAATAATGCGCTTAGTATAAAATATTATCTACGTATTTATTTCTATGTTTACCCTTTTATCAGTTAAAATATTTGACGGAATCCCTAGTTTTCCGCGATATGCATAGCGCGCTTTACGCTTTAATTTTCTCCCCCTATTCCCTACATACATCCCTACTGATGAACTTGAGTCAGATTCTAAAAAAACAAAGTTAATTAAGTTTAAAAATATTATTATTATTTCTACCATTTTCTGATCGCGTTAACGCTTCTTTAAACCGGCTAAAAACATTCAAAAGGACACATAATACACAAGAAACTCACATTAACTCTTCTAATGTTTCTTTATCTTTCATTTTATAATAAAAATTAATCTTAATTTTTAGAAAAGTTCTAAAGCTTGTTGAATCGATAAATCTACATATGAACCCTAAAATATTAAACCTAATTTATTAAATTTAATATTAATTTAAAAATCTAAATTTAATGTTCCTTTGAAATCAATATCATTTTGCATAGCCATTTTTACGTCTTGCTGTGTAATTTTCAATTGAACATATGCATATTTTTTTCCTGCTTTCATATTTAAAAAAAGAACCCCTGCTTCTGCCAATGCAAATGCAGCATTTTCAAAATAAAGACTATTATCAATACATATTTGTTGACATAATAACTGAAGCAGTGGTTTTTCACTTGTCTTACACATTTGAATACTCATATCAATAATTTCACCAAGAGTATGTTCTGCAAGACCTGATCGCTTCATTTTTAACATAAGCGATACTATAAACACTTTGTACGTCAAAGGCATTGTTCTCAGATATGTTTGAACAGGAGAGAAAGACATTTCCGAGATCGCAGTATTAATTGTTTTTATTGTCACTCTTCCTGGACAAGTTGATTCACCAGACTTACTCGGTGTTGATTTTTCAGAAACTCCAGCTGAAGCTTGCGCTATTTCAACCGCTCGCCTTCAAACATAAGTAGTATTCAGTAATTATGAAAAATATACCGGCAAATATCAAGTGCTCTTCGTGCATCACCACTTACAGCACTTACTTTGCGACTTGCCAATTCAATTGCATCTTGATCCATTAATAGTTCAGGAATTCCTTGTAATCGAGTATAAATAATTGTTTTTAATTGATCGAATGTATAACCAGAAAAGCTGATTCGTGTTAACCCTTTATAATTTAGAATACTTAAAATGTTTCTGGAAAAATTAAGAGAAATTACCTAGTCGACTAGATGTTTTGTTACTTAACATTCGTTCTGGAAGATCCATGGTATTTGCGACTGCAATTACAATTAATCGAGAATGCTGAAGCATTGGCCAGTTGAACATATTATACATTACTTTTTGATCTTTTGTTACTAATTGATCAAGCTCATCGATAAGTACGACACTATTATCTTATCATTATTCGATTAAAAAGCATAACAAGAGCTTACCATGGTACTCTATGAGGATTAGGCTGCGAAAAAAGCCGTTCAAGAAGTGCTAGAGCATGTCTTGGTGCTACTCTTTCCTCTTCTAAAGCCTCCCAGAGTAATGAATATGCTTGATTCGCATCAATGATTCTCATTCCATTGATTTCAAGATATTTAAAATCGTCGATTTCCTATGTAAAAACTTAATTATGACGTATTTTATTGTTTACAACATACTCCTTCCTCAACTTTTTGAAACAAACACCGTACAACTTCTTTAATTGTTACGGTTTTACCAGTTCCTGGAGTTCCGCTTATATAAATGCATTCTCCATGTCCTGCTTCCAAAGCGCCAAGTATTTGTGAATAAATAAGGGAAAATTCTTGTTCTCTGCATGGTAAGGATGCAGGAACCATTGATACATGTAATTGAGATCGAGCATTTTGATATGGTGAAAATGAAGATTTGTTACATGAAATGTATCTCAATGGTAAAGGTGTTGTTTTCAATGACTTTTTATAGATACGCCGTTTTTCCGATGCAGGAGTCTGTGTTTTTTTTACGTATTTTTTTCGTTTATGTGGTGTTTTAATTATAAAAGAATCTGTGCTAGAATCACTTGTTTCAACGCTTTCACTATCAATGCTTTCGTCGTCTGATTCTGAAGGAAGGTATATGTCGCCGTCTCTATTCTTCTCCTGTTCATCTATATCTTGCTCGCTATCTAGATCATGTATTTCCTGATAAGTTTTTACTAATTCATCTTCCTAAAATTATTGTTAAATAAAACGTTTATAAATTATTCGAGGAAATTACAGATTCCTCTAGGACACGCAAACGTTTTTTTTCTTCACGTTTTTCACTTGTTTGTATCTTTGCTGTTTCTATCCAAGCAATAAGTGCATTAAAATCTGTATCTTGACCGTGGTAAAAATGATCCCAGTCAATACATTCAAGATACACTTCTTTTCTCGGATGAAACCCTCTTCTACAATAAAAAACTCGATCGTAATCCTCCATACCCTTCGTCAGCCCTTTAGGATACCGCTTTAAAAACGTTTCATAAGAAACCACTTCTATTTTTTTCTCAAAAACAGAAACTTCATTAGGATCAATCGTCCCGCAAATCAACAATTCACTCTACACCCATCACCCCAATCAGCACCCGTCCTTAACCCTCAAAATCCTTACATGAATCCCGGGAAATTGCCGTTTTCCCTTCCGTATATGATCGCTTCTTTCAAACCACAATAAATCCGCCATTTTTTCCCCCAAAAGCGTCTCGTAAAAACACATAATCATCGCCGCCCATGAACGCTTCCTCATACCATTGCGAACAAGCACACAATCCCCCCTTCTGAACCGCTCTCCCCCCCGACTCACTGCTTCATAATATACCCCCCCATTCTCCGAAAAAAACCCGGTTCCGACCCATTCAAAAACACCCCCCCCCTCTTTCTCACCGCCCCTTTCCATTCCACCCACTTTCCGCGCCGTATTCGCCCGTTTTCCCCCTCAAATTCCCTCTTTTTCCTCTCTCTCAAACACCAAACGCCAAACGCGTCCACGACCCGTCAAACCCCCGCTGCCCGTGCTCACGTGCTCGCGTGCTCACGTACTCGCGTGCTTGCGTGCGCTCGCCCACATGCTCGGCGATTCCGCCACCCAACTCATCGCCAACGCCTCCCGCGCCTCCCGCTTAGACACTTGGCCCCCCTATGAAACAGAACGCGTTCACGACATATTAAGAGAAACGTCTGCACTCGACGACGCTTCGCGCAAACTCCTCGACGCACACGGCGGACGCACCTTCTCCCAAACAGCCTCCCCAGGCATCGCTGCACACCTGCTCGTACAGCACCTCTGCAAACTCCGCAACAAACGCTGCCTCCTCGCTTACCACCGCGCACGCGCGCTGCAACTCGCTTCCACCTGCTGGACAGACGCACCGCACGCACTGCACGCACCGCACGCACCGCAAGACCCTGCACGGCTTGCTCCGGCCGAACGCGCCTATCTTCGTGCGTATACGTCGCTGTATTCGTATTATACGCAGCACTGGCCAGAGATTGATTTTAGCGGGGCGCTGGAGCCGCCCAGTGATCTTTATGTGAATGTCCGTGTTTTACAAGAGGTGGGGGAGATTCAGACGGAATATGGGTAAGACAGGGAGGGTGTTGTTTGGGATGAAGGTGATGGGGGGGCAGTGCGATTACGTTGAACAAGAATAGTCAATTTTTTTTACGGCTTTCGGATGTGGAAGGGTTGATTCGGCAGGGGTATCTTCAAAGGGTGTTGTAGTAAAGAGTTGGGTTATTTTTTTGTGAAGAGAGGTTGTATTATATACCCATTTGATTATATAGATATATTAAATATATTTAATATGGATAGATATATATATTATATATATATCTATCCACCCACCCACCCGTCTCTCTCTCTCTTTAAAAAGAGCCTTTCAGAGCCTTTCAGAGCCTCTCAAACCCTTTCAAACCCTTTTAGAACCTCTCTTCAGACTTTAAAAAGCTACAGCACGTCGTATTCCCATATGGTCACCCACTATAGTACTGACGACGCCCTTCAGAGCTTGACTTCGCAGATCGGACGGGATGCGGTATATTCTCTGAGGTATGGCCGTAGCTGAAACAAAGCCATTAAAATAGTATAAGTAGTAATAGATAGAGCGTTAGATTTGATGATTGGCCATTTTAGATATTAAATCGTCATGTAAACAGGATTCGTTAGAATAGAGTTTTTTAGCGGATATTAACCGTTCCTCAAGATCTCTTGTAAAATTTTCATCATATTGAGAAAAAAAAGAAGTTTGAGATTTGAGCTCTGATGGAGAATAAAATGAAACGTCGTTTAAAAATGTATGATATGGTTTTTTATAAGGAATATTTTTGATATTTTCCGTTTTTGAATGATTTAATCCTCTTTTTTTCTTTAAATTTTGTCCTAGACGAGAACGTTGAGAATGCAAGATATTTAAAGCATTTTTCCTTCGTTTGCGTAAGTATAATGTATACGGAGAATCCACTTTTAATACACCTCGATGAAATTTTTGTTTGAAAAAAGCTATATTAGTAGTATCACTATTGGGTGAAGATTCTTGAGATACGTTTTTTTTTAAATAAAAAGATGGAGATTTATGTAATGTGTGTAAGATATATGGATACATTCTGTTATTTTCATCTAAAGTACTTAGTTTCTGTTTAAAATTATCCTTTATTAATTGATCATATTTGTTTTTTTTTTTTAAAAAATCATCATCAAAATTAGAATGAAAATTAATAGCATTAATTGCTTTTTTACTTGGATGCGTTTTGCTCGTATCTCTTTCGCTAGATAAACTATATTCTGATAATTCGTTTTCAGAACTTTCTGATCCCCATGGATTTAAAGAAACTTTTTGCATCATTTGTTTTATAGAACAAGGCCCTATATTAGAAGAGCTTTTATATGAAGCATCGAATGATGATGATAAAGGAGAACCTTGGCAATTTGTGAGTGTTTCAGGAAAATAAGGTAAAGATGTTTGTGTTCCAATGGATCGATATGAAAGTTTAGATGCTTTGTTGTTGTTTTTATTATAATTTTGCGCCTTTTTAGATGGTTTGGAGTTTGCCGATCGTTTTGCATTTTGACATACTTTTGAAGATACTTTTTTAGAAGTTTTATCATTACATGTTGAATGTGTTAAATCACGATTTAATGTATGAATTTTATTAAATACTTTGTTTGCACGATTGTTTATATGAGATATAATAGAAATAGATTCAGAAGATTCCAAAGAATTTGATGTATGACTAGTATTGTGTGAATCTTTCGAAGGACAATAAATAGACGTTTCATTATCTTGTGAATTGTCAGTTTCTTCTTCATAACCAGATGCATGGCATGAAATTGAGGAATTATCCTCTTCTTGTGTAGTTTCATAGATTTTTTCCTTTTTCATAGATATTTTTTCTCTCAATAATTGCAAATTACCTATAATTACAAGTACTTCAACAATATTTATAATAGATTCCATATCATGTTCAACTACCAAAACTGGGTCAATATGGCTAAGATCTATTCTTAAAGACTCATGTGAAATTGTTCCAAGAAGTAATTTTAAATATTTAACTTGTGCCTTCTTTGAATTATCTTCACGATTTGTAAACGGGAATTGTGTATTATAAAGAGCTTCATATAACTGAATCATATGGTTAACTGAAATGTCTTCAAGCTCAATTGCATCAGAAATAGAGTATTTGCAAAAAAGTTTGTTTAATTCCTTCGTCAATCCTAATTTTAATTAATATGTTTTTTATTAATAAAAGTTTAGCTTTGATATTAATTCAAAAAGAAAAAAAATAACATACTTTTGTATTTCTTTTCATTTTTATTCAGTTTTGTATCTTTTTTCTTCATTTTTTTGAAAAAAAAGTATCTTTTTTAATTTCTTTTTTTTAAAAACTGATATAAATGAACGTTATGATTATTGTAATATACACGTTTTATCTTTTGTGTTTATAAAGTAAAATGAATTGAGAAGTTTAAAAAAATATATAAGATAGATGAGTATGAATAATATGTTTAGATGATGAAACTTGATTTTTTAGACAAAAAAGTTGTTTAAAAGGTGAAATTTTAAGGAAATTTTGTAAAAAAAAAAGTAAACATTAAAATGATGGATAAGAAGAAAGAAAATACTTTCTGGAATGACGAATTGTGTAATAATAATGAGTTCAAATGTCACGCTACACATAAGTCTTTGTATGATTTTCCATTGTCTATTTTTCAAAGAAATTTATCAGGAAATAATATTTATAATTTATCTGTTTCAGGTAGGTAAAAATATAAGATAATATTAATTCTTGCTTTTTTTTAGTAAGAAAAGCGATAATGAAATCTTTCTATAGTCGTCCACAGGACCAATTTTTAATTGAAAATGAAGGCGTTTTGAATATTCCTTTTGCAGTTTCATTTTCGAATCGTATGTAGATTTTATATAAAACATGAAAATAATAACATAATTAGGTCATTCTGTTTTATGTGTAGCGGATGAATTGGGATTTATTTATTTGATTGACAGTATAAAGAAAGATACACCGATTAGTTATGTCATTCCTTTGAATATTTTTGTTTAATATTTATTAGCTGAATTTTTGAAATTAAAATGTCATGATAATGCTATATTTGATATTTCTTGGTCTTATGATGATAAACTTTTAGTAATATCTTTAAGAAATTGTATATAATTGTAAATTTGCTAGGCATCGTCATCTGGTGATCAGACCGCTCGCGTGCTTGATGTATCTAGTCAGAAATCTATTGCGGTTCTTTCGGGATGTACTTCTAGTACTTTAAAGCAAGTTTCTTTTCAGAAAAATGATTCTAGTAAAATCTTCTTTTTATTTAGATGTTAAGTCTTATGTTTTTTAAGATATCTTGGCAACTTGTTCTCGTAATGGAAAAATATTGATTTGGGATCTTCGTTCTTGTAGTTCTGAATCACAATCAGGTAATTGATGTGTATTTTTAAAGTCATGTGTTGATTTTTAGGATTAGCACAAACTCCAGTAGTTTCTATTTCAAATGCGCATGGAAAAATAAAAAACTATACTAAGAGATCTAAACTATCTCCTATAAGTAATTCTGTTACATCTATACAATGGCTTCATAAAAAAAATCTTTTAGCTAGTGCTTGTGATGCTAATAGGTTTTTTTTTTTTAATTTTTGGAGTTAATATTTATGTTATTTAGTTTGATTAATATTTGGGATATTCGATTTTGTTCTCGGAGATTTATAAAGCTTTATGAGTCTAAACCTGCTGTCAGTGTAAAAAGTAAAAGAGATTATGGAATTACATCACTTACTATGCCTTCATCTGGATCAATATTTTATGGACTTAGTAAAGATAATTATATATACGCATATTCATCAACGCATCCTGAACAACCTATTGGTAGTTTTACACACCCACAACTTGTAGTGAAATCTTTTTTTGTTAAAATTTCGTGCTCAAGAGATGGAGAATTTGTAGGGTGTGGAAGCACCAATAGTCGGGTTATAATAGCAGATACTGCTAGTATGAGGCAGAATAAAAATATTGGTGTTGCATTAATGGCTGGATGTGAAAAAGAAGTTACTGGTATATCATGGAGTTATGATGATTGTCTTGCAAGTATTAGTGATGATACAAGTTGTAGAATTTGGAGGCAAAGTTTGAATAATGAAGCAGAAAATATTAAAAGTTGGAATGAGGGAAAACGGTGGAGATGGGGATGGTCTGAGTAATGTTTAATGTTTTTGTTATTAATGATTTAGTAATAATTTCTATATAATATTGATCTTGTATTATTGTGTTAATATTTTGATTAATTTATAAGGTTTTGATTATTAGTTACTTTGAATTATTAAATTATTTTATAATTAAAATTGAATTAAATATATATATTTTTAAATAAATATTATATTGTTGTTTTAGTATTGTAGAATTGTTTAATGATTAATTGGAATCCAAGGTATTTGTAAAAAAAAAAACTAGAATTTAAAATTTTTTACAAAAGATTTGTTAAATACGTTTTAGATAATTTGATATAGGGACAAAGAATATCAAAAATGTTTTTGACTATTTTAAAAATTTATGAAATATAAATTGTGTAATTATTAAAATGATAAAAATAAAAAAAAATTATCTTTTAATTCTAATAGATTTTCAAAAATTAATAGATATGTTTAAAAATATTGATTGATATGATTTATTTATAAAACAAAATATCAATAATATAAATTCATGTTTACTCTCTTGCTCTAACACGTGCAGCACCATTAGTCAACCTAACACCCAATTGTTTAGCTCTCTCTACAATAAGGATTCTTTTTTTGGAAGAGAGAGATGATGCAATTTCACCAATATACGTTTTATTATGCATTAATAAAACATCAACATCAGAGATATTCTGGATAAGAAAAGTATAATAACCATTAGGACTAGAAAATTAGTGGATCAGCTTTTAATGATTTTCTGTTATTTACCGCATATGACGAGTTTTTTTATTGGATCCATAGCCAATTTTTGGCATAGCTATTTGTCCTTTAAATTTTCGCCGTACTGCATTTTTGATTAGGAAAAATAAACCGTTCAAAGGGCTAATATTACCTCTATTATCAATACCCTTTGGTTTTCTCCATGATGGTGAAATACATTTATATCGATCTATATTATATAAAATTAGCGATTTTTTCAGAAAAAAGAACACGAGATGTAAAGCTGTACCTGACTGATGGCGTACAAAGCGTTTTGTCCGCTTTTTTATAATTTTTGGATGAAGAGCTGATGAAGACATTATTTTTTAAAGATTAGAAAATTTTATTTCTCGATTATAGGATTGGATCAGGGTTAAACCTAAAGAATAAAATATGAATTAAAAACAAACTATAAAAAAAAAGAACATAAACTATTTTCTATCATTTTTTTGATTATATGAAAACACTAAACTAGTTTATCGTTTTTTAGATAGCTTATTAACAGTGGACCAGCCATCTATATCTGTTTTTGTTTCGTGTGTAGATACAGAATTAGTAGATTTTGACGAATTTTCAGAATGTGTTTTAAAAGAATTCTGCTTTGAATTGTTTTGTTTTTTTTCTATTTTCTGTTGTTTATAGTCTAACGATGCATTCTTTCTATTTTTTTCTTTTTTGTCTGCTTTATCAAATCTATATATTTCTCTTTGTGACTTTTCTTGTCCAAAATTTTTTTGATCTTCTGCTGCTTGCCTTTTTTCTTTTTTCTTTTGCTCCTTTTCCTCTATTTCACGAATACGAGCGTTAGAATCTACAGGACGAGCATCACCGAATGGATTAGGTTTTGTTGACGTTTTAGGAGTTTGGGGGAGTTCTTCTACTTTTTCTCCCCTAGGCTTAAGGACTAGTTTTGGACGTTCATTCAAACTAGAAGCTCTTATATTATTATAATTACTATCTAAAAGAAATTAGATGTATTAATAGATTAATTATAGCTATTACTCCCATAATTACGATCACTGAACCCGCAACTTCTATATCTTTCTCCATTTCTCCAATCGGAATTTCGATAATCATGTTTTTCTGCATATAAATCTGATTCTGGAAAATCTTGCAATGGTCCCTTACGTTCCCAGTTTGAAAAATCTCTGGGGTTATCGTTTAAATTATATGTTCTATTGCTTCCCGAATAACACCTTCGTTCATACGTAGATCGCCTTTCGTGCATAGTCTCTATAGGAGGAAGAGGACTTGAACGCCTCCACTCTCCTGCAGTTCTATCTTCAGCAGGATCTTTATCTCCGTACCCTTTTCGTGCTATTCATTATAAGAAATTAGAAGAAAAACAAATATGTAATATACGAGGTTCAGCAACACTTATTTTTATAGCTCTACCACTTAAAGTTTTTCCATTTAATGATATAGCATTTATAAGTGCTTGTAAATCAGTGAATTCTACATATCCAAAGCCTTTAGGTCTGTCATCTATTTGATCACGCATAAGTCTTATGTTAGTAACAAATGGTTCTCCAAAAAAATTTGTAATTTCAGATTCCGTAATATTAAAAGAAAGGTTCCCTACATGCGCAGTATAAGGTGGCTCCTTAGGTAAAGGTATATGGTTTGAATTTACATAACGATCTAATTATATTAACAAATGAAAATTTTTTTTTTAGGAAAAATACCAAGTTTATATAATTGATCACGGTCTTTTCCATATCCCTTATCATTATAATTACGATCATAATAAGTTGGTTTTGTTTCCTTTTTATCAGATAAAGCTATAATTGCCTTAGATTTGATTTTTTTATAAAAAAAATTATAAATTAAACATACGAGCAATAGGCATATCTTCCATTTCATCTGCCCAATTTGAGCCACTTAAAAAATCGCTTAAACTTAATTTTTCGCCTTTATTCTGGATAACATAAGTATTAAGAAAACAAGATTATTTAAAAGTTTTGAAATAATTTCTTATACCCTTTTTGGACCTAAAATGATTTATTTGTTAGAAGAGTACGCATTAACAAATTATGCAAATATTTTTATGTATAAAAAGAAACCTACCCATGCTTTCTCACAAAAAAACTTATTTAATTGTTTTTCTATTGATCAGTTGTTATTTGTTATTAATTATTATTATTTTAAAACTTTAAAACGTTTTTAATTTAGATTTTATGGTTAAAATTTTAAAAATCGTTAACTTCTATGTTTTAAAAAAATTAAAAAAAGAATTTATTTATTTTGTGATAGTATATATAATTGTTGTCTTTTCTTATAAAAGTGCTTTATATTGAAATTATAACTTGGATTTTTTAAAACTTTATGAAAAATTTAAAATAATTTTGATATGTATAAGCATAACAATAAATGATATTAAACTCGTGTAATAGATAATATTAAAAAACAGGTTATCTTTCTATCTATTAAAATATTTAAAATTATAAGAATAATATTGTTTATTTGCATATATAATTTATAATTGTTTTTTTACAATATTGGTAAATTATATATGAAAAAATGTAGTTCAAAATTTAAATTTAAGTGAGAAAAACAAACTATAATTTTAATATAAAAGGTTGTATTAAAATTTTATTAAATTTAAGAGTTATAAATTTTGTATAGTTTAAAATAGAATTTTATATAAAAAATCAAATAAAAAAAATATAGTTTAATTTAAATATATTCCACAATTGTTAAAATTTCTGTAAATTTTTAATATTTATAATTTTTTTTTCTATATGTTATACAACATATTAAATATTTAGAATATTATAATTCATTATTCAAATCTAAATAAAATTATTGATTTTTTTATTTAATAAACAATAATAGAATTATATTTTTTTATAAATATATATTATCAATTTTGTAATTTTTTTGATATTTTTAAATTTCTATTAAAATCTAAAAAATTGATTTTTTTTTTAGAAAAATATGAAATTTCTATACAAAAAAGTATTTCTAGCATATAAATGCATATAAATGCTTGAAAAATCATTATTTAAATAAGTAAAATTTATTCTAAAGTCAATTGGTCAAATGAAATCATTAATAGGAAATATATTTTTATGGACTAGTGTTATTTTTACAAGTTATATTTTTTTGACATATATTGTTTCAAAGATAATTAAGAAAATAACAGGAGTATATATACATCGTTTCGGATATTTTTCTATTCATGGTATTAGATTTTGTTATAAAGAGCATTTTGATATATATTTTGAATCACTAAAAATACATTTTCATAGACCAACTATAAATAAAAAGACATGGATTAGTTTTTCTATTGTGAAAGTTTTTATAAAAATAAATAAATTTCAAAAAAAAAAATCAGAAAATATCAATGAAAAAGGCTTTTTTTTTTTAAGAAAATATAGACAAAAATGCATTTGTTGGATTTTTAAAGCATTAAACTCTTATATTTTTTTTCGAGTTAGAAACTGGGTTAATATTATAGTCACAGATACAAAGATTAGTATCGGAAATTATGATAGATTTGTTATAAATACCTTTGCTATACGCTTTGATAACGTTTATGAACATAATTTACACTTTGAAGTTTATAACGATTCACTAAATGCTTTAAGAAAAAAGACATTTAAAATTATAAACACTTTGGATTCTATATTTTTTATATCAAAAAATGGAACATCAGAATTAATAGATAGAGTTTTTATCAGTTTTCAAGGTGTATTCGATTATCCTATAAAAAATATAAAATGTGTTTTAGAATGTGGAAAAGTTCAAATACCTTTTGGTAAACTTGAATTTTTGTATAACGATGAATTGAAATGTTTTTTTATTAATTTATTTAATTCTATGTTAAATAATAATATTAAAGAGGAAGAAAATGTTTTAAAAGAATCATTAGTAGGACCAGATAGACTATTTTTAAATGAGAAAAAGTATTGGTTCGATATAATTGATGAAATACAGTTTCATGTTAGCAATTTAGAAGTGAAAAAGAAGATTTCATCTTTGGACTTTGAAGATACGACATTTTTTTCATTAAAATTAAAAGATATTGGAATAAACATAAAATATATTGATTGTGATTCTGGTTTTTATAAACATTTTTTTAAAAAAAAATCAATTTCTTATGAAATACTTGCATCATGTATTTCATTGGTAATGAATATATATCAAGAAATGATACCAAAAAAAGAAACAGATTTTATTTTGATACCTATGATAACTTTTACATCTAAAGTCATTTTTGACCATTTAACATATAACAGTATAAAGGCACAAACACCTAATACTATTAATATTGTTGTAAGTTCTGTTATAACCTCACCATCAATCGATCTTTCTTGTGAAAAATTACAGTTAATTACTTTAATATTTAAATCTACACATGCTGATCATACGTTGAATTTTTCAGAATCTCAATTTCTACAGAATTCTATATTTAAGTTAAGCATAAATTGTTCTATTCATGATCCAGTAGCACGAATATTAATTTCTTCTAAAAAATTCTGCGAAAAATTCCAATATAAAAAAGATATAATGCTCGTATTAAGTTTATCTAACATATTTTTAGATATTCATGCTAGCGTGTCTAATAATAAAATATCAGACCTTTCTTTTGTCAATATGGCTATTTTATTTATTTCTCAAAAATTATATTATCAATGTTCTTTTATAAGAAAATATAATATTTTTGTTATAGAAAAATTCATTTTTCGTCTTAAATTTGATTTATTTCCGTTGAATAACATTTCTATTGGGACCTTTCATAAAAATATCTCTATTAATTTAAATAATATCGAAATAATTCAGTGTTTGGATACATTATTTTCAGACATTTTGTTAAATATTAGATATGATGGTTTAAGCAAAAAAAATACAAAAATAATAAATACATCTTTATATAAGTTTAATCAATTATTGAAAAAAGTAGAATGTCAAGGATTAGAGTTAAGTATTATTATTTCTGGAAATGAACCTGAAATAAATCCTGAACATAAAGGTGTTTCATTAAAAATAGACTCATGGCAAATGGATTATTGTTTTTCGAATATAAATTCTAAAGAACTATTTTTATATGTATATAAAGAGAAAAATCCACTGAATTATAAACAAAAACATAATTTAAATACATCTATTTTAAATATAATATCTAACTCAAAAGGCACATTATCTTTTAACGGTTTTAAAATATTTACTGTATGTTCTGAAAATATTTTAGATATAAAAGAACCAATTATGAAGATTATAAAATTTGAATTATCATTTAACATTGAGCCAGATAATAAGAGTTGTTTATTATTTATTACAGCTAAAGCGGATCAGATATATATGACTTATTCTTTACTTAAACATTATGCTATTCTTCTTGCTATAAAAATTTTAGAGAAAATTTTTTTTCAAAGTATTTCAAAAATATTACAAAGTTATGGCAAAAATAGTACAAAAACTAATAATTCTTTGTGGGAGTTTATATTGATCCAAATATATACATCCTCAACAAAAATAAAGTTTGAATTACCATCTGAACAATTTTTAATGGTTGATATATATAATATAAAATTTTCACATGACAAAAACAAAGTATTATTATTTGAGGCAGAAAACATAACTTCTTGTGCTCATAGTCCTGTTATTCAAAATTTCTGGGATAGAATTATTAATATTGATCATTTAACTGTCTATCAATACATAAAAACGGACTATGAATGTGTACCTAAAATAACTTTATTTGCAAATGCTATACGGATTCGTATTCCTCATAAATTTATTTTACATATAATAATAGATAGTATACAAAATAATATAAAGAGCGCAAAGCAGTTGCACTGTCATTTTTTTTCAAATGTATGCAGTGTCTTGAAAAATCAACCTGTTAAGGCAAAAGTGATTCATAAAATTCAGTTGAAATCTGATATTTTGTCACTCGATATAGAAGATGATCCATTTGAAGCAAGACTTGGGTTTATTTGGCGTATAGGATTGATTGAACAAAAGGCTCGAATTATGCGTGAAACAACATTTGACATTAAAGCGAAAAAAGTTCAAAATGAACTTGATTTGATAAATAATAATGAAGAAAGTAAAATTGAGAGTGAGAATGATTTTTTTTCTGAAAATTCATTTGACAAACAAGAATTAAAACAATCATATGATAAACAAGGATATTATATAAAAAATTCTAAAAATATTTTAGAATTTTCTGAAAACAGATTTTCAAATTTATCTTCTATTACAACAGATCAAGCGTATGAAAAACTTCAAAAATATAATTCTCAATCGTGGATTAGAAAGTTTCGAAAAATGAACGATTTGCAGTCTTCTAAATTATATTCTATGCGTCATAAACATTGGATAAATAATTCAAAATACTTAACTAATACTTTAGATAATATTTTACCTCTTCCTACTAGACCTCCTCTTTTAAGTGTATTACTTTTAAAAGTTGATTTTATTCTTGATAAGCCATCATTTCCTATGATAAATCTTCCCCAATTTTTACAAGATACAGGTAAAGGTTTGCCTTTAGGAACAGAATTTTTTATTTTAATACCTTTTAATTTAATTTGGAAAATGTCAGAAACAAAAGTATATATTCGGGATTATCCTTTACCATTAGTTTATATTCCTTGTTCAAGTTCTCAATCAGTGAATATTCCTACTTGGACGTTTACATCAGATTTAGTAATTGCAGAACAATTTCCAGAAAAAGAGGCAATTCATTATCTAGATATTTGTATTATTCCTAGTAATATAAGGAAACAAGGATCTTGTCCATTTAATATAAAAATTTCTAGAACAATAACTCCTATTAAGATTTATGGAGTTATAGATATTGTTATAAATACTGTGCATCCTACTCAAATTACATGGGGTATGTCATTGCAACCTGCTATACAAGATATTATGCGTGTATTTGAAACGTTCTCAAAATATCAAGAAAATCATTATAAATTAAGTTTTTGGGATAAAATAAGATTAATTATGCATACATCTTTGAAACTTAAGTGGGAAGGTAATGGCAATGTTTATTTAATATTGAAAGGTAAAGCTAGGGTTTATATTACTATTTAATTAATATTCTTATTTAGGTTCTAGAGATCCATATTGTGTTACAGGAGATGGTGCTGGTTTTGTAAAATGCTGGAAAGGAAATGTTCAATGGAATATCGGTTGTGATTCAGATTCTAAAAATCTTATGGTAATTAATAGTGATGAATTCTTATTAGCTATTCCCGATTTTACACAATATGCACGAGATCTTATAAATTGGCCAAATACTATGACTTTTATGTGCGAAAGTGTAGTTAATACGTATCAAAACAATATTTATTTTCAAAAAGTCGTAATGAAATTAAAAGGAGGAGTAAAGTGGATTGCTGGTTTAGTATTTGAACAACACTGTAGTGATATATGTCAAAAATGTAATGGGAAATACCAATGTAGAACATTTGATTTTAAACCTCATTATGAAGTTATGTTAAGAGTTCCTAAATATGTTTCTTCAGAAACAGAAGTATATAAACATTTTTATTTTCATTTTTCTTATTATTTATTAGAAATATGATGCTTTTAACGGATTTCGAAGTCATTATCTTCATGGATCTTTATCTATTATTTGTCCTATGGATCTGTCTTTGCTGAATTTTGAACCTGTTTATAATTTTAAAAGTTATAATGCTATTCATTTAACACCAAAAGTATTTCAACATTTCTTCAATTGGTGGTCTCTTTTCAATGGAATAATGTCTTTTCCTCTTAAAACTGGAAAATTGTTTCCATTCCCATATACATCAAAAAAGAAAATTGGCCGTTACTTAACAACATTTAAATATAAATTAGAACTTTCACCTCTTTTTTTAAGTCATATATATAATTATAGAACAGATTTAGATTGGGTGGATAAGACATTTACTTCCATAGGTATAAAAAGTAGGATTACACATTTTGTTCTTGATGTTCATCAAAAGAAAGAAGAACGGAATGTTCATTTAAAACAATTAAATAGAATTAAAAAAAATACAAATATAATTATAGACAATGCAGCAATAGATTTTACTTCTACAGATTTAAGAGTAATATTATCGCGTTTTAATCAAATGGACAGAGAAGATTCAAATGCGTTTGAATTTGATTCTCAAAAAAATTATGATTTTAAAATACATTTTCGAAAAAATAATATTAATCATTTTACTTATGAAGATGATTTTAAATGGGTAGATATAGATGATTTTATTGATTTAGATTTAGATATACCAATAAAAGGTGGACCAGTTTTTAAGATTTTGCCTCTAGCATATATTCCTCAATTTAGTTATTTTCGTGAGACTAGTTATAATGATCCAAGTTCTAGAAATAATTATTTTTCATCAGAACATCAATTTAAGAATGAAGATATGCGCTCTTTTTTAAATAAAAAAAAAGGTTTCATATTTAATTAAATGTTATTTTACTAAATTTTTAAGATCCATATAATATTCAGATTGAACTTATTCAGAAACGACAAAATGAAATTATAGAGCAAATAGATAAAAATAAAATTAAATTAAATTGTATTGAAAATATTATTATGAAAAGCTCTAAAGGAAATGTTTTAAAATCACAGGTATTTATATTTAATAATTTCAACTAATTAATTAATTTAGTATGAAAAAATTGTTAACGAAAATGTTATGTTATATAATAAATATGATTTTATTAATACTATATTATCGCACATAAAAGCAGATCGGGATAAAAAAACGAAAACAAATAAAGCAAACGTTCCTATTGATCATTTTTTCACTTCAAATTGTTCTCATGAAAAATTTAAAATTGTGCGGGAAGAATCTATTTCAGAGCAATTTGTTGATTTTAACAATCGTTTTTTTGTTCATAATATTCAATTAAAATGGTATAATTCTGTTAGAAATATTTTACTTGCATATATACACCAAATTACTCAAAGAAAGGGTTTTATGTATTATATGTCTCAAAGAGCTGTAAAGTTTATTATTAATCTTATCAAAGAACAAATGAAGGTAGATTACAGTTTGTCTGTTGTGACAGATGAAAGAATTGTTAATAATCAAGAATTTGATGATCAGGAAACAAGAGAGTTGATTCATGATTTAATAAATAATGTTAATAATAATTTTACTATTACTGATGAAAGAACAAGCAGAAGATCATCTAGTCTAGATAATAATTCTGTTTTCAGAGATGATATTGATTATATTTTCTCGAAGAACTATGAATGTCAACGTAATTATGTTTTTAAGTTATTTGCACCCCAAATACAACTACAAAGCGAAAAAAACAATCAAGTTGCAGTAATTATGACTGCACAAAATATGCAGTTGAAAGTATTTTCTATAATGGATAAAAGTATGACTGATGATATGATAAGTGGTCTTGTGCAACAGAAATATATAGTTAAAATGAATAATGCTCAAGTTTTTATTTCAAGAAAGGAAAGTTTTATTGAAAATTCTGTTAATTTCTTTCATACAAATAATTACGGCTCTTTTGAATTAAATTGGTCTCCATGGATACCTCTTGAGTCTATTTATGATTTTTCTAGTACACCTATAGCGTTTACACGTGTAGTAGATCAAACTTCAGCGTCCTTTAGATTTATTAAACATAATCGCCTTCGACTAAAAAAAAATGATAATTTGAATTATAATGGAAAATACATATTTGAGAGTTTTAAAATGGAATCACCTGAGCAATGTATTAATAGTATATTTGTTGATTTTCCAAAGATTGTTTTTACTGCTAACTCTGATCAATACTATGTAATTTTTTTAATAGTCACTGATCTTTTAATATATACTGAGCCGGCACAAAAAGAAAGATCTGAAAGGCTAGAAAGGTTAATGTTGGCTGCTGATTTTAGTGATTTGACTGGAACAGCCGAAATGGTTATTGGTTTACAAGAAAAAATAAGAAAATTAGAAGAAATGAAAGCGCAATATAAGCTTTATTATGAGAATTATAATATGGAACATAGATTAATTAAAGTTAAAATAGAGGCAGAAATGCGTGATTGTGAGGATGAATTATTTTATTTAATGAAATCAATCGCTACTTCACAGAAACATGAAGAAAAAATTGATAAAAATATGGTATATATGTCATGGTTTTTTTCGGCATCAGAAATTATTTGGCATAGTTTATTAGGAAATAATAAACCATTTATTGATTTTGGTCTTTCTAATGCTACATATCAACGTACTGATAATTTTGATGGTTCTAATTTTAATATTATAGAAATAGAAACAATTCAAGGTATAAATTTGTTACCAGAAACAATTTTTCCAGATTTATTATCTCCATATTTTACTGGACCGAAAAGTGTCTTCTATGGAAGAAAAAAAAAAATGATAAGAATATACTGGCATATGTTGGATTCTATTGGAGGGATACCAGTAATGGATCATTTTGAAGTTAATCTTTTCCCCCTTAGTATAAAATTAGAACATGACGTAGGGAAAAAAATATTTGAGTATATTTTTCCGGATAAGGGATCTATGAACTCTAGTTTAATACAAGAAAAGACTAATCCTTTGAAAATGGATACTAGTATAGACCGATCAAATGATGAAAATTATTTAAAAACTAATTCTTGGCATCCATTTTATAGTAACAGAAACAGTTCTGTTTCTTTGCTTATGAGTTCTATTAAATATCCTATAGAATCTTTTTTATGTTCATCAAAATTATCTCGTGAATCAATTAAGTCTAATTCTAGTTTTCAAATATTTAGTGATTCTGAAAATTTTTATAAAACAGACACTTTAAAATTATCAAAAAATGATACTCAAGTAACCGATTCTGGAACTTTTGAAAAAATAGATAGAGTTAATAAATTTCAGCTGAAAGCAGGGGATGATCTAAACCAAATGGTTTTAAGAGCTAATAACAATATGACTCTTCTTTATGTAAAAGTTCCAAGTGTAATTCTTTGTTTAAGTTATAAAGTAATTTGATTTTTTTTTGAGAAAAAAAATGTTAATAATATTAGGGACCAAGAAAAAAAAATATAGAAGATCTTAATAATTTTGTTTTTTGTATACCTACTATTGAATATAGAAATAAAACATGGTCATATTTTGATTTAGCATTACATCTTAAAAAAGGTTTTTTTTTTTTTTTTTTTTAATTTTTTTAATAATCAGTAGAGGTAATTAAGACTATTATAGGTCATACTGGATCTTTAGTAAAAGATAAATTCATGCAACATTGTTCTAATCAAAAAACTTCTCAAATTAAACGTCAATATATATCATTTAAAATTAATATGCCTTTAAACCATAAAAACAAAAAAATAGAGCATTTGGGAACACTATTGAATACTATAGAAGATAATAATTTAACGAAAGATCAATTGCATTTAAATAATGTAAGTTTTGAGGATATTTATATATAAGTATATTAATATTATTAGAAGCATGGTTCATATCATTTTTTAGAGCAATCATCATCTTCTTCACCATACTTATCTAAATATAAAGATAATATTGAAGAATTAGAAGAAAATAAGGTCAAAAAAGCAAGAATGCTTTTAGGTAAATTTATTTTTTAGTTTATATAATATTTTAAAATGGTAAATATGTATACAAACACTATTTTTTAATATTCTAATTCGTTATGATATCAATTGCATTTATTTACATATAATTGTTTTTCATCTACTACATATAAAATGAATGATTATATATTTGACTTAAATCGATATTTATTAAATATATGTATATATGATTTGTAAAGAAAATATACATTTTTCGATTCAATAAATATTTAATTTTACTATTCTTTTGTAAATATAATTTATAAATTATCATGTTTTATAATTTAACAGTCAATAAAGTGGAATTATTTTTAGAAATTTGTTTTTTGTACTAAATATATAATTAGTTTTCTGATTCAAGATATAAATATTATATTTGTAATTAATGTAGTATGAATATATATTTAAAAGAAAAATATTTTTATTAAATTTTTAAAATGAACTTAAACTTTCGTTTAATACTTATATTTATAAAGTAGTTTTTTTATTTTTATGCATTTGTAATTTATTATGTTTTGTATAATTAATATGTTTATTATATTTTGGGCTTGTATCTGAATATTTCTATTATGTACAAATTTTACAATATAAAAATTACAACTTCTATGTACTAATTTATTTCTTTAGAATGACATATTTCAGTATATTTATAATTTATTGATAAATAATAATATGAAATCTTCAATATTTTCTTCATATTTTCAATTTCAGAAATATATTCTAACTTTTATTTGTTTTGCTGTACTAGATAAAACTAGTGAAATATACCTATATATAAACATTTTTTTTCTTAAGAACAATTTTTGTTTGTAATTATAAAAATTAATTATAACATTAAAATTTGTTTTAGTCCAAATTAATATTTTCTATACTTTTGTTTTTTAATAAAAATAAAAACAATTTTCAATATTAAATAGGAAAATGAGACATAAACATTTCAAACATTTGTAGTTATTTAACTTATATGTATTTTTTTTGTTTATTAAAGATATTTAATTATATTTAAAAGACATTAAATGTCAAAGCTAAATGATTTCGATATATATCTTTTTCTATTAACGTAAAATAAATATTAATAATATATATAAAGATATTACCATATACACATGTTTTTGTATTTTTTTTCAGAAGGTATATAATACATTTTTTTTATTCATATAAAATTACCCCTATATCTTATTTTAAAAGACACGGATATACTGAAATCTTTTTGTATTTGATTTTAATATGGAATGCTTTGAAATTTATAATTTTAAAATAATATATTATTTAAAAAACTTAAAAAATTATGCTCTGAAAAAATCGCAATTTCGAAAAATTTATTACTTTTTTTTCAAAAAAAACCTCAAAATCCAAAGAATTCTTGTTTATTTAGTATTTTTATTATTATATTTTTTAAAAAAGAGTTCTTAAATTTTTATTGCATTATATTATGGATGATCTTCTAGTTTATTCACTTGAACAAATAGCTTTTGAAGGAAATAAAGGTATGCTTGCTTTTACTCGTTAAGAAAAAATTGAATTTTAGTATTTTGAAAAGAATATTAATTGTTTTTATAAATATTTTTGTTATATAAAATTAGTGATATTTTGAAAATACATTTTTTTTATAGTATTTAATCATTAATAGGTTGTGATTTTTCAAGACTTTGGGAAATTGTAGAGGACTTTTATACTATATATTTTGACTCTTCTTGTTGCATTGATGATGATTTTAAATGTTATTTTTGGAAATTTTTTGTTTTTTTACCTGATTTAATACTTAATGAAATTGATGATAAATCTACACCCTCAAATTTGGTAAAAAATTGCCTCAGGTTTGTAGATTTCCTTATTATTACTGTTTAGATATTGAGGCCTATTAAAACAAAAGAAATCGATTTAAAATTATTAGAAGAATCTTATAATGATCGTATAAGAATGACTGTAATACCCGAAAAACAATTTTTAGCTCTTACTGGCAAAGAGCTTGACGAAGAGAACAAGGTTAATTCTTTTTAAGTTATATATATACATTTAAAGTTGGATAGCATATCATGAGATATTTTGATCTACTTTCCATTATATTTAAGCACAAAGAAAAAGGAATTAATCAAGTTGATCTTGTTAAGCAGCTAAATATTGATCCTCGTAGTTTACCTTCTCGTATAAATCCATTAATTGAAAAAGGACTTATGTTTGTTTTGTCTACTAATATTATTTCTTTAACTTCTTTTAGTGTGAAATCACCCATCATCATTTCAAAAACACAAACTTTCCTATTAATTCATAGTCATTATGCTGTTGATTCTTCAAAAAAAAGTCAAAATGATTTTCAGAATTCGCAAAATACAGACGATATTGTAGATATAAACCATTTAAGGACATGTATCACTAATGTGCTTTCTAAAGCTGAAAACAATATTATGCGATTTGTTGACCTTAAACGTCTTTGTAAAATTAATAATAAATTATTTCGTCGTGGTTTTTCTAAACAAATAAGATCTATGGAGCAATTAGGATTTGTTGAGAGATGTAGAGTTGCAAATAATAAGGGTTACTCTAAATGTGTAAAGTTGATCAAATCTTATAATGTTGATTTTGCAAAACAAGAAAATGAAATAGATATACATAGTAATAAGAATGGTAGTAATTTTTCGGATAATAATAATAATAATGATAAGAAAAAAGAAAGTGCTTTATTAGAATCAACAAAATCTACTCCAATTGTAATTTCACGGGATTTAACATTAGAGTTTTTGCTTTTTCAAGAAATAAAAAACAGTGGTAAAAATGGAATTCCTGGACCTGTAATTACTTTTTTCATATAAACTGTCTAATGTTGTAAATAGGATCTTAAAAAGCAAGTCATAGGGGATCAATGGTCGAGACCACTTCAATTAATTTTAGACAAATTATCTATAGTTCCAGAAAAAATATTAAATCAAGATAGTGTGCAGCCAAGTCATTTATCTTATTTTACAATTTATAAAGAACAAGAATTTATTGGTCGAGTGAGTCAATATCGTTATTTATCATCTTTAAATTATCAAGCATTTTGTTTTGAAAATAAAATAGTCAATACAATAAAACTTTCTTATTCGGATATAATATTTCCTAAATATGATGAATTTGAATTTTATTTATATGATCAAAATCCTAATATTCCTAATAAAAACATTAATATTAAATCAATAAAATTAGAAGAATATGGAAAATATTATGATGGTTAGTTGTATTTTGAAATTGTTAGAAATATTTATTTAAATATAATTATTAGAAAAAGATTCTGGAAAGGAAAAAGATATGCTTTTTGAGAATTTTTTTCCTAAAGATAATATACCTCAGAATATTAAAAAGTCTCTTACAAAAAAACAAACTGAAAAGGGTTCTATTGATTTCGATCCTATGGACCTAGAATCAAATTTCAAAAGAACGCATTCTCAAGAAATAAACGAAGAAGTATTTTCTCGTAAAAAACAAAAAATGTCTGTTAAGCCTCCAGTTAAAACTATTTTGACAAAGCCGTGTTCTGGTTTAAATACGTGCAGTTTGTCTGATTCTAGTACTTTATGCTCTACATTAGAGATGAATAACCAAATATCTGATCTTTTAATTCCTGAAGTTTTAGAAAAATCTACTCGAGAATATACAGGTAGAATGGTTGCTTTTCTTGTAAACATTCTAAGTAATTTATGTAGATAAAAACAATTTTGAAAACCAATTAGTTTATGATGTTTGTGAGGAAAATGTTTCTGTTAAAAAAAGTACTATTTTTTATATTATTTATAATATTATATTAATTTATAGATATAGATTTATTATCGGGTTTTTCTGATAATTCTGTTTTTAAAAAAAATTCAAATATCGGTGATAAGAATGCAAACAAAATAGTATCCGGACATGAGCCACGAATAAGTCTTGCTTATGTCCGTAGACAGAATTTAATATTAGAAATACTTCATAAAAATGGCGGAATTTTACAAGGAGGAAAATATTTAAACGAACAATACAATATTGCGTTTAAAAATAAAGCATATTCAACTTCAGAACATGAGATTGATCGAAAAACAATGGAGAAAACTCTTGAATCATTGAAAAGAGTTGGAAAGATTCATCATATTTGTGTGGCTCATACAAATACTAAAGGCGTTAAAAGTATATTTTGGATAGTTGCTGATGCAAAATATGACATTAATGGAGCTGAAATTAATGATTTTAAGAATAAGATTTTGGAAGAACGCTCAATGAAAATCCAAACATATAAACCTATGCCATTAAAAATAGAAAATTTGCATCTCAATTATCCTATAAAATTAAAAAAAAAACAAATTTCATATATCGATCATGAATCTTCTGAACATATACAATCAAATCATGTTGAGCATAAACATATTTCTGAAAAACTGGAATTGAAGGAACATGAACCAGCATCTCAAAATTCTTGTATAGCTAATAATCAAATACTTCCTATTGTTTCTGAAACAAAAACGCCATTTATCTATACTTTTATGAACAACAAAAAAACGATTCTGGAAAAAGAAACATTAGATATAGAAACAAAGCTAAAATTTAAACATAATGAGAAATCCTTGCTTCGAAAAAAACTGCAGAATTGCAATACTGCTGATGCTTTTCCGTTTGTTGGAAAACAGCGTTTATCAAATAAAAATAATTTATGTGATAAAATCGACGAGACAAGTGATCATGAAAGAGTTTATAAAAGTATTTCGATGCGCAAAAAAAGCAATTTCACTTCTGATGATGACGATACTTTAATTAGAGCAATTTTTCTTAGTAAATTCGCATATGGTGGAAATTCGGGATTTATTGATTGGGAACTTATTGAAAAAGTTTTACCTCATCATTCTCAAGCAGAAATAAAATCACGTTTTAGCACTCTTCGTTCAAAAAGTTATATTAAAGAAATTGGTAATTTTTTTGCAACATCATGGATATCGTATTACCAAAATGCTGTAAAAAACAAAATCCTTCCGTCTATTTCTCCTATTCCAGATAAATTAGATATATTGAAGCTTATAGAGTATTCTAGAACTTTGAATATTTTAGAGTATGTATGAATTATTTATTGCTAAAACTAATATTATAAGAAATTATGATGATATTGATCTTCCTGATAGTATTGAAGAGATCCTTACAAATTACATTGTAGAAAGTGTAAGTAAAAGAGAAGATATACGCAGTAACTTTTTTGATGCCTCTCTTTCTTTAAATGCTCGAGAAATTATATTATATGGAACTTCATTTTCTTATTCTAATAATGAGGAAAAGTCTCAAGATGAAAATGAAGTCAAATCTTTAATAAAAGTAAGGTATATTATTTTAAGGAAAGAATGCTAATGTTATTGATTTAGTCGATACTTATAACTCCAGAAGAAAAATATGATCCAGAAGTAGCCAAGAAATTATTAGAACCATATGAAGAAAATTATATAGAATCTGTATTACAAGAGTTAATTCAAGACAAAATTATTGTAAAATCAAAAGTCGAATTAAATAGGATTTTGCCTGGAAGGAATTATAGATTTTCTGATAAGTAACGTATACATTTTATTATATGATTGTGGTCTGATATATTAAGATTTTTGCTTACATTCAAATCATGTTACCCGGATTTTTTGTTTCTTCAAGCTTCTGAATGTTATATGCAAATTACTCAAGAATTTCAAAAAAACAATACATATACGTTATCCGAATTTATTAATAGTGGATCAGTAGCCTGCATATTGGATCTTGTTGCTCATCATTATGTTAGTAATATAATGACAGCTTTTTAAAAAGTTAAATTATTTATAGATTCAACTTTCTATAGAAAATGTTATGGATGTTTTTTGTAAACATATTTATCAGTATAGTACTGAAAATTGGGGTTTGTTTTTGTCTGTATATTACAATGTTCTTAATTATTCAAAGAGGATTATACTATCAACTTTACAGTTACTGTGCAACCGAAGAATACTTCATATATATCACTCGATAAGTCTATAAAATACCCGGAATCTTTAAAACGTTATATTTGGATAGATATTTGGGGAAATATGCTGAAAAACGTCTATAATCAATATCTTCAGACTATATTAAGTTTAATTATGCAACGTCCAGGGATAAATTTAGTAAAAACACAAATTATTTAAAATTTAATATTTATTTGATACTAGACTGAAATAATAAATATTCTTTATCCAGCTGTGAGTATTGAAGAAATTAGAGCTATTATTTCTTGTTTAGTACCAAACATTGTAAGAAGCCGCCAAGGGGCTTTGTATACAAAAGAGTTGTATTATAAAAGTGTATAATAGGGTTTTTATTGTAAACATACAGATTGTTCAAGATATCCATTTTTAAAATTACAATAAGTTTAGTTCATTTAAGTTTTAGGCTAAATCCTAAAGAAAATTTTTGGGGTATAGGTTTTGTTTATATATTTATAAAATACGAAAATTACAATACGTACTCTTTCGAAAAAAAAAGATATTGTTTCTTAATACGATAACGCTAAAAAAATAGCGTTAAAATTCATATCGTGACTATTAGTATCTTAAATCTAATATGTATATTTTATTGATATTTTGATTAATTTCTTTGTAAAAATCATAACAAAATCAATTAGCTTTGTTAATAAGAATTAAGAAAAATATGCCGAAATTTAAGTATAAATAGATGTACAAATATCTGCATTCTGCATCACAAATCAAATTACAATCAGTTGAATATCTTAAATTTATAGACTCTGAAATTAGCTATGCAAAACAACATTCAAATCAAAATTCCAATGAGCAATTCTGATGATAGTGGCCCTGTCATCATAGGTATGCCTGAAGATGGCTCTGAGAAAAGAGGAACAGAGTTTAAAGTATTTTTTCAATTTTTTATATAAATAACTTTGCTAATTAACAAAGTGTGTTATTACATAAATAACCGTAATAACTATTGCCACAAGTATCTGCGATACTTGTGAATCAATTTTAAATATCAAATGTATTATGTATTATTAGATGTATTATTAAATGTATTATTAAATATAAGATGTATGTATTATTAAATATATTATTAAATAATCATAAATTAGTGTTTATTGAGCCATTTCAAGTGTATGCTTTAGTAAAAACAGTTTATTTAAAATTTCCTTATTTACCTAGAAATATTAATATATATTATAAAATAATATAAAATACCATTTTTTCTTCAAGATAGTTTGATAATTTAGTTTGAGTTAATTGATCTATGCAAAAAAGAGTAAAATTCATTAAAGGGTTAATCCAATATTTCTTAATTTCTGAAATACATGTATTTGATTTTATGCCGATCTATAATATAATTAATTATAATAATAAATAAAATAAAAGTACCTTATCCTCGCCAGGTTTTTTTAATAAAAAAATATATAAATTAAGTGCTTGCATTATAAAATCAAAATTTCGCAAAAATATATCAATAGAATTAAATATATCAGGTGGATTTGGGTGAAATATTTTTTTAAGTAAAGAGTTATAAATTGAAGATATAAACAATGATGAAGAATCCTAGATTATTTTAATCATTATATATAAAAAATGAGCATTTTACATCCCAATGTCTTTGTATCTCGTCTTTAAGTATACTTATTACTAAGGTTTTTAGATTTTCTAGAGGAGAAGTATTTAATATATTTTCAATATATGTTATTGTTGTATTTTCTGAATGCCGCATTAAACTTGAATACATTAAAACATATGATAAGAATCTTAATGATGAATCTCTTGATGACGAAGAAATTAAAGAAAGGACCTTTTTATTTTAAAACTTATTTAAATATTATAAGAAATGTTACTTCAATATATTCTAAAAAGTATTCCTTGTCAATTACTGAAATATCATATAATTTATTCAGAATATATAACCCTAGAAATAAATTGACATCTATTAATGATAATGTGACTGATTTATGTTTTAAAAACAATATCACCATTTCCATGTGATTAAGAAATTTAGAAATTGTATTATCCAATAAAGATGGATTTTCAAAAACATAAGCTCCAAGTAAAAATATAGAACCATAGAGAGATATAGAAGTATTTGAAGATGAAAATTTTAGAGAATCGTTTTTAATACTATCTAAGTCGAAAATGTCATTATTTAATTACAATACTTGACAAATATACCCTTAAAAGTCCCAAGTTTCCATAACATTTCAAAATCAAAACTGGTATTCAAAGCAATGTTCTAATAATGTTTATATAGTTTATTTATTACATAAAAAAACTTTACTTTCAAAGAATATACCATATTATTAAAACAATCATTATTGTCATTAATTTTTCGAAACTTCATTTTATATGGATTAACAAGTGTATAATACCGTATGCTCCAGTAGCTGCTTTTTTTTCTAAATAAAAACTTAAAAACACGAGTGATAAAACTATGAAGAATATCCCGTCGGGCGTTCTTTTCTTCTTCATTGTTTTCAGACAGTGTATTAAGTTCTGCCGCTCTTTTCTCTGCAAATTCAGTAATGACTGTATATAATTCGTCATAGTGAGCATCGGACTGACGGAAAATGGCAGCAGCAGCCGCTATCACGGCATTTGAATAATCGAGAATAAATTTCGACAAGTGTTTTGTATCGATTCTTGTAATAACTATGAAAACCCGTTATCCCCACTGAAACGTAATCTTTTTTTTTAAAACATGCCTATTTCCATACATTTACAAAACACCCTCATCTGCGCCTCTAACGGCCGCTTTTTCAACCCGTCAAACATCTCTGCCAGCCGAAGAAACATCTCCTTTGCATTCCCCTGCCTACTGCACACCTCAAGCACCGCCGCCGCCTCCTCCCACGTCTCCCTCGCCTCCAACCTCGCACACAGCAAAGGCACCACCTCCCACGCCTCTTCTACACACTGCGCCCACGCCGGAAGCGCTGCAACCACTTGTTCCTTTTCAACCCGCTTGTCGGCTCTTTTGTCTGCCATTTGCACGCGGTTGTACACGGTTGCGCGCGGTTCAACGCGGTTCAACGCGGTTATTACAGACGGTGCGCGGCAAAAACAGCGACAACGGCAGGATTCGAACCTGCGCACGGAAACCGTAAGAGATCGTTGGCTGCCGCAGTTCTAATCTCTCCCCTTCACCACTCGGGCACGTTGCCTGTGCGTCTCTCTGTATCCGCACTGATAAACCGGAGGACGCGGGGTTTACTGTGGTTTGCCGTGTTTTTTCCGGCTGAATGAGGCGTTCTGAGCGGATTCCTCGGCGGCGGCAGCTGTTTGAAGGGCTGCGTAAGTGCGGAGTGCAGCGTATTGTGTGCTGATACTGGCAGAGGTGCTGGGCAGCGACCGTGCAAGCGACACGAACGGTGCGAGCGACACGAGCGGTGCGAGCGACACGAGCGACGCAAGCACGGCAAACAGTGTTTATAGTGCGCGCCGTGTGCGCCGTATACGTCGTGCCAGTCGTGCGGGCTCTGCAGGCGGTGCGGACCGTGCGGACCGTGTCAATGGGGCCACTGGGGCCGGTGGGGCCGGTGGGGCCGGTGGGGCCGGTGGGGCTGACGGGCAGGCGCTGATGGGTAAGTCGGCACGCGGTGCAAGGCGATGCAAAGCGGTTGTCCAGCCGTTGGGAGCCGTTGGGAGCCGTTTGGAGCCGTTTGGAGCTGACGGGCGGCAGAGGTGCTGCTGGACCGTGAAGCGTCGCTGGACGCCTGGATTGTGGACTGGATAGAAGCGCACGAAGGGCGGTGGGAGGCAGCGGTGCAGGAGCTGGTGAATGGCGTGTTGCGGGTGAGCAGGTGGTGCGTGAATGTCGAGCAGCGTTGCACGTGATATTCACGTGCACCCACGTGACATTCACGTGAATGTCACGTGCAGGCTGACTGCAGGCAGTGCTGTGGTTGTGAAGAAACGCTGGAAGAAGCGGTGCTGAAGGATCTGGATGGGGCAGCAGAGGTGCTGTGTGAGGTGCAGCGTAGGATGAGGGGGGGAGGAGGAGGAGACTATCCGATTATTTCCAAGTCAGGCAAATACAGAGGGTTCAAGAAGCAATTGGGGGATTTTTTTTACCGGTGGGTCGGTGAGATGGCGTCTAGGGAGTGTTTGTATGGGTATCCGGAGTTGTTGGAGCAATTGCAGGGGTGGGTGGTGGCGATGTCGAGTTCGACGTTTCGTTCGTTTAGACATACGAGTACGATTGTGAGTTTGGCGATAGTGTCATCGCTTTGTGATATTTTGGGGGGTCTTAACAAGGAGGAACAAGTGGTTACTAAGCAGTATGAAGCGGAAAAGAAGAAAAAGTCGGTGAACGATGAGCGCGTGAAAATGATTAAAGCAAAGCGTTCTTCTCTTGAGCAGCAGATCGAGTTTTTGAACACGGTGATTAATGATTTTTTTGATAGGTGGGCACGTATTTTTACGGAGAAAAAAATTAATATGTTATACAAGTGTTTTCGTTCATCGATATCGCGATGTGGATCCCAGGATCCGGTGTGATTGTGTTCACGCTCTCGGTCTTTGGATGATTAAGCTCCCTAGTGTGTTTTTTGATGGTGCATACCTTCGATACATGGGTTGGGTTCTTTCAGATATTGTATTTTTATTACTTAAATATAACGGAAATAACAGTTAATGTGAACCTAGAGCCCTTTAACTCGTTTGGAAGTCGTCAAAACGTTAACAAAGCTCTACTCTAATACTGAGTTTATTGCAGGATTGCGACACTTTACAGAAAGATTCAAGTCTAGACTTGTTGAAATGGCATTGCATGAGGCAGATCCTAATGTTCGTTGTTCATCCATCTCTTTGTTAAATGAAATACGAATTTGCGGGTTTTTAGAAAACAATGAAATTGATTTAATATGTACTCTTCTTTTTGACGTTGATTCAAAGATAAGAAAAAGGGCTTGTCTTTTTTTCTTATCTAAAGTAGACGAGTCATTTGAGAACAAAGTGAGAGAAATAGGTGATTTGTCATTATTAAAATATGATAAAAAAATTCAAAATAATACTTCAGAGTCAAAGAAAATATCATGGATAAAATACAAAATTATTGCTGAACTTTTAGTTCAGTTAGATGAAACGACAGATAATAATAATAATAATCCTGTTGATAATTTAATTCTTAAAAATCATAATATTGAATATCTTGATATTGTTTCTGAAGCAACATTCGAAAATAGAATGCATTTAGTTGCTATGACAATATGCTCTGAAGTAGATGAATTAAAGGTATTAATTATTGTGTTTAGTTTGAAGTTTTAAAATATTTTCAGAATTGGGAGCTATTGTCGGAATATTTGCTGTATGATCATGTGGTAGTGTCTTCGCAATTTAATTCTTCAAAAGAATTTGAGCATAAGTTTTATGAAATATGTTCTCCAACTGAAAAGGAAGAAATTACACTTTTAGAAATTCTCTTTGCATGTGTTTATATGGATATTATTTCTCCAGAATATGATATAAAAACTAAAAAAAAGGCAATTGCTTTTTTAAATAATAATTTTTTCTAAATTTTATAGTTATCTTCATATATTAAAGAAGAACATGAAGAAAGCATTTCTCGCTCTCTTCTTGAATTAGTACCATCATTGTTAAAGAAATATAATGCCTCAACTAGTGCTTCTGCATGCATTTTACGTTTGCAACAGTTAATGAAATTAAGCGTTTATCAACAGTTCCGTCAAAACAAAACATATGAAAATTTATTAGATTTAATTGGGAAACAATTCATGAAGCATCCTAATAATTTAGTAATGAGAGAAGCTGCTGCTTCTTTACTTAAAGCTCAACAATATGATGAATTTGCTTCAATCACTCAAGAAAAGATTTTAGAAATTCAAGAAGAGCTTGTTGGCCAATTAAAAAGTATTCTATTAAATAAAGTATTTTGTATAAAATAATAGAAACATTTATTAATTTTTTTTAGAATTTAAAAACTCAATTATCAAATAAAACGGTTGAAAATCTAGCAATCACAATTAAGCGATTGGATTATATATCTTCAATTTCAGATTGTATACAAATTTTCGAAACCGAATCGTTTAGTGTTTTTTCTATTTTACTTGAAATCATTGAAAGAGACGTCGTACCTGATAATAATGAGTTAGAAGTATGTTATTTTACTGTTTTTTGTTTAGTAGATTTATGGTTATAGATGATTGTGAGTTCTTTAAGAACATTAAAATGGTTATATATATGGAGAGTAAAACATCTTATGGATTATAAAGATAGTATGTTTGTTAAAGAATTTAATATCATAATCAAGGATCGCAATAAACTTTCTGATAAACTTTGTTTAATGGTAAAAAGCAAAAAATATTATAAAATTGGTTATCACGTAAGTTTTTTTTTATTTTTGTTTTTGAGGTTAATAACAAAAAGGTTGTATTTTTATTAATAGATTTATATATAGTTCTTTTAAATCTTAAAAAGATAAATACAATACAGACGGTTGATGAAAGTATTTTTATTATTCCTGAAGAAATTCAAGATATTATAATGTCAATACTTAATTATTATGTAAGACAGTATGCTAAACTTAGTGGATCTAAAGGCATAAAATTCCTTTCAATTGATGAAGAATCAGACCAAGAATTCGAAGATAGTGGTAAATAAATATATATGTGTAGTGCTTATAGTTAATTATAACAGATAATGAAAAAGAGGGCCTGGTTTTTGAGAAACGTGTCTGTGAAATTGCTGGAAAAGTAGTGGTAGCAGTTTCGAATGGCGCAATGAGCAGAAAACATATTTCGTATCTTGTAGAAAATAAAGGTAAATTAGGGTTGAGTTATAATCATGTAATAGCAGAATTTGATACGTTAAAAAAAAATGAAAAGTTTATAGAAAAAGATTGAGGCTTGTGATTAGTATTTGTATAGATAGATTGGATCGTATTGTTATAATTAACCATTAATAATACGTTGAATATGTGGTTGTGTATTAGCAAGAGTTGTTTCATGATATAAAATTTTCTTATTAAGAGAATCGATTTCTTTGCTTATATCGTTAATTTGCATTGTCAACTTTTTTTTTACTTCATCTATATCTTCCTTAATAAAACTAATCGTTATTTTAAATTATATATATATATATTAATATTTTACGCTTTTCCAATAGTACTGTATATATTTTCATTGTTTTTGAGATCAGACAACTCTTTCAATATTAATTCTACTGTTTTTTTTTCCTTTTCTTTAGCTTGACGTTGTATATTACTAGCTGTAATTTGTTTTTGAGAAGTAATAGCTTGTGCTTCTATTTCACTAAGAATCTAGTTTTCTATTATTCCGTGTCTACTTTCATATGTTTAAAGGTTGCTTACCTTCTTTAACGCATCATTAATAACTCCAGACATTTTTTATGCTTTAGAAATTTTAAATATCGTTTTGTAAAAAAAAATATATTTAAAAAAAGTTTTTAGAATATATGGAAAAGTCTTCATATAAAAAAGGTTTTAATGAGAAAAATGCAAGCGTCCGCCGTATTCTTCAAGAAATACGTGAGCTTGAAGGTAGTAAAGAAGTTGTAGCAACACCACAAGAAGACAATATTTTTGAATGGTAATTTGAAGAAGGTTTTTAAGAATTAATAATAATTTAAGGCACTTTACTATACCTGGTGTTCCTGGATCAGAATTTGGTGGTGGCAGATATCATGGAAAGATTTTTCTTCCTGCTGAATATCCATTTCGTCCTCCTAGTTTTCGTTTTTGCCATGAAAATGGACGTTTTGCTGTAAGTTAGTTTTTTGTGCAAAACAAGTGCTTAAATCTTTAAGGTAAATAAAGAGATATGTCTTAATATTTCTTCTTTCCATGAAGAGCTTTGGCAGCCTGTTTGGGGGAGTACGTTTCTGATATATTTTATATATAAAATTTATATCTTTAGTTCACACAGCATTAATAAGTCTTTCTAATTTTATGCTTACTAAATGTAAGGAATTGTTTTAATATATATTTTCAGTTAATAGACAATCAATAGCTGAAGGGCATATTGGAGGATTAGATTTTACTGAAAAAGAAAGAAGAAAAATAGCTTTGCAGTGAGTTTATGATATTTTTAAAAACGTTTTTTTTCTTAAATTATAGATCTCGTGATTGGATATGTCCTGATTGTAATCGGAGAAATATTGATATACTTCCTGATTTGGAAAATGAATTTGAAAGTTTTTCTCGTTCTGAAGTTCCAAAACTATGCTTTTCTTACAAAGATGAGGAAAATTTAGTAACAAGAGTTACTTCTTTCTTTATGTTTGTCAAAACATTTATTAAACGATTGTTTTTATTTTTAAAGTTTGAGTCACCTAGGTCATCTTTTATGAAGAAATATGAAATTATACCTCTTTGGATTGATATCTTTATTGCATTTTTTACAGTTATTTTGCTTTTTATTATCATTAAACGCTTCTTTTTATAAGATCTTTATAAGTTTTGTTATTAGTTATAACTATAATTGTTTTTGCAACATATTGTTAATATTTTTTAAAACTTTTTATATTTTTTTAAAAAACGATTCTTTAAAATTAGCTGTTTATCGAGTAAATTAATTTTTTAAAATGAATTAAAAATATTAAAATGAGTAATTGTGATCCAGATGCTCCTTGTGAGGGTCGTCTTGGGTCTATTATGAAAAGTAAATGGAATGAAGAAATTAATAAAAATGCAAAAATGAAATTTGTACCGAAATTTGTTTCTAAAAAGAAAAAAGAAGGGTAATGATATATTTGTCTTGTTTTAAACCAATAATATGTATTAAATATAGAATAGGGAAAAGGAGTTATCTGGCATTTCATTAAGTAAGGTATTGTATATAGTATTATTAAGTTTTGGATTATATTTTTTTAAAGGAAGTATCTTCATCTGCATTTAAAATAAAACAAGATGTATTATCGGATTTAAAAGAAACACAATATGAAAAGATCAAAGAAGAAACAGGTATAGTTTCTTTTTTGTTGTTTTTATATTAAGTGTATTAGAAGAGTCAAATTGTTTGAATACACATAAATATTTGTTACCAGTAAATTCAGAATCGGTTGCTATGTCTCAAAAAAAAAAGAAGACTGTAAAAAAAGAAGTAGATTTTTATGAAGAAAGCGAATTGTTTGAAAGTGAGGAAGAAGGGGTTCCTAAGATTAATATGGAGAAGTTAAATATAATCTCTAATAATAGTTTTAATATAGGAATGTTGCCAGTATCTAGTTCTTCCATTAATTCTAGAAAGGGCTCTGTACAAATAGACAAAGGTGAATCATGTGAATTAGTATTAAAAGAAAAAATTGAATCAAAGATGCAAGTACCTATTTCAAAAAATGAAACAAAAGATACTTATGGTAATTTCTACATTACTTTTATTTATCAATTTAAAAAAATGAAGCTAGGTTAAATTCTGTTCAGTATAGTGTTTTAGATCACGAAATTCAAGAAAGTATTTCAAAATCTATATCTTTAAATAAAGAGGTGGATTGTATTGACGTTTTGTCTGAAGAGGACCAAGAAAAAATACGAGTTTTAAATGATTTTAAACTACTGAAACATCAGTTTACTACAGAGTTAACTGGAAATGTTGAAAATGTTATTTTTTTTTTTTTCTAATTTATATTAGTCTGATGAATTACTTTTTTTTCAGTTTCCACCGATATTGCCGGTATTATTAAAATCAGATGATATAGAAGTACACCCTAAAGTTAAAATTGAAAATGAAGATATGAACGTTGACCCAAAACAAAATCTTTTCTATCAATCTACTTCAAATAATGATATTAAATATGAGAATGAGATCCCAAAATCATCTTCATTTTCTGATGAATCCGATATGTATAGACAATGGCCACCTCCAGATGGATGTATTGGACAACTAAAAATTCATCAATCAGGAAAGACAACGATAGTGTGGGGAGGAATTGAAATGAATGTTAATATAGGAAGCGAATGTGATTTTTTACAAGATATTGTTGCCGTGGATTATAAAACAAATCAAAAAGCATGGTTGATGGGTAGAATAAAACATAAATATATAGTAACACCTGATGTGGAGCAGCTGTTTAAGTAATTTAGATGGTTTATTTATTAGTAAATTATTTTGTTCTTTGATAAAAAGGATTTGTACTTAAATGTAATCATGAGTTAATTTATGAAATAATCTTTATATTTTAAAAATATATTTAATTGACTAATGTTTAAAATATAAAAATAAAATATATTAATAGAAAATAGTTGTCTCTCTTCGTTTTTATAAAAAAGAATTTAAATTTATCTGTTTTTAAAGATGTATAAAAATGTTCTTTAATTGAAATATAAAATGATAGATATTTATCTTAGTTTTTATTGTAAAAAGTTAATAATAATAGATGTATATTTATTTAAGAGTTCTATTTGTAAAATTTAAAGATTAACTGTATAATTTTTGTTTTAAATACAAAACATGTTATTTTTTATATAAGAATTGTTTTTTAGTATTTAGTATTTTTTTATTTTTTTTATAAGTTATAGTTAATATTTTTTATAATTTTATAACCTTACAAATCATTTAATTATACATTAATTTATAAAGAAGTTTATTATTTTGTAATAATATATATATATAGATAAATTTTACCGTTTTTTCGTAAAATCGAGCCAACTTTGAGCATAGAATATAATCCTATGAGTGTTTTATGTCAAATAGGGCTCTAAGATGAATTTTCCATATTAATCGCACTTTTATCTTAAGATTAAAGTGTTTCATGCATTTGGGTACATTATTTGAATGAGAATCGTAAAGTAGATAGAAGTATAAAAAGAGGTAAAGAGTTTTCTGTGTAGTATATAAAGATAATAAAACATATGCCCTTTGTTTTTTAATTATTTTAGTTCTTTTGTTTAAAGATTTATTAATTATTATTTTTATAAAGTACAATTTGTAAGTTTTAATCTCATCGAATGTCACTTTTTAATACAAATTTAAAACGATATTTTTGCAAAATAACAGTATATATTCCGCGTATTATTGTCTATAGTTTATTGCTATGGTCACTCTGGGTTTATATTTGGATTGTTTGTGTTCAAAATACTCGGAATTTTTCTAGTTTCTTATACGTTTTATTTGATTTTAAAACTTATAATAATAGATGTTATTTTGATATCTTTTGCTAGTATCTGTTTTGTCCTCTCTTCTTGGTGTTATACTGCTACTTCTTTTACATTTCCTGGTTCGCCTCAAACTGTAATATTCCCATGTTTTTATCAAAAAATTATTAAAGCATATAGAATAATGGATATATTCGTATCGATCCATATAATTATTCCGCTTTTATTTCAGTAAAACATAATGGGTTGCCTCGTTTTTGTAATAAATGTGAAGCCTTGAAGGTACTTTTTACTGTTAAGTTATCTTAATAATTAATTTTACAGCCTGATCGTACTCACCATTGTTCTATATGTGATTATTGTATTCTTAGTAGGTATATTCTTTCTGTTATCTCTATTAATATGTTATTAGAAATGGATCACCATTGTATTTATAGTATTTTAATATTATATATTATTTTTGATATGATAATAGGTTCATGGTTTTCTAATTGCATAGGATTTGCTAACTATAAGCAATTTCTTTTGTTTCTTATTTATATTTCAATTTACTCAATCTATATTTTTACATCGTCATTAATTATTCTTTATAAATCTGTCATAGTTTTTGACGGATCTTCAGAAAAAATATCAATTAATTGGATGCTTTTACTTGTAGTGTCTGGTGTTTTTGGCATTATTTTGGGGAGTTTTACAATTTGGCATCTTTTTTTAGTTTTTCATAATCTTACTACTATTGAAGCTCTTAAGCGTACTTGTTATATTAATAATTCATTAAATTATAATAATATTTCGGAGTTAAAAACAGATATTCGAAATGCTTTTGATCTTGGATGGAAAAAAAATTGGCTCCAAGTTATGGGATCTAATAAAATGCTATGGTTTTTTCCTATTGTTAATCAGTATCTTCACGATTTGTTTACTTTTTTTTCTAATAGTTTTAGTCTCGGAACAGGAGAATCATTTCCAATTAACCATTACACGGCAAAAAAGATATATAAATGTCAACAACAAGTAAATAGCAACATTCAAAAATAACATTTATATAATATTATTGATGTTTATTGTTTGATAATTATTATTTAAATAATTTTATAGGAAGTTGTTTTTTATATACAGTTTATTATTACATTGTAAATTTTATGATTTAATTTTTATTTTACTATCATGATTCTTATTTTATTGCATAAAAATTATCATTTGATTAATAAATATTTAATTTTTAACTATCTTTTGCGTTTCTCTTGTAAAATCGATGTATTGGTTTAGGAAATTGATATGTAATTCAAAAAACGATATAAAGAATTAAAGAATCTTAAATACGTATTTAAAGATACTTTTTTCATTGATTGTTTTTTAATGCAAAAATTATCGACAATTAAGTACAAAGATATTGAAGTTTTACAAGATATTAAAAATGATCTTTCTATGAATGATGAAGTAGAAGTCAAAAAACGGCGTATTTTTGGAAAAAATTTTTATAATACAGAATACAAAGATAGCAAAGGAGCCTTAAAGCACGAGAAGATTATAAAATCTTTTGAAAAAGATTTAGAGAATATTACATATAGACTTATAGAAAGTGAACAAGGTTGAATTTAGATATGTTTTTATTTTTGTGTATTTTTACTGTTTTTAGAGAAAAAAAATGAAAACCAGAATTGGGAGCGTCCTTTTCCACCTCCAATTGATCCTATGAATGATGACATTTGTTTTTATTATTTTTAGTTAATATTTTTATATTTACATTTATTAGATTTTCAGCAAATCGAAATTGATGATACCATGAGCATCCTTGGTCCTGTTGTTCGTCTTTATGGTGTTACTGAGGTTAGTATTTTCTTAATTTATCTTTATATAATCCGATTTTTTCAAAGCAAGAAAACAGTGTTTTATGTACTGTAACGGGTTTTTTTCCATATTTTTACGTCCAATCTCCACAAGGGTTTAATGAAGGGCACATAAATTCTTTTAAGGCTGCATTAGAGGTTTCTAATATGATAAATATATACTTCATTATTAATATGCTTAGAATACTATTAATTCTGGAAATAGAATTATAAATAATATTGAATTAGTTATGAGGCAATCAATATATGGATTTCAAGGAAGCGAAAAAGTTCAATTTATTAAAATTACTGTTAATGATCCAAAATATATTGCTAGAGTCCGCGGTTTATTTGAACGAGGAGATATTGATTTTGATAATATGTTTCCTCCTCAATATATGACATTCGAAAGCAATATTTCTTATGTTTTGCGATTTATGATTGATGCATCTGTAAATTAAATTCTTGTTTTTAAAATAAACATAATAACTTAGATTAGATAACAGGAATGTGTTGGATTAAACTTCCAAAAACTAAATATTCATTTGTAAATGAAAAGACATCTAACTGTCAATTAGAGGTTTCAATTAGTTGGGAAAATTTAATTAGTTTTCAACCTGAAGGAAACTGGCAAAAAATTGCTCCTTTACGTATTTTAAGTTTTGATATTGAATGTGCTGGAAGAAAGGGTATTTTTCCTGAACCAGAAATAGATCCAGTTATTCAAATAGCTAATGTTGTTACTTTGTATGGAGAACAGATTCCTTTTATAAGAAATGTTTTTACTATAGATACATGCGCTCAAATTTCTGGAACTCAAATTTTAAGTTATACAGATCAAAAAGAATTATTGCTGGCATGGAGTAAGTTTGTTCAAAAGTCTGATCCTGATGTTATTATTGGATATAATATTGCAAATTTTGATATACCTTATCTTGTTGATAGAGCAAAACATCTTAAAATAAATAATTTCCCATATTTTGGAAGAATTATTAGACAAAAATGTGAAGTTAGCAATACAACGTTTTCATCTAAAGCATATGGGACTAGAGAAAGTAAATCGACAGATATAAGTGGAAGATTACAACTAGATATGCTTCAAATTATGCAAAGGGATTATAAACTAAGATCATATACTCTTAATGCAGTCTGTGCTCAATTTTTAAATGAACAGAAAGAAGATGTACATCATTCTATCATTACAGATCTGCAGAATGGAACATCAGAATCAAGGCGCCGACTTGCTGTTTATTGTTTAAAAGATGCATATCTTCCACAGCGTTTAATGGATAAATTAATGTCTTTAGTTAATTATATAGAAATATCCAGAGTTACGGGTGTTCCGTTTAGTTATTTATTGTCTAGAGGCCAGCAAGTTAAAATCATTAGCCAGCTTTCTCGTAAAGCTCGCGAAGAAGGTTTTATTATTCCTAATATTAGATCCGAAGGTAAATAACTAAGAGAAAGAGAAAGAGATTTATGCTTTGCTAGGAAGCGATGAACAATATGAAGGAGCGACTGTTATTGAGCCAAAAAAAGGATATTATAATGTTCCTATTGTAACACTGGATTTCAATTCTCTATATCCATCAATTATGCAAGCACATAATTTATGTTATACTACACTTCTTAATCATAAACAAATTGAAATTTTAGGACTTGAAAAAGACAAGGATTATTGTGTAACTCCAGAGAATTGTAAACATTTTTTTGTTTTAAATATTTTTAATATTTTTTAGATTGTTTTGTTAAATCGCATATTCGTAAAGGTCTTCTTCCTCAAATTTTTGAAAATCTTTTGGCTGCTAGACAAAAAGCTAAAATAGATTTAAAAAATGAAACTGATTTGTTTAAAAAGGCTGTGTTAGATGGTAGACAACTGGCCCTAAAAGTATTTTTTTTATAAAATAGTAATTTCTTAATTCATGTATAGATATCTGCAAACTCTGTATATGGATTTACTGGTGCAACTAATGGAAAGTTACCATGTTTGCCTATTTCATCTAGTGTAACATCTTATGGACGTCAAATGATTGAAAGGGCAAAAGAAGTATTAGTAATTTATTTATGTTCATATTATTTAATACAAAAATATAGGAAATAGAGTTAAGATATACTATAGAAAATGGTTATAGTCACAAAGCACAGGTTATATACGGAGATACTGACTCTGTTATGATAAATTTTGGTGTAAAAGATATTTCTGAATCTATGAGACTTGGTTATGAAGCTGCAGATTATGTAACAAGTAAGCTTATTAGGCCTATTAAACTGGAATTTGAAAAGGTTTATTTTCCTTATTTACTTATTTCTAAAAAAAGATATGCTGGGTTATTTTGGACAAGGCCAGAAACATTTGACAAAATTGATTCAAAGGGGATAGAAGTATGTCTATTCTTTATTATTTGTTTAATTTTTTATTGTTAGACTATACGAAGAGATAATTGTCGTTTAGTTTCTACAGTGATAGAGACTGCTCTTCGAAAATTATTAATAGATCAAGATATAGACGGAGCTCAAGAGTCAGTACATTATTCTGTGTTATTACTTTGTATATTAAAAAGAATAGTTATGTAAAAAAGGTTATTTCTGATTTACTTCAAAATAAAATCGATATTTCAAATTTAGTTATAACAAAAACATTGACAAAATCAGGTATCAAAATGTCTTATCTTAGACTTATTTATACGTTATTTAGATTATATAAGTAAACAGGCCCATGTAGAACTGGCTGAAAGGATAAAAAAACGTGATTCTAGACTTGCACCAACACTTGGAGACCGTGTGGCATATATAATTGTTAAAGGAGCCAAAGGTATATCGGTTTTTCTAAATTAGAAAGAGTTTTAATTTTTGTAGGTGATCAAACTTTTTTGCGTTCAGAAGATCCTATTTATGTTTTGGAAAACAATATTCCTATTGACACCAAATATTATCTTGATAATCAGTTATCAAAACCGCTTTTAAGAATTTTTGAACCTATTTTAGGTGAAAAGGCGAATTCGCTTCGTATGCTTTTTTTAAAAAATATATATCTTCTGAATTACTTTTAGTTTCTGGGGATCATACTAGAACAATTTCAATGACCTCTCCAGCGATCGGCGGGTTAATGAAATTTGCTGTTAAAACGGCAACATGTATAGGGTGCAAGATCCCATTAAAAAATGGTTGCTTTATAAGGTTATAAATATCGATGTTGATTATTTTAAAAGGTTATAATGGTGCTGTGTGTAATCATTGTTTCGAGAGAACAGCTCAATTATATCAGAAACAGGTAAAAATAATTGTTATGTTGAATATGTTTATAATATTTTTAGCTTAATATAGTTAGTGATTTAGAGATTCGTTTTGCTAAGCTTTGGACACAGTGTCAACGATGTCAAAACAGTTTGCATCAAGATGTACTTTGTACATCAAAGGATTGTCCTATATTTTATATGCGTAAAAAAGGTATTTATATTGTATTATTGTACTTTTTTTTAAAAATCGAAATAGTTCAAAAAGATATGAAAGAAAATATAGAGATCTTAGAAAGATTTGATGAAAGTTGGTAGGGATAAGAATACAGTTTATTAAAATAGCATATGAAATTTATGATTTTATTCTTATGAAACTATTTAATATGATATTAATAAACATGATAGACTTCAAAAACAACTTGAAATAGTTATTAGATTGACATTTAAAAATTAGTGATGTATTTTATAATTACTATGAATAGTAATATTTTTAGAATATCAAAAATAGGAGATTTAATAAAGCGTGAACATTATAAAGTATTCTTAATACTACGAACTTCAAAAATTATTGAATTAAATTATAATTTATAGTAATCCTGATTCCTGAAGTAATCTTGTTAACTAAATAGATTTAATAAAGATGCCAAGTTTACTAAATAATACTAACTTTTTCATCATCTCTTTCTCGTGGCTCAATTCCCAAACTAAGATCATACATATCCCCCAGATTATCCATTCCTTTAAGACATTGTAAAAGGTATGTTTGTATTTCTGGAACAATTTGAAATGAATATGATACTGATTGATATTGCTGGATTTCTCGTATGACTTCCGCTGTTTTTATTCTTTTTGAAAAGTTTATCAAATCTTTAGAATTTTTAATCATATTCGGATTTCCATCCTCAATAAATGTTAAATCAGTTAAATAAACACCTAAACTGTATTAGATAATATTATATTTAGAATTTATATGTTTACCTAAAAATGGGACACAAGGAGGGTTAATTACGTGTAATAACTCTCTATATTCAGAGAAGTTTTTTGCAGAATCCATAATTTTATTTAACGAATCAAAAATATTTATAGTTTTTTTACTAACCAATTCCCATGTTCTTTTAAGACGATGTATTGGTGCAGAATTTATTCCAGAGATGATTGATGTAACAGTAGAAAAATTATTTAAACTTCGGCATCTCTAATAACTAATTACAATATTGAAAAAAAGAAAGAAAAAAAACTAACATCAGCAATATTAATAAAATGTTTCATAATATCGACTCTTTTTTTTATTTCTGACTGACTTAAAATACTATGTGTAACCCATCCTGTAATCTAATATAAAAATTACTAAAATAAAAAAATATTTCTATAAATATACCTGATTCGATTTAATAATCATTGACTTAATATTTTCAGCTGTATCATTAGTAAGATTTTTACTCCATGCTTTATCTAGACATTCTATAGGTTTGATTTTATTATAAATTCTACTTTCTATTAATGTAAGTTGTCTCGCAACTTCTAATGGATCTAAATCCAACAATTTAAATTTCTTTAAATTTTTCGGTAATATAGGAGTAGGAGTATTTAAACCAATATTCAATATTAATCTGCGAAAATGTGTTTCATCTTCATTTTTTATTCTTTTATCTATAATCCGTATAAGATTTTCTACAGGGATTGATTCAGACAATATATTAACAGTAAATTCTTTGATACGATTAAGCAATTTTTTCGAATTTTCATCTATAGGTTCCATAAAATAATTTTCCAGCCAAATTTTCAAAATATTAAATACTCTAAGCCGAATAGGTTTTTGTTTTTTTTCCATCCATATCTCTAATTCATGTGATTTCAAATTTCCTGGAGGAACTACCATAAATCTTTTTACTAAAAGATCGAAAAAGTCATCAGCTGATATTAATGTTCTATATGTTAACAAAAACGTATTATTAAATAATGAATCAAGTAAATCATGTCTTGTCAAATGTTCGATTAGTCCTACTAATGTTCCAGCTTTTAAATATCCATGATCATCATAAATAATCTTTCCTTCATGATTATGTTCTAAAAACCATGGAGTTGATTCATTTTGTATTTGAAACATTGATGTCGTTTTTCGATGAGAATTTTTCCCAAAAGGTGATTCATCTCCAAAGATTTTCTTTAGTTTTGTTTTGGTTCTAGGAGTAGCTGGAGATGTTTTTAAGATAGTTTTATAATCATTAGATTCCATAGACAGACTACTTGATATAGATGATTTTTGAAACGAATTACGATGAGGTGTATTTATTAAATCTTCAGTATGTCTTTTAGTTCGTATTTCTTTTTCACCTACAAGAAACTCGATTGTCATTATTAAACTTTGCAAAGAACAGTTGAGATTTCTTGAAGAATTAACTATTGACATGATAGGATCATTGTTGTAGATGTTTATAAATTTCGGAAAACTTTGGACTATAAGTACAAGAGTATTTATTGAATCATATAGAGATTGTTTGGCATTTAAGAAGTCAAATAATGTCGGTGAATATGCATCTCTGTAAACCTCTCCTAATGGAGTGACATCAACAGATTCAATCATCTCCATAAATATGCTAACTGATTTAAAAATTGTTTGTATTTCATGAATAATGAAAAATTCTGAAACTACCGTTGATTTTTTTTCTGCTTCTTTGAAATTAGGCCTTAGCAATCTTCTTTGAAACTTATTAAGTAAGTATTTAATTTCGTTTAAAAACGTGTCTAATTTTGAAAGAAGTTCTTGTGACAATGGTTTTAAAAGTAAGTTATCAGAAGACTGGCATTCAGATTCCAATAACATATTATTATGAATTGTAGGCTTAGTATAAATAATTAAACCATTTCCCCTCCAACCACCTCCAACCTGTCGATCTTTGATAAATCCTGGTCTAATTTTGCAAGGTGTTTTATATATAGAATCTCTTGATACTATAAACTCGATATATTCTTCAACTATAGTAATTATATCTTCTGCGTCATTGAGAACTTTAGAAGTTATATTTTCCGGAAGCCATTCGCTTGAGGCAAGTTTTGTTGAAAGAATAAGTCTACTTAACGTTTCCAAAATTCTTCGATAATACCATTTAACGGTCTTAAAATCATTTTTTGACATTGATATTATAGTTGGAAAAGTGCTACCTACCATTGAAACAATCTTTAACATATTCGATGCATGAACAAGGTAAATTATTGTAATTCTAATTGAATCGCATAGTTTCTGAAATAATACTTTCATGTTTAGTAAAATAAATTTATGAAGATCATTAATTGATTGGCGCATATTTTGAAATATTTTTTTATAAGAAGGTATTAATTCTTCAGGTAAAAATTTTAATGGTTTATAGTTTAAATATGCAGTTTCGAGATTTTTAAGATCAGTTGGTGTTTGTGGACGATAATAAATTGGCATCAAAATACTCGATCCATCATCTGAATCAGATACTTTAGAATCATGTTCATTATTTACAGAATTTTCTGATGAAGTAGTATTTAATTGATTTTCGTAACTCGAAATTATAAACGCTTCAAGAGGAGACATAGCTTCTACTGGTAATGATTCATGCGAAAAGGTAAATAAAGGAACGTGTTCTTCAAACTTTTGTCTTTCATTGTTTTCTTGTATTTCTTTTGAATCCTTACATTCTATAAATTTTTTCTTTTGCTGATTAAAATTTTTAATAATTAAATTATCTTTGAAATATGGAGTGTTTTTCGAATTTTCGCATATATTTGGAGAAATCTTCAAATTTCTATATCTTTTGTTTTTCGCATGCAATCGCGATGAATTTTCTTCAGATGTTTCTTTTGAGTTATAGTCATTATCTTCCAAAAATGAAAAAGCAACTTCTGGGGATGAAGCTTCTGTATTAAGATAAGATAACTGTTCACCTAAGGCAATATCTGATATCCAAGTAGAGTTCTCTAAGATATAATTGCCAATATCTTCTGATTCTTGATAAAAATGTCCAGGAGAATCTTTTTGAATTAAATTTTGCTCTAAACCGATTTGTATGCTATAAGTGTCATCATCATCATTATTATTATAATCATTATCACTATTGCTATGAGACTTCTGATCTAAAATTATATTTTGATTAAATTCATGTATTTCGTTTTCCTCTATATGTTCAACATAATTACTTGGAAACCAGCCCCTTTGATCCCTTAACATACCATCCCACCAACCATTCTCCAACTTATTAAGCACTTTTATTACGTCTCCTGCAACAAATTTTAAAGATGACAATTCAGGTGAATTAAAATCATATAAAGCACGAACAAAGGACAGCTGTTTTTTATGGTCAAGATTTTCAGCAAACCACTTAGATTCGTCCTCCATGTGACAAAAATTACCGAATTTTCTATCTGTTTTCGATATTGAAGTAGATTCTATAGAAGATTTAGATTGTTTAGGAACAAAGTTCGAAATAGTTTTTATAATCATTTGCCGGGAATCAGGAGATACTTTTTCGTTTACATAAAAATCAACATCTAAAACACTTGAATCAAACATATGCTTTTAAATTCTCAATATTCCTGAATAAAAAAAATGGAATATAAAATTACTAGAAATTTATCAAATATACTTTATAATTTAGAGCTTAGTTAACATAACCCAATATTCGTACTTACATAGCACAGAAATGTAAGATTTCCAAAATTATATATACAATTTTTATTTTTTGGGAGATTTAATGTAAAATCAAATTAACTTTTTGAATATATTAAAACCGAAAATATTTATGTTAGAATCAATCCTAAAAAGAAATATTTAGTTTAAGGTGAAAAACACACTACAATTTTTTAAGGTGGTTAATTACTGTCATTTCTCTAAAATTGTTTTTTATAAAAAAGTTTTTTTTTTAAAAAAATGTTTTTAAAAGATAGTTTTATCGACAAAAATGATAATTCTAAAAAAAAACTTGCTTTTGAAAACATTTTTAAATTTATAAAAATACAAAAGTATAATATAGTTTTAAAGTTTAGAATTTATACATGATTTTAAGATTGTATTTGTAATTTTTATAATTAATATTGAAATTAAAAATTAAAAATTAAATATGTTATAAAATTAATTCTTATTTTTAAAAGAATAATATTTACAAATATATATGGTTTAAATTTTTTATAATATTTAAATTGCATAGATTGCCAACACCTAGGCCCGGTCAAGTTCTTGGTTTGATAGGAACAAATGGTATTGGAAAGTCTACAGCACTCAAAATTTTAGCTGGCAAGTTAAAGCCTAACCTTGGACAACATAGCAATCCTCCAGATTGGGAGGAAATTCTTAGATACTTTAGAGGGAGTGAACTTCAGAATTATTTTACAAAAGTTTTAGAGGATAGTCTGAAAGTATTTTGAGAATATAGTTATTTCAGTTGTTTAACATTTAAAAAGGCCATAGTTAAGCCTCAATATGTTGATCATATTCCTCGTACTGTCCAAGGTCCTGTTAAGGTTGTTAATGAGCTTTTGGATTCTAAATTAGAAAAAAATAATAAAGATGAAATAATTGAAATTCTGGGTAATGTTGCTTCTATGATATATAACCTCTTTTAATGCTTTAAAGATTTAAAGGATGTGCTCGGAAGAGAAATAGACCAACTTTCTGGTGGAGAATTGCAACGTTTTGCAATTGCAATTATTTGTATCCAAAAGGCAGACATGTAAACTATCTCATGAATTACTTTTTAAGCTTATTATTCTATTAGATACATGTTTGATGAGCCATCTTTCTTGATTATTTGTCAGACTATATATGTATTTTATATGGAATGCCTTCAGTTTATGGTGTAGTCACATTGCCATTTTCTGTTAGAGAAGGGATAAACGTGTTTTTGGATGGAAACATTCCTACGGAAAATTTACGTTTTAGAAATGAGTCTTTGCAGTTTAAAATATCAGACTCGTCTGATATGTTTTCATTAGAAAGAAACAGGACTTATTCATATCCTTCAATGACAAAAAAACTTGGTGATTTTACCCTTGAAATTAGTGCAGGTGAATTTACCGATTCTGAAATTATTGTAATGCTTGGAGAAAATGGTACGGGAAAAACCACATTTATCAAGGTTAGTTGTATCTTTTATTTTGTTTTATTTATTTATTATGAAATATAGTTATTGGCAGGGATTTTAAAACCGGATGGAGAAGAAGAAGTCCCGACTTTAAGCATATCTTTAAAACCTCAGAAGATTACACCTAAGTTTCAAGGAACAGTTCGTATGCTGGTAATAACATGTTTTGTTGAATTATATAATTCTAAATGATTAAGTTTTTTAAAAAAATAAAATCATCATGGTTAAATCCTAGTTTTCAGTCAGATGTATGTAAACCTTTAAATATAGAAAATATTATAGATCAGGAGGTTCAAAATTTATCAGGAGGAGAACTACAACGTGTAGCTATTGTTTTGTGTCTAGGTCTTTCTGCTGATATTTATTTAATTGATGAACCATCTGCATATTTGGATTCTGAGCAACGTATTATTGCTTCTAAAGTTATTAAAAGGTAAATACTAGTTTAATGTTATTTTATACTGATAATTTAGATTTATTTTGCATTCTAAAAAAACAGCATTTGTTGTTGAACATGATTTGTATAATTTTTGGTTATATTATCTATTTTATTAACAGAAAAATAGTATTATGGCTACATACTTAGCAGATCGTGT